>JAVIAB010000073.1:62437198-62757198 GCA_032433765.1 Megaustenia siamemsis
GATTGATAGGACAAGATATATGGACGGAAGGGATGGCTTGTTGTGGTAAAAGGTGATAGCCAAACCAAATATGACCGATTGATTGTGTTTTATTTGGATTGCAGTGGGATATTAATGGTCGGATAGCGAGATGTGGTAATTATAGAGAAGAGATAATAGTAGTAAATCAAAGATGGTCGATAAGTGTAATAAGAAAAATAAATGTAAGAACAAAAGCTGACCGACTTACTGTATTTTAATCAATTTTAATGAGAGTTTGTTTGATTTTAATGCATTTTGGTTATTTTGACGGGATTTTAAATGAATTTTTGCCGCAATTTTAATGTTTCTTGGCTGATATTTTCGGGATGTTAATGGATTAAATCGATTTTGTTTGATTTGTATGATATTTTAATTGATTGTTATTGTGGATAGATTTGTAAGCGGTGGCGTAATTATATAGGATGTTTATAGAAAATTTGAAAAGTTATCAGAGTTGTTAGCCGGGTAGGGGGTTTTTAGGTTGGATTTACTGCGAATGTTTTATATAGGGAAAAAAATCAACAAACGTCTCCTCATTTAATAGATGGGATATGTAGAAAAAATATTTTAAAATGGTCGGAGATTTTCGGGCTCGATTTGCCACCGCAAAGGTTTTATATAGATGTAGCAGTGATTATAAGGCGTATGACAAACGGGGAGTTGGTAGGGTAGACGTCAGGAGGAAAGCGAGAAGAAGTAACTCAAATAGAAACATCGAGTCTCACGGGAAAGTAAGACGCAATTAGGAATGGGGCAGAAATGTAAAAGGGTATATGATTTGTTGGAAAGAAGAACGTTAGAAAAACGATAAGTTGGAAAGTCAGTCTAGAGGGGATCTGTACTCAATGCGGACGGTTGTTTGTCGGCGAACTGGTACAGTGAGTGGTAACCAGGTCGGTTACAAGAAAAAGTGTTGTAGTGTTATTCAGTTTTGTGTTTGACAGTTGAGAGGAACGGACCCTGCACATTGATCACTATTAAGTAAACTTGTGTTACCATTATAGACACAAATAGTTGTAGTTGTGAAACTCATAAGTTAAGGACAATTTAGGTGATAGGGAGCGAGTTAGCTTTCGCATATTAATTATCAGTGAACTTGTGTCACCAATATAGACACAAACAGATGTAATTGTGAAACTCATAAGCAACGGACAATTTATTTATGTGATAAGGAGCGAGTTAGCTCTCGCATATTAATTCTCAGTGACATTGTATCACCAATATAGACACAAACAGATGTAGTTGTGAACTCATCAGTGAAGGACAAGGTATGTGATAGTGAGCGAGTTAGCTCTTGCATAATAATTCTCAGTGAGCTTGTGTCACCAATAGATACACAAACAGATGTAGTTGTGAACTCATCAGTGACGGACAGTTTGTGTGATAGTGAGCGAGTGAGCTCTCACATAGTAATGCTAAGTGAACTTGTGTCACCAATATAGACACACACAGATGTAGTTGTGAAACTCATCTGTCAAGACCGGTTGCTGATAGCGAGCGGGAGATCTCGCCTAGTGTTTTCGAGAGAGTCAGACTGAGTGGAGTCGGCTCCAAGAGAAGGTCACCGAGCAGCATGGTGACCTGAAGGGACTACTGAAACCTTGCTCCGTGTCATGATGAAGTCGCCCAGTGAGTTTATGTAACTACAAGCCGGTGCTGGAGGTGTATGAATTATGGAGAGGCAGAGGTACCGATGCAGCCCTTAGTGAAAAGCCAAGACACGTTGGCTTAGGATGTGTGATTGGACATAGCCGACCACGTGCGTGAAGGGGTTACATTGACATTAGAGCAGTAAAACGTGGCGAGTGTATGTATTATGCGTCATAGTTAACAGTATTGTGAGAAGTGTAGCAGAAAAATAAACTGTTGATGGATGTGTACAATGTTATGCAAAAGGAATGTTCCCTTTGACAGTAAACCTTGGTTGTGTGCTTATAAACGGTGTTCCGTTGAATATTTAATCTATACAGTCTGTATATGTCTGTGCCTAGCGAAGAACGAAAGCTGGATGGGCCACCAAGCACGGGCCCGTAACGATCTTAGCAACAAGACAGCGCGAAGTACAGTATTACACGGTCACGACGGACAGGTGTGTGTTCGGGTGTTAGGTAGTCCCAGCAGTAGTCAAGCCTAACGCTGAACTGACGTGTTGCAGCACATGAAGGTGTCAACACGAAAGATCAAATCGAGCATCAAGATCTGTCACCGTCGATTAATTGATTTAGGGCAAGACGACACAGAGAGGGGAAACGAACGGTTATATAGAGAAAAAAATCACCCTAACCAAACTATAACATTTTGAAATCGGCATGTTGATGTTTTGATTTACAAAAATATAAAAATAATACATTTTCCCTATTTAACTTTCATTAGTTTAACACAAAATATTTCTACTCCCACCTAAAAGTTAAACGACCCCCTGAACAAATGATAGATTGAAAATGATTTTTTCCGGGCAAACTATTATACACCAAAGTGATAGAAAAGGGTCAATCCCGTGCATGTTTTGATCTGCGCGCATCCACAAAATTACACCTTACGTGATATACACGAGGTGAGACGTATTACACAAATGAGTAATGCGCATGCGTGTGAAGGTCTGACTGGCTTGGATGCAAAATATGAGATGAGCAAAATATCAACTACTTGAAAATTTAATAAAGCTAGTTTGACATCACAATTCCGCTGATGTTAATAATATTGACGTGTTGTAAATATCCCATACTTCATCTAGATTCAATTCCAAAACGATGCGTTATTCTTATGCAATTATTGCAATCTGTAAGTTTACCTTTCTTCCACTTTGCATAAGGTGACCAAACGTCCCGTTTTTTCCGGGACAGAGTCGATTTTTTTACTGTTTTTTTCAACATTTGTCCCGGATTTGTTACTATCCCGAATTTGTCTCGATTTTGGCCGATTTTTTAGCTTTTGTCCTGGATTTGTGAAAATACATTAGGAACACAAACGTTTACCAATTTTGCCAATATGGTAAACGTCTCTGCGACTTAAAGATATAAATTATTTCGTTGTTGTGTAGAAAATGTTTAAAAAGTTAAACTGGCTGTTCATTTGGCGAAACAATAACAGTAAAATGCGCTCCAAATTTTAAATCTTGTATACTGAAACTGCAACTCAACATGCAGCATCTTCGCGGCAACAACATTTCATATTCTTGTATATTCATTGTGTTATTTCGTTTACCGACGAACTTATTCTTTTTATTGTGTTGTTTAGTGAATGAGGTTATTGCACTCATTAGATTTTATTTACATTGTGCTATTATTCAGTTACTTGCCATTTTAAAGTTTAAGAACTTATGCTATGCATATGATTTAGTCATAGAGAATTATTATTTAAACTTTAATTAGTTTGTAAAGTTTGTAATTGTTGTAACAAATGGCATCAAAACGTAAATGCAGTTTCAATCAAGATTTACAAAAGGAATATCATTTTTTTTAAAAAGTCTACATCAGACTTCACTGTAAGATACAGTATATGTGCCTCTGGGTTTTCGATTAACCATAGTGGACGTGGTGATATTAAGAGTCACATAATTAGTGCGAAACATAAGAGAGCCTTCGCTATAGCTCCATCAAACTCGTCGTTAACAACATTTTTTCGAGCTGAACAGATTGGTGACAAAGAAGAACAATTAGCTGCTACAGAAGGTGCATTTTCCTATCATACAGTGATACACAATAATACATTTAGATCAATGGACTGCACATCAAAATTACTTCAGGTTACTTTAGAACAAAAATGTGCTTGTGCACGTACGAAAACAGAAGCTATTATTCGAAATGTGTTCACACCTCATATTCAAAACGAGTTGAGATGTGGCCTAGAAAACTCAACATTTATTTTCTTACTGACAGATGCTTCCAACCACATTCAGTCATTACCAGGAGAAACATGTGATATTGTTAGTAGTTTTATTAATAACTGTCTAACGGGAAAAGGTTTAAAAAGCAAAGTAGCTGCATTATGTGCAGCCAACATAAATTCTTATTTTGGGGGCGCTGAAAGAAAAGGGGGGGGGGGCCGCGATAGCTCAGTGGTTAGTGAACTGGACTACAAAGGACAAGAGGTAGGGTTCGATCCCAACCGACGGCTCCGGTTCACCCAGTCTTTAATGGGCACCGGATTTTTTTTCTGGGACAGTAAAGCGGAACGGGCGTAATACCGACCACATTACCCCACAAATCATGTACCGAAATTCTGTAAAATTTATGGTCACTAACATCATATTCCCTATACGCCACTTGGCGTGACGGGGTACTTTACTTTACTTTTTGAAAGGAAAGGAAAGAACAATGTTTTCATAAAGCTGAAAGAAACCTTGGACATGGTTTGATAGGAGTTGGTTTGTGCATGCCATATTTTCCACAAGACTGTTCGAGCAGCTGCATGTATATTATCTATTGATGTTGAGATGATTTTTTCTAAAATTTATCTGCACTTCATATCATACACAGTTAGAGTTGAAAGTCTCAAGGAGTTTTGTCAGTTTGTGGACACAGACTTCCAGATGATTTTAGGTTATGCACAGACTAGGACTTACACTGCTGTCTGCTGTTGAAAAGGTTCTTCACATGTTCCTGCCTTTAAAATCCTATTGTCTGTATCAAGACAGATGCTCAGCCTTTATACAGAAATTCTTTGAAACCCCCTGTCTGAAGCATGGCTTATTTTTGTTCACAGTCAGACATCCTCTTTCCACGAAGCAGTGCAGAAAGTAGAAGGACAGGTGGTCACCGTTTTTGAAGTAACTGACAACAACAGTGGGTTGATAACTATCTTGGAGTCCAAACTGGAAGATGGTTTCTTGCCATCAAGAGTTGAGCTAATTCTTGACAAGCTGGAAATGGAAGGAATTCCACAGGATGATGTGAACAAGTTTAAAGCCAGTGTTTCTTCATTCTATGAAACAGATTTCAGTTATTTGAAGAAATGGGCTGCAAATAATTTTCAAAATCTTGAGACCTACAGCTGGGTAATGTTGAACAGAATACCAACTTGGGAAGATATTTAGAAATCTTCATCAATAGTGAGTCAAACAGTACTTTAAGTCGATTTTCCAGAAAATAAAATGTATTACGAATATGCTTACATGAAGCAGTTTGTTACATCTCAGAAAATTCATGAGTGGAATATTAATAAAACATTACCAGGGCAGCGTTGGATTGAAATGGCCTCCCACGTCAAAAACAGGCATGTGCCATTTTCACATATTCTGAAGCTGGCAAAGTTCTTTTTGTGTCTACTGGGAACAAATGCTGCAATGGAAAGATTGTTTTCACTGATGAACAGCTTGTAAACAAATGATAAAACACATCTAAGTGTGGACACTGTAAAGGCCATGTTGATCACCAACGTGAACAATGAGCAAACATGTGTTGAATTTTTTAAGATGGTCCAAACAAAGAAAGATCTTTTTAAAAAAGTCCACTCATCAGAAAAGTACAGGAAATCTACTTCACCTTCAATTTAAGTACCACTAATGTTTATGTGTATCTCCTAATCACGTTCTGTAAGCATTTGAAAAAGACGGAAGAAATTTCATTTTATTGATGGAAAATTTAGGTCAAATTAATCCGTTCCGGATTAGGGTTTCAAAAATATGGTCACCTTAACTTTGCATGAATTTCTTCCTCATCTTAAATTTTATTAAATAACTTTTGTAAAATAAATAATCACTTGTCCATCTTTTAATGTTCATCATCATCGAGTACCGTCTCCGCATCCAAGGTTGGCTATCATGGAACGCTATTCCGCTCTGTCTCTTGCTTTAATGGTGCAGGTTGTTATAGGCTGTCTTGTCCATCTTTTGATGTTACTCGTCCATGTTAGTCTTGGTCTGCCTCTGCCTCTATTTACCTGTATTTTCCCTTCTAAGATTACTTTAAGTATGCTGTTGTGTCTTTTAACATGCCCCAAAAATGTCATTTGTCTTGTTCTAATTGTGTACAGTAGTTCTCTTTTAATTTGTAATTGTTTTAAAACTTCATCATTTGTTTTCTTTTCTTTCCGTCCAATTCTTCCTATTCTTCTACAAATCCACCTTTCAAAGGCTTCAGTTTTCTGTTCTGTTTTCTTCTTTAATGTCCATGTTTCTGAACCATACATGAGTATTGAGAAGATATAACACTTTGCTATTCTTCTCAGCATGCTTTCTTTGGAATATTACGTGATGAGGCTCCAATCTCTTTCACAGTGGTCTGCCATATTCGTCTTTCGTGTCCTGAATATGCATCATGTGTACCACACACATTGCTGTTTTCGCTTTCTGGGCCATTGATCCATCAAAACAAGAAACAGAGTAGAATGGCGATCCATGGTAGCCAACCTTCGATGCGGAGAAGGCACTCTCAATGATGATGATGGGCCATTGATCATTTCTGATTCTTCCGCCCCATCCACATCACAAACAATTTACATTCGGGATGGATATTCCCACCGGGCACCATTGTTTTCGAAATATATATATATATATATATATATATATATATATATATATATATATATATATATATATATATATATATATATATATATAGGTAATATATATATTGCCTGTCGAACCGCGAATGCACGACACAAAGAAGAATAAATCATACTCCACTGAAATATCGCTAAAGATCACAGTCCATCCACTCGTAGTTGAAGTTAACATACAACAAATCGGGGAATAGCAGCACATTATTTCACAACTAGACTTTTGCGTAAATAATTTTAAAATATCAGCAAGAGCCAAATCATAAAAACGACCAACACGTAGCCGCCATGACACCGGAAGATTTTGATGTTACTCGTCCATATTAGTCTCGGTGTGCCACTTTTACATTGTATTTTCTTTTCCAAGATTACTTTTAGCAGACTGCTGTATCTTTTAACGTGCCCTAAAATCGCATTTGTTTTGTTTGGCGTATGTTCAGTAGTTTTTTTTTCATTTTTCGTTGTTTTAAAATATTCTGCGTGTCATGCATTTTATAGTGTGCCTGAATAAAGTAGTCAGTAATCAACGGTAAGACAAAAACCCAAGAAGCTAACATTGTTTTGGTATTTATTTTTTCTTCGCAGAAACTGAAAGTTGTTCGACAAGATCCAAAAACCTACGGAGAGTTCTATTCTGGTGATTCGTATATCATTCTGAGCGTAAGTTGAATAGACTATTACTATTCTCTCTATGAAAAATCAATCTTGGTTTAAGCTTTTCTCTACTTTCATGTCATTCTAATTATTATCTTTATAATAGATATCTTTCATATACACCATCATAATAAAGTTGACAGTACAAAAATTAAAGTAACCAGTTTTTATTTCACAATCGTGAAAATTATCATAACACCAGTTTAGGAGGTGCAGAAACAATATGTGCTTGTTAAATGTAGGCGAATAAATAATAAACAAATAATAATAATTAATTTGTACCTGTTGTTATTCTGTTTCTTTCTATTCATGGAATCAGTTTCATTGCAGTCGGGGCATCCCCATATTCGCTCCACCGCCCTTCTCACCATTTCCCGAAGCGTATGCAGACTGATTGTTCCTGTAAGGTGTTGATTATAGATACATCTGTTTTTTTCCACAAATGCACTACGTGTCGACCAGATCCCTAGACTCTGCAGTTCTCAATGTATATATACATCATTGTCCCACCCATTCTGCCCCTTAAGGAACGAAAAACAAACTTGACGATGTCATCTTTGTCAAGAGTAAGGCCACATTCAGTGTCAGAGCTGTCAGAGAGCTTATCGGCTGTTTTATTGCCGTGAACACAAGCGTGCTCTGGACAGTACAGCCAGGTAACGCGCTCATTTTAGAGTCATTTTAGGTATTTAATAACTGAAATTAGTCCTAGCTTTTTTCTTAGTTCTAGTGTTCAGGTCTGGCATAGGCAGCGAAACGTTGGAAAGAAGATTGTATTGTAGAATGTCCATTTTACCCTTGTCAGACAGCAGAAGCGACATCTGTCCGATGATTTGACAAGCATTGTTGCATAGTGAGTCTATTTCTTTGCTTGCTAATTATCGTTTGTCACTAAACCTCTGGGGCATTTAACTCATCCACTTGTTTTAACTGTCAGTCATTTATCGTTACATTGATGTTATGTTTGCTCTTTCAATCTTTCGATATCACAAATTCATTTTGTACCTTATTTCCCTATTCGCATTTTTCTTGTTTTTTTTTTTTCTCTTTTCTGGCCTTCATATGCTGACTGCTAAAGAAATGGATAATCTTTTTCATCACCCGTCCTTATGAGGACTTTAAATGGGCTTGTGATTCGTTGTGTTGTGCTTTCTTTGCGCCTTTCGGTCCAATGCATCCGACTTTAGCACAGTATTTTTGTATTACCGGATGCCTTCCCTCGTCGATGTGTACTCGCTTGGCCAGACTAGACTGGTTAGTCTAGACGACTAAAGTCGTCGCAAAAAGGTTTCGGTCCTACTTTTGACCTTGTCTTGCCAGTCTTGTCTAGCTTTGGTGATCCTTTGGTATCATTGTACTAGAACAGCTCTTGGGGACATTGACACACTGGCTCTTCTACCACCTTGTGGTGTAGACACGTCAGAGGAGTAAACTTTTACAGATGGTCTGCGGATAAGGTTTTAATGCATACAACTTCACTTTATAGTAGAACATCTATTGAGTTATAATGTTACATGGTGTCAGATCTGATCGATCATTGTTGAAGCCGTCAGAGGTGACTCATGCAATCCTCTGTTTTTGACTGTTCATGTAAATGTCTTGCCCAGGCAGTTATATTTTTTAATATAGCCGTACATTGATGGTGGAATAGAGTTTATGTTCCGTCGATTGCTGCAGGATTTACGTTTGGAGACTGGTTTCGGCTCTCGAGTGTAGTTCGCTGCGTTAGAGTTAACCGGATGTTCCACTTAACGGATTCGCGCCGGCGCTACAGAGTCTGTGCGCCTCCTAGTAGCAGTCCTTTTTGGCACGTAAAGTGTTGTGAATGCAAGCTTTCCCCATCGTGGAGTCAATATGTGGATCACGTCATAACATTGAGAGCTGTTCAATAACAGTCGTTGCATTTGGTCGCCGTCAATGTCTTATACCTTATATGAATTGTTCTGCAAAGTCACCGAAGGCTCCACTTTTAGGATTATGCGCCAAGGTGTTTAGTGCGTTTTGGCTGCATACTTGGAGTGAATTGGGCGATGTGGCGCATCCATTATTGTGTGTGCAACGTCATCATGATTAACAACCGTATATCCCTAAACCGACTGTACGCTCGTAATGAAGAAAGAAACGATAATTTTGTTCGTGAAGTTGTAGCCCTGGTGCGATTCCCGGATTTCATGTTAATCAGAAGGAATGTTGCCTAGATTCAGGAGAACAGTGAGGAGATCGGGGGTAGACTTGTGAATTAGTTTCACACTGTGGATCTGGCTGGGAAGGAGGTCTGAGCGCTTCTAACTGTTCGAAGTACGACGTAGATAATCCGACGATTAACTAACAACAGTACCAGCATAATTTATGATTCTTTACAAGAAGTTCTTTACTAGTTTATTGTTATTTGATGTTAAAAATATTTTCTCGTTTGCCGGATATCGAATAACTTACGGGAACACTTTATTTTCTTGCTTCATATTTTAATTATTTTTCATCCTAATTTGGCATTTATTATTCATGTTTCACATGCACAAAATAGTATTGCTAGTATGTTCAATATTTTAATCTTGTGTTTTAGATTGTCTTGTCAAATTCTTATTAATCATGTTAACGCTATTATTGATTTTGTTATTCAAATTTTGATTCCTATCTTGGAACTATAATTTGTTATGATTTTCTTAGATATTTGAAGTATAATATAACATAATAACATACTATTTTGGCATTATGTTTTGTCGGCGGTAGTTTTGTTTTGCCTGCATAACGCTTGTAAATGGATGTGAATAAATATTTCATTTTATAGGGTGGCACTGTTAACGAAAAACGGTTTATTTTCCTTAGATTCATAGATCGCCTACTTATAGATCAGTATGCTGTAATATTGTAAATAATTGTTACCATTTCTTCGAAAGCCATTAATAGCTATTAAAATATGTATACAAATTGAAATACATGAGAACGGTTTTACCTTCAGATATTAGATGCACACCAGAGGTGAGGATAGAGTAGTTCAGGCAAAGACTGAATTCTAAAGGATGAAAAAATATTTTACACAACCCATTTCTCTGGAGATAAAAAAAAATAGTTTGTGGTATGTATAGTCGTTCTAGACATGGTAGTGAATTATGGACAGGGCACAGACCCAATTATTGAAAATCATAGAAATGTGGTTTTAGAGATGTAAGTTGAGAATACCATGATCATATAAAAAGTAGTGATGACCTAAAAGGGTAATAATAAAACGAAAACAACTTGTTGCAAAACATTAGAAGGAAACAATCATACGTTTGTAGCCACGTAACGGGAAGAAAACAACTAGAATATGATGCGTTAACTGAAAACACCAAGGGAACAAGAGAATGATGGATACATAGAGAAAAGATACCAGACATTTTGCAACCCAGAAGGTTAACCTTTCATATACTAAGGGTCAGATCTAACAAAAATATAAAGATGTGGAGGGTGGTATACTGTCATACTATCACCAAATGAAGAGCTTATATTAATTATTACTTAATTTGCACACTTCAGCTACGGTAATGTAGAATCAAATTATTGATTAAAGAAGTGGAAGAAAGAGGAAGGGTGGAATGAGTGAGAGGGAAAGAGATATAGTAGAGTGAGAAAAAAGTGAAAGGAAGCAAGAAATAGAGATTGAACAATAAATTATAAATATGAAGTGGAGAGCTTACAGTTTTAAAGAGAGACTTATGCTTTCACTACAGTTTACACACGGGGTTAGCGAGATTTAGCAAATCATTGGCAGTCCATCTTTCATAAAAAGTACGAAATTCTTTTGTCCACTTTACTTTGTTTGATGATGCTATAGTGTAACTACGTTGTGACAACTGTTTAAAATAATTCTCCACTCCTTCCTCGGCAGCTGCGATAGCTCAGTGGTTAGTGAACTAGGCTACGTAGGATAAGAGGTCGGGTTCGATCCTGATCGACGGCTTCCAGGTTCACCCAACCTTAATGGGTACCGGATTTTTTCTGGGAAAGTAAAGCGGCACGGGCGTAATATCGACCACATTACCCCAAAAATCATGTGCCGAAGGTCTATAAAAAATTATGGTCACTAACACCATATTCCCTATTCGCCACTTGGCGTGACGGGGCACTTTATTTTACTTACTCCTTCCTTATTAAATATATATGTTCACTCTCACCACCACGATATCTTCTCCTTATCCAAACCGCTAATAAAGATAAAACTGCATTATCCTTTTGATTTAACAACGATATGTCAAAAGTGTAAAAGGTTGCTGTCTCCTAAGTGTCTCATTATCTTACTTCCGTTGCTTTCCTCATTAAAATGTACCAGCCATCCACTCTCACTATCAGGATCTCTTACCCATCCCGACACTACAGACAAAGCTACTTCACCTATATTATAGAAACTTGTAGAATCATCAAAAGTAAAGACCAATCTTGACGCCTAAGTGTCTTATTGTCAAATACATTGATCTTCGGAGTCGCAGCATGATAAAATATATAACAAAATACTTTTACTTTTGGCGACAATGTAAGGCAAATAATTTATTTTTTAAATGTTATTACATCACTGGCATTGTCTCGTGTCACTCCAGCAATCGCAACCAGTTCGCCCTTTAGAATCTCTTTATTGCCCAGTTGGGTTCGCAGTTCCCTCAAAGTATGAACATATCGCTCTCAACACATGGACGCCGACTACACATTTCTTACCCCCTGCGCTACCGAACCTATATATGTAGATATATTTGTCTGCATATGTATTGGCACATTTGGCCTCCTACTGGCTTTTCTTTTGTGTGCTTTTAGGCAATATATATCCGTATTTATGCTTGTACGCATGTATTGTTATATACACATGTTTCTTTTTACACATCGGTTCGGGGTGCACACACAGAGTTAGATATGCACAGTTTATACATATCTTGTACCCACCTCCCCATATTTTTAGGACCCTTCCGTTCCGTCTTCTCGCTTGACTGCCTGGTCAGTGAAATACATAGTTGGTCATCCCGCCTTCTCATTTTAGTCCATTCTGAGGCTGACCACGCTCTGGAACACAGGGAAGTGACCTTTTTTTATTTCCTTTCTCGAGTATCCAGCATTTATCGCCATGTAGTTAGATTTGTTTACATATCTTTATATATATTTGTGTGTGTTGTTTGTTGTTCCAGCTGAAGGCCTACTTGGCCGAAACGTCGGCTTTTGTTTTGTCCATTACCACCTAAAGCTGTCACCATACCACTTTTTTTCTTATTTTTTAGTATGGCTATTATCATCTGCTTTACAGCAGCTTCGCATCTCTACGCATCTTGGTGCATCTTGATGCCTTTACCTCTATGAAATTATCAACATTATTATGAAACATTTTATTTAATGATAAAAACATCTATAAACATATGTAATACTGCAAATAGTTAATTTTTTTTCGGAACCAGTTCTCTTGCCACATGTCAGTAACTAATTCTATCTATTGTCCTTTCGAGCCGTAACCGGCCCATAGGGCGTAGACCAAGATACACCTTCTCCTATATGAATTTTTGTTCTAGCAGTTTTCTTTTAAAGATATTTTATCAAATCTCGCCATCTGTCTCTGTTCTGTGCAAGCAGTTCTATCTCATTGATGGAGCCGATTCCTGCTGCTCTTGCCTCTCTCATCAATGTTCTTCTCAGTGTCTCCCTGGGTCTTCCTCTTTTTCTTTTACCTGTTGTTTCCCATATGAGGGCTTGCTTTGCTATTCGATTATTATCTCTTCTCATCACATGTCCAACGTATGACCATCGTCTTTTCTTTATTACTGAAGATATTAGTGGTTGATTGGCGATTTCTCTAATTTCCTCGTTTGTTTTGAATTCGTTCCATTCTATACCAAGTATTTTCCTTAGACATTTATTTTCGAATGCGTTCAACTTTGTTTCTATATCTCTTGTTGTTTTCCAGCTTTCACACGCATACGTAAGGGTTGATAGTACATTTGATTTGAATAGCCTAAGTTTTGTGTTTGTGCTAATGAGTTTTGATTTCCACAACTTTTCAAGGCTTCTGAAAGACATTGCTGCTTTAGCCAGTCTGATTCTAATTTCTTTGCTCGTATCCCCTTCTCGATCAATGTGACTTCCAAGATAGATAAAGTGATCGATCTCTTCTACTGGTTTGTTTTCCATGTATATTTTGTCACTTGTTGGAATTAAACTTTTCATGACTTTAGTCTTTTCATGATTGACCTCAAGCCCAATTTTGCTGGCTATTGATGATAGTTCATTTGTGTTTTCCTGCATCGTTTTTATCTGACTGCTGATGAGAACTATGTCATCAGCAAAGTCGAGGTCCTCCAAATGGTCTCCTTGTATCCATTCGATGCCTTTATTACCAGTGCAGCATTTCTTCATTATGAAGTCCATAACAATTCCAAATAACAAGGGCGATAAAATACATCCTTGTTTAACCCCAGTTTCTATTGGGAAACATTCGCTCAGTCCTTCCTCTGTTCGAACTGCACATGTGTAACCATCATACATGTCTTTGATAATATTTATGATTTTTGATGGTAAGCCATATTGCTTCAGAATTTTCCACAAAGAATCTCTATGAATACTATCAAATGCTTTTTTGAAGTCGATGAAGTTAAGTACAAAAGGTTTTTGCTTTTCAATGTGTTCCTCCAATATAAGTCGTAGAGTGAAAATGTGGTCAAGACAGCTTCTCCCTTTTCTAAACCCAGCCTGTTCTTCACGCATTACTGTATCTATTGAATCCTTTATTCTATTTAGGATGATTTTACAGAATAACTTTGAGGCAACTGACAAAAGTGTCACGCCTCTCCAGTTGTTACAATCTCTAAGATTGCCCTTTTTTGGGATCTTAACAATGATTCCTTTTTTCCATTTATGAGGCGTCTTCTCTGTTTTCCAAATGATGTTGAACATTTTTTGGAGATGTATTAAATTATGGCTATCAATTGCCTTGAGGATCTCAGCTGTTAACTTATCCTCTCCAGCAGCCTTGTTATTGGTCATTAGCTTTAAGGTGGTTTCTATTTCACTCAAGGTGAAGTCATCTAAATTTACATCTAATTCTGCTGCTGGTGTTTCAGCTTCAAAATCTATTAAACTGTGAGGTAGTGGACGGTTAAGAATTTCTTTGAAGTGTTCTGCCCAACGGGCTTTTATGTCTGCGCTTGTTGTTAGCATTAATCCAGATTTGTCTAGAATTGGTGTTCCAATGGATGTATAGGTGTTTGTCAGCATCTTTTGTACAGTATAAAGAGTTCTGCTGTCTCCTGTAATTGCAGCTGTCTCTGCTTTCTCTGCCAAGTTGTCTATATAAGCTCTTGTATCTCTTCTTGCCGAACTTTTCACTTTGTTGTCTAATTCTTTGTATGTTGCTTTTGCCAGAACCTTTCCAAGATCTGTCTTTACATTAGTCATGGCTCTCTTCGCTTCTCTTCTTTCTTTGATGTATTTCCATGTGGTGTCTGAGATCCAAGCTCGTTTTTCCATTTTCTTCAGTCCAGCACTTGCTTCTGCTGCTGTCATTAGTATTTTGCTCTGTGAGTCCCACATTTCATTGATATCTAAGTCTATTTCACCAAGTGCTGGATAACAACTACTTAGCTCTATGTTAAACTTTTCCTTTATGGCTTCATCTTTCAGTTTATGACTATCAATTTTATGTAACTAATTAGATGTTCATTAAACTTTGCCATTTATGTCATGGTACTTTCTACAGACAAAAAAACAAAAAAACTCTCCAAAGCTGGAATGGGATCTTCATTTTTGGCTTGGCAAGAATACATCACAAGTGAGTTTTAAAAATGCATATTTATGTTGCTGTGTAAAAATTCAAATCACATTCCGATGCATATAAATAGTGGACGTGGAAAAGTATATGATCTTTAGAACTTTATCTACTCGGTGGCTGTCTTATTTTATATAAATAGGTACAATTGATTACCCTGGCGAGGCCAAACTATGTTTGGATCTGATGGGACGTAGTTTCCGTAACGGGAAAATGTCTTTAAGGTCGAGTTTGATAAACCTCTGTTACACATTATGATGATAAAATTAATCTTCCTTAGTACAGTATTGTTAGTAATATTGGCCGTAGTATGATCTGTACGCATGCCTGAAACTTATCCTGATTCATCCCTCGTCTACATATCTCTGCTTAGAGTAACCCCTCTGTCCATACAGCATTCATCTTTCTATAAATAACTTCCCCATGTATAAATGTTAAGAAAGTCAATAACATAAATAAAATCTTAACACCTTCTTAAATGGGTAAAATATACTCTATGTTGAATTTTATTTTGCCCTGACATCTTTATTCGTCTTTGCAATATTTAAAAAAATGTATATATCAATCAAGTATAGTCACTTATGACACTTAATATATAAAACATGCTATTACTATATGTGGTAAAGGTGCACTTGACAACAAACTGTTGTCTAAAGTGTAAACTATCTTGTTTTATATTATGTCTCACATTTTAGCTGCTTCTAATAATACACATCCTCTGCTTTACTTCGTGACACAACCTATCCGCTCGGTCTCGATTCCGCAATTCTACCCTTCGTCTCGTGCTTGCTGCCAGAGCTACTGACTTTAGTGCTCTGTGCACACCGTGAGCTGTGGTTTTCATCTGGATCGTGTTTCGATATTCCGATTGCTAACGATTAAATGAATGATAATATCGAATGACCTCTTTCAACTGTAGCTGCCTTTCTTTCTTTGGATCCTTCAATGAGATGCGTTTTAATTCGGTTGATTCCACTGGCACAGAGCAGTTATGGATTTTAATTCGCTTGCAGTGATACCGGGGCTTTCGACTAACCATAACTCCCTTCGTCTCACATTCACTCTACTTTTCGATTTCACTTCACAAAAAATCTTGTGTCTTATGTCCCATGTCCCAGCTAATTTCTCCATTTCTCTCCTGAGTCACTTTTCTCCTATTTTATAATTTTTCGACCTTTCTTTGACTCGTCTATTCAATTCAGATCATTCGCTCTTGAATTCACCTGTTGCTGATGTCCCATCCCTCTTTATTTGTCAGTATGTGTCTTCCAAAAATAATTCTCTTTATCTATCAGTTATGTCCCTTCTGTCATTGTCCTACCCTTTAACAGCTGACCTGAATTTTGCATTCACCTTAAACTGGTTATTAATCTTTATTCCTGTGCTTATAAATTAAAGCTGGAATACTGTTATAAACATTGTGAGACAGACAGATAGCTAAAAAAAGAAGAAAAGTTTATGCTACTTGTGATCGTGCTTTTTATATCAGCTGAATAAGGATAGTGTTGATTTCATTATCGATGCACGATTTATCAAAACAACTATGAAATAGATAGAAAGTTGTAGAGAGATATGATAACACACGCCAGCAGGCAAGCTACCTGATGATGATTTGTCATGTACACAAATTGCCAGATGAAGGTGAATGATGTAGAAGATTTAAAACCCAAACACAATGCTACAAATAATTGGGATATTTGTTAATATTAAATTTTGTGTATGGGTGTAAATTGCGTGATTTTAGAAATATTTATAAATCAATTGTTTTAACGCATGCGCATCATATTTATTTCATCACCCCAACATAAATTATTGTTGCTGTATGTTTCAGGACGAAAAGGGAGTGGCGGCCTACAAAACGGTGGAGCTTGACGATAGTCTTGGAGGTGGCCCAGTGCAATATAGAGAGGCAAGTTGTCACGCACAAAGATGGAGCACAATATTTCTCCACTGCTAAATCATTCACCATAATCTTGAGTTTCATAAATGTCTAATTTCGTGATAATTAGGTTTAATCATAGAAAGGGTGCGCACAGGCGAAGATTCTATATTTTATTTAAATTGTTATTAAAGTGATAACACACTCAGATTCCTCAATAAAAATGCGTATATATATATATATATATATATATATATATATATAGATCTATGTCTAGAAGAAGTATGGTGTTAAGCCCTCGAAGAGTGTAGTTGGGAAATAATTTAGTAGATTGGTTAATTATTAATGTAACGAGTAATGGGCTCTGCGTTTCCCGTAATTTTTGATTGCCAATAGGAGCGCGTGTATGTTGTCCACCTATATTTAACCACGCCCACTCCGGAAGCGTTACCGCTATATTAGGAAATAGCGTTATGTCAGTTACTTCATAGATATTGTGCATATATATACTTATAATAATAATAATTAAATAGTTATTATATCCTTGCGGACGTAAAAGGACCATATTTACGATAAATAGGAACATATTCAGTGATATAATTTATGGCGCTCGCTGACGAGATGAACATGTAGTTCAATATTCTCCCAACCCGATGTGTGCGAGCACGGATCAATACTCTTTCCCCGAGAGAGTATCGATTTCTGGATGCTTATTGAGGAACTGCAACAGGTTGTTATGTAAACTAACGAGCGGTCTGTCTCGCTACGTGGTTAACAGGCACTACATAGGTTAATAACAATAATAACGGTCTCGAAACGCGTATCTCGTGAGTGTGTAACTTGCGTCCCCAGTGTAATCGTTTTCAAATAGGATTCATAAGTTATAAAATAACAATATTAATCTACACTACGACAGTCGTGGGTAAGGATCCAACCTGGAAACATCCGTTTACCGCGTTAGTCGCAGGGCGGACGGGATGCAGAAAGACCATCTTTGTTAGAAAATTTCTGGAACACGTGTCAGAAATAGTCAGTCCTGCACCTGAAGAAATCGTTTTTTGTTTTTGTTAGTGGCAACCGATGTACGAAAATATAAAGGGTGTTCAGTTTAACGAAGGGCTTCCCGGCGTGGGGCGATGGATAGGAGACGTCTAATGGTCATAGACGATCTGATGGAAGAAATTGACGATAGGGTCTCGAAACTATTTATTAAGGGAAATCACCACCGGAACCTGAGCGTCCTGTATATTGTACAAAATCTATTTGGGAAAAATAAGGAACAGCTGACGATAAGTCTCAACAGTAGTACAACAGAGATAGTACTCTTAAAAAACCCCCAAGACGGATCTCAGATCACTAACCTGGCCAACAAATGTACACGGGTCACGTGTCGTATATTCAGGAAAGTTTTAAGGACGCGACGTCGGCTCCACACGGGTATTACTGGACCTCCGATAGGAAACGCCAGATCACCTAAGACTTCGCGCCGATATTTTCCCTCAGGTATTCTACGTCCCGAAATACGGAACATTGACAAGTCGGTGAAAAGTCACGGGGAGTTTTTGCGTTTTCTGTGCTCAGCTAAACCAGCAGCGGTAAAGGCCGTATACAGCATCTCCTAAACTCATAAGAACTATATCCAAATGCTGCCACAGCGTGTTAGAAGGTAACGTTCGGCTCACATCGGTTCAGAAGAGACGGTTTGCGGCGCCATAAACAGGACCTGCGGATTCTCGCTCGAAAAAACACGACTGTGAAAGAAAAGGAAACAGATTCTGCAAAAGGGTGTATTTATTGGCGCTTTAATTTAACCAGTAATTGGTATTCTGAGCGGTATCCTGGGGGTGTGAACGATGGCCAAGAAAATGAGTATGAAAGTCTGTAAATCACCAACAAACTCCGTTTACACAACCCAAGTCACTAAATGACAGTCTAGGAGATCTTGATACACAAATGCAACAAGTCCTGGAAAGAGAGGACATGTTACCACGCGACAAAGCCAAACTGTAACAGCAAACGTTGCAACGATAACTGAAACGGCTCGATCAGTACAGACACAAACCTCTAAAGGCGTAGTGGACATTAAACAGGCACCACCATCCTCTCAACACTCCGACTCGATTACAATAACACTACCAACTGCGGTACTTAAAGATGAAGTCGACGAAAAAACTCACAGTCAGCGCCCACCTCGCCTAGGCCGAAAACGAAAGTCGTCGCGATCGACAAAGAATCTGCGGAAACGTACAAACTCATGAAAAGAAGGAAAAGTTAAATTCCGGCACCAAACTGGGAGACATGGCCAAAGGAGTAGATAATATATTAAGAAGCCGTTACTGCGATTCCAAGCGATCGGGTGCGTACCGTAGTGTGATGGTTTACAGCGTAGTACAAATCTAAGCCCTGCAAAGATTAAAGAATGGTTGAGTCGACATGATCCTTATACTCTACACAAAACCGTTGTTAGAAATTTTTTTTAGCTGACAACCTTTCATCGTAAGTGGTCAGCAATTCCAGACTGATCTGATCGATCTGAGACAATTAAGAAGATACAACGATGGGTACTCGTATCTCGTTACGTGTATTGATGTTTTTTTTTCAAGTTTGCATGGTCAAGTCCGATACGTTCAAAACCTGCAAAAAATCTAGTGGAGGCATTGAGTATAATATTTGCCGAGCGCAAACCGATACATTTTCAAACAGACAAGGGATCCGAATTCGTCAACAAAACTTTCCTCAAATTTATCAAAGAAAATACAGTTTATTTCTTTTACTACAGAGAATAAGGATATAAAGGCAGCCGTCGTGAAGCGATTTAACCACGCGTGAAAAGAGAAAATGTGGAATTTTTTTACGAAAATGAAAAAAATTCAGATGTGTAGACGTGTTTTCCGCCCTATCAGAAAACAACAATAATTCGTTTCACGTGAGTATTAAAATGGCACCGCCACCCTATAAACTTGACCAACCGAAAACAAGTCTGGAAAACGTTATACGATAAAGCAATAGAGGTGGTGATCAAAAACACTAACCCGGTAACCTACGTTGTGAAAGATGATAACGGCGAAGAGCTGAAAGGTTCGTTTTATACAGAAGAGCTTCAGAAAGTGGGAAACAAATAGGTGTATTGAATAGAAATCATCTTAGAAGAGAGGAGAATTGGTGGAAAAAAGAGCACTTAGTCAAGTGTTACGGTAACAACTCATAATTCAACAGTTGGAGAAACCATATGCAGATACAGAGACTGACGAAATGGTGGCGGAGGAACACATGCAAAATTTTATGAGCACGGTAGTAGAAAGAGAAAATGAAGAAAATAACAACGACGAAAGGGATCAGTCGCGACAGCAGAGCCTCACTCTGGCCTGTTTTCGGTAAACTACTCCCACGAATGGAAATTGTTTTTCTCTGCCAAATGATCGTTATATATGCCGTCAACGGCGTGGCTTATTTAATCTGACGGGCGGAAACAGTGAGGGTCAGGACGGTAAAATTTTGGTCGCGGTCCTGAGTAGTTGTCTGGGTTACATGCTGGCTAACCCCAAACTCGAGACACGTCGTTAGAGAAGATGAGATTTTACATCGCAGCCCCCAGCAACGCGTCGATGCTAATTTATCCTTAAAATAGTCCAGGGAACTTCTTCGTCAAACTCCCTCAAACTAAATGCAAACTACGAAGTCGGGTTGATCGAGATACAATTTTCAAACACTAATTTCAACGTCTTACCCGGCGATAACTGGATCCGTTAAGAAACCTCGAGAAAAGGAGGCAAAAGCAACACCGGGGATAACACAGCATTAACAATGGAATTGTCACCGAGGTTATACAAGACAGTGGATAACTTTATCGATGCTGTAAATAAGCTGATATTTGAAAAAAAACCTGGAGTCAATATGAGATTTGTTTATAGATGAAATGAAAATAAGGCCACCTTTAAAGTCGTTGAACAAGGAGCCTCGGTTACCATAGCGAAGCATTGAAAAGTATCTTAAACTTCCCATCGAATCACTGACAGACGCTATCTTGGCACTGCACATCGAGAAAGACTAAATTTGGAAGCTCAAACTAGAAACGTGTACGTCTATTGCAATCTCCTATCACCCAGAGTGATCGAGAATGTCTTGGTACCCTTACTGAGGACAGTTCCTAATATTGAGAAAACCACCACATCCATATTTCGCATCTATGACAAACCGCACTATGTCCCCCTGAGCAGTTTCTCTTTCGACAGGTTAAAAATTATTTTAACTAACGACAGGGGAGTTGCGATCCCATTTAGAGCCGGAACATACTGACGTTACATTTCAGAGCGCAGAAGCACTTGGAGCTGGAATAATGGTGAGACACACGCCGCTTCTCCGAAATGCTAAGTTATACGAAGAGTGTTGCTATAATCAAGCCGGCCACGGTCTCCCGGTAATGGGCAGAGTTACGACTCGGTATCGGTAGATTTTTTGAGGCATCGGAAGAACAATTTTACCATGGCTAAAAACCGGTGGTTAGGCCTTACTAAGAGAAGGTGCGGGTACGGGACTACAAGTTGGCGGGAAGAAACATTGGCGAGGCATTTAAAGAAAGAGCCAAGGAATCCGGCGTTTAATTCAGGGAGCCATCGATCTTTTGGCCGGTGGTGATAAGGCCAACAAACCGGAAGCGGTAAAAGAAGGAAAAGACAGGCAGCGCTACCAGGGATGCCAGTTGGGGAAAAAAGAATACAAACTATGAAACTACTCGCTCACTCTCATTCCGCACGCAAGAAGTCTATGAGGACTAAGTATTCGGACATTCGGTTAAGCAATATGGCTCGAGGGCACCCCAAGTCTTGCGAATGTTTCCATTCTGCACTAGATTTGTTTAGCGTTCCACCAACCCAGACATCTGTAGATTCTAGTCAATTTATTGAAGTTGCGCCATTAGCCTCTCTGCCATTTGAAGCCCCTATGGAATTTTCTATTAGCAGAAATTCGGATGAATACATCGATTTTTCCAACACGTATCTGCATATGAGAGCAAAAATTACGTTGTCCAACGACAACAATTTACTGGCTGACGCCGACGTGGCCCCTGTGAACTATTACCAGCACAGTCTAATTTCGCAAGTCGACGTATCTCTCAACGATACTTTGATTTCTGCTTCAGAGAACACCTACCCTTTTCGAGCCTACATAGTAGCCACGCTCATCCATTGCAAGGAGTCTAAGAAAGGTTATCTCACGAGGGCACTCTTCTATAGCGATACTCCCAAACACGGATGACACCCTAGGAGACTCGAATGTGGGTCTCAAAGCGCGGCGAAATCTGGCCCGATGTAGCCATGAGCTGAATATGATAGGTCGACTTCGCTCTGATATTTTTGCTCATGAGCATTACATACTATACGGGGTTGACGTAAAAATTAAGTTGACCCCCTCAAAGGACGTTTTGTTAACATCATTGCTCAACCGACAAAACTGTCGGTAATTAAAACTGTCATCACTTACGCCGCCTTGTTGGTGATGAAAGCGACAGCTAATCCAGCCATCTCGCTGGCTCATGAAAAGGCTCTCTTATGAGGCAATGCGCGATAACCCATGAAGAGAGTTTTAATTAAAACATTCGCCATTCCTAAAGGTATGTTTTCTCATTCCCAAGACAACCTTTTTCTGACCTAAACACCAACCCGACTAGTCCTCGGTATTGAACTCGGCTACATTTAACGGAAGTTACGACACTAACCCTTCAATTAAAAAAAAAATTGGTCTTACTTATTTGAACGTCACTGTCGCCGGTCACAATATTTGGGGTAAACCTCTATCTACTGAATTTGACCGCGGTCGTACCGCTCGCGCCTACTTCAAGTCCATGCTGGCGCTGGGTCTTGTGGGAACAGACGCTGATAATAACTAGATTATAACTACTTCAGGAACGCCTACACTCTTTTTGCATTCGATCTCAGCCCTACTCTATTGGATGCTGAATAATTTGAACTGGCAAAATCAGGACCCATCACTACTGAGCTTAAATTTGCAACGGTCACACATTAATCCTTTTCATGTCCTCGTTTACGCAGAACTGGATTCAGTGCCGGAGATCTCTAAAACAAGACAGGTTCTTACAGATTATACAGCATAAACACGTTGACAATGAACACGAGGGATATTCTCAGGTTATTTATATCTGACATTTTTGTGAGGCGTTGTTCCATTATTAGTGTAGTGGCTCGCGATCGGTTGCCTCGCTACATCGATCCTACTAAAACCACAGCTTTTGTGATTAATACCGATCGCAGCTATCTACCAGGCTCGCACTGGGTCGCCCTCTACTACAACGGTGTTGGTCAGTTTGAGTATTTCGACAGTTTCGGTTTTTTTTTTTTCCAGGCATACTGTGATCATCAACTTTATCTACAGAAATTCGAACACACCTCTCATCTACAACTTGTGACAGTTACAAGACCTGCTCAGTAACGCGTGTGGACTACACTCTCTGTATTTTCTACTGATTAAGACTCGAGTAGGATCAATGCAAAGGGTTTTAATACCGTTTACCTCATCCACCAGACAACACATAAACGATTGAATTGTGTGTCGACTAGTGCGACCATGGCTAAACGTTTAAGCGCAAAATTTGAATTTATGCGACACTTGAAAATTACGTCAGTGGCTAACAAGTTTGGACATGTGTTTTATGTTTTAAAAAAAAACCAGACTAAACCGGATCTATAATTTCACCTGTGGTATAAAAGTCGCGGGTGAGAAAGCTCCAGCCACACATCGTTCAGTGCTGAGATAAATAAGATGCTGACAAACACCACGGCTGCACCAATTGTCGGTGTACCAACTAGCTGGGTCGACGTTACTGCAAATCGTGAAATGTTCAAACCATTGGTTGGGGGACTGAAAGTGGTTTCTGTCTCTTCATACAGAGAATATTTACGACTATGATTCATGTTCGAAAATTTTTTGGGACATCGGATTTAAAATATCCCACCAAGTTTGGGATGACGTTGAATCGTTCAGAATTTGAACAGCTCGTGTCTATGCAGGACGAGTTATTGGCCGTGTATGATCATCTCGAAGCTAATGCATCAACACCACAGCCCGTTCCCTTGAACGATCCGTCGACCACGTCAGATCACAGACTCGCATTATCTACATCAGCATGCAACGATCCTTATTCGATAAATAATGGTTTTTACAGGGCTCCTGTCTACGATACCAACAACATTGAAAACATTCAGCCAATACCAGCGCTAGCTCCTGGTCATCTTAGAAGAAAAGGCTAAGACTAAACATTTAAACTATCGTACGCTAAATGTTGTGTTTTTTTTTTATCGTATCTAGATGTACTGCATACGTAGTATCTATGTTGTGTTGTAGCAATAAAAAAATATATATAAATTACAAAACATGGCTCGGGTTATTTGTCTTTTCTGTTTACATATATAATGGAATGTGTAGCTATGACAGTCATAGAATTAGTACACCGTCCAATAGACGTTGGTACTCATAGTGATATAACAGTGGAGAATTAGATGGCGGCGGTCTTGTATTTTTTCTGTTTTAACACACAGCTTTACAACCATGGACAATGAAAGTATCCATATTATTCTTACGAGACAGTACCACATGACATTTATATACAATTTTAAAAACATGAATTAAGAAAATTCAGCATACTTCTTTTAATATATATCTTTTAATACATTATTAACGTAACAACGACACAAATAAAACATATATCCATTATAATTATCAATGCACATAAAACTATCATAGATGTATCACTATCAATGTATATACATATAAATACACTAGATACCTAAAGGGGAAGTGGTCCATTGTCCTCGTGCACACTGCGCTTGATGCAGAAATAGGATAGAGAATTTCTGTGCTGTGTATATGTATAGACGCTTAATTTATATCTTTTAAACCCCACATTTTTCTCTCCTTGTGTCTGCTGTGTATTGAAAACCTTCATAAATATATCTTTGTCTAATTTATTGTGATGTTTGCTAAGCCCTTTAGTACAACTCTTGGCGTATATACCGAAACAGTGGTAAGTTTTGCTATATAACCTAACCATTCCATCCACTTCGTACTCTAATTTGAATAGACCCGGGGTACGTTTATGGTACAGTTTTCTTTTTTTTTACAGTCTCGACAATCCATATTAACGCTACCTTTATTCCTAACAAACTCCTCCCGATGAACGCTGCAAGCCTCTGAGGCTGAGCCACTGATCGTACTCATTATAAAACTTGTCTAACATCCCTGGTCTAACGGCGTCAGCTAAACTAAGTTTATTTAACGCCAATTACAGACTATCAGTGTCCATTTCAACAGTTGAAAGAATGATCTGTCTACGAACCTGTCTAAAAAAATTGTAATAAAATTCTAACATACATAGCTTATCGTATTGATACACAAAGTAGCCGATTTGTAACGGGAGGTCCCACCAGCGTATTTTTTAACATTTCCACCTCGAAAATATCCCCTACTCCTCAATCTGTCTTATATTTAAATAATGGATCATTAACAAGCTTGGAGGCGGCATCACCCTCGCAGTACGCGACGTTCACCTGTTTGGCTTTATCAGTTACAGTTTTTCCGTGTGCCGAATTTCCTAACAACTTCATGGTCTCACTAGTAATGGACTGCGTCTCATCTACGTCCCCTTTTCGTCTGGCGTCGGATACAGTGTCCCCAAATTGCTTGAAACAACTAAAATGGTGGTATTAGATCACCTGGTAGATGTTAGTTACCTCTAGACCATGATCTCAATACCATTTTAATAAGGTGGTGGCCAAAACCATTTTCCTACCGACATAACTACCTATCAGGGTACGTCTAGGGGGTCGTCAATAATTTTTTTTTTCTCGACGTGATCTTTCATAAACTCTCCTATATCGTCTCTAGACATGTCAATATTTTTTAATATGGGTGTCATTTCGCTAAAATGGTTTTTTAAGTGATCGGGGACAAGTATATCGCATTCTACCAGACCAAACAATGTTTCGTCTGAAACAGATTTCAAAATCTTCGCGATGGTTAGTGGTAATCTTTCACTGGCATACGATGGTTTTGATCTGGGGTGGGCTTGTTTAAGAAATGGAATAATGGTGCTATCAGTTTTCTTTAGCTCTTGCCATTGGCACTCCCGCAACTCAAATACTTCAACTCCAACGTTGTTGGTTAAATATTCGCGAATTTCGCAGGTCTTGTATAACTCGGACAAGGGTTTTCTGTTTATGGGGTTACTAGTGAGACCTCGAGTAAGCACGCAGTCTTTGTGACCATGGTACAGGTATCACAGGAATTGAAAGGCTTGATTATTTTGTGTTAGGTTACCTTTGTGACAGAAACCATCTAATCTAATCCTACGAGGTGCCAAAGATACATCACCTCGTTGTATTGAGTTCACAATTCAACGTTATGCTTGTGAGCTGCCACGTTAACCACTCTCTGCTCTGCTGATCGTAATAATTAACCTTATGCTGTATAAACCGGTCCTCTTTTTTTCGTATAATCGGAAAGTCAGTGGGCATTTTCTGCTTCAACGCCCAGAGATACAGTGCATTGGCGTCGAATCTTTTAAGGCTTTCTACTACATTTTTAGGATTACCACAAACAAACGTTTGCCGCTTCTTGTGGTTGCTATGAAAGATTATGCTCGGGCCACCCACTATATTATCTTTAACAGTTTTATGAAGATCTACCTCTCATGTACCATATAACGAAAAGACTACGTTTTAGGTATGGTGTTAAAGAGGTATTTTAATGTCACACAGGAGACGGAAATGGTGTCCTTAAACATATCTACACCGAGGTCGCTGTAAAATTTAGTCTGAATACTGATTGCCAAAAGCATAGGTGTCACATCTTTTAAATTGTAGAATACTTGGAGATCTCTGTGTGTTGTCATGTTATTCTCTACCCAGGCGCGCATACACTCTGCGTACTCTTCGTCTGAAATATTAGTTTTTTAACAACGAATAAAAAGCTTCATGCAGGGGTGGGGGGAGAGAGAGAGAGGGTTCGTCTAACTTCTTAAGATTGGTGATATACTCTTAACAAAATACGTCTTTAGTCTCTTTTATCGTGTACGCCTCCAAGTATTTACTATAAAAGAACACAGGGGTGAGATAATTTATAATATCTAAGAACTTTAGTCGATGGTGGAGATGCACATAAAATTATTATTGCGCTTAACGATAAACTTGAAAGGCGAGGCCACCATTTTTTAAGTTTTTTTTGTGTGTTTCTGTTGTTGTTCTTCTTCTTCATCTACTTCTTCATCTTCATCTTTTGTCTTCATCTTCTTCTTTTTTTTCTTCTTCATCTTCTTCTTGTTCGTTTGTTTTTTTCTACTTTGTTCGCCGCAGCTACTAAGTGCATATAAAGTATGGTTTTATTACATTTAAGTCATATTTTCCAGAGTGTAATCCTATAACGGGGAGCTCTCTTTGGTATGAATTGAGTTTCCCTACGAAGTCACTACAATCACCCATGTCTTTTAAACTATCAAAAACTTGATTGAAACTGGCGCGTAAGATTCTATACGCCCGTTTCACCAATGTCACTACATAATCTATAATTCTACTGACTAATTCCTGGGGGTCACCCGCGCTTACAAAAAATACCGGTTTTTCATAACCAGGAATATTACTGGCTGTGGCACACAACATTGGAATATGCATGGCTACGTATTCAGTGGCACTACAACCTCCATTTGTCATCGGTACATTACAAAAGTGGGAGCCGCGATAGCTCAGTGGTTAGTGAACTGGACTATCACGGACAAGGGGTAGGGTTCGATCCCAACCGACGGCTTCCGGGTTCACCCAGCCTTAAATGAGTACCGGATTTTTTCTGGGAAAGTAAAGCAGCACGGGCGTAATACTGACCACATTACACCAAAAATCATGTGCTGAAGGTCTGTAAAATGTAGGGTCACTAACACCATATTTCCCTATACGCCACTTGGCGTGACGGGGGTACTTTACTTTTTTTTACATTACAAAAGTAACATTCGTAATCGTACGTTGCTCTGTAGGGATACACGGTATTATTAGAAACTTCTATACCCCTAATAGCTATGGCCTGCCATATAGTATCCTGATGTATATGGACTATCCCTATATATTTATTTTTTCGCTTATCCCCGGTGCATGTCTTCTCGTGTGTATCCGTAAGCCAACATTTTTTCCACAATTGTCCCATTTGGGACAAGAAAAAGCACGGACCGCCTTATCTATATCCGTTATAAACATAAAATGTTCCTCGTAATATAATACTCGTAAGGTGTCACTATAATTCGTACTACCTCTTAAAAGGGGAGACAAAGCTTGGTCGTTGTCAAACGCGAAGACATCTATGTTAATACCGAAACACTCCTCTAATGATAGTTTCTGAGCTAGAGTTACACCAGGGAGCTCGCCGTCTATATCTAACCCCTGTTGTTCTTGCCACTGTTTCATGAGATCACTAGTCAGTCTGTGTAAGTAATTAAGATTAGCGCCCATAAATAACGCTTCACATCTAAAGAAACAGATTATCAGTAGTGACTGGTCCTTTTATGTTTTTTTGTAATGTATAAATTGCTTTTTTTTAAATTTGCAGTGGGAACTCGTTTGTTTGACAGCCAATAGGATATTCTACATAATAAAAGAGGTAGGAGGTTGTAGATAGAATGGCTTCAACTGAAAATTCACTGCTAGGTTTGTTATGATTTGCATGATTTAAGGGGTCGCTATCTATAGCTGTGTAAGGAACCTATCAAAATCTGCTCTGTTATTGATAACCATCGGAGCTGGGAGTAGAAAACTATTATTTACACTACAATGGAATAAGTGAAGGTCATTTTTATTCCTCGGGACGAAATTGTGAGAATAATTTATTTTAAATCTCTGTGTTTGGTTATTAAAGATGGGAGTGAGGTGTCTGGCCCAGTCAGGCGATAGCGATGAATTGGGTTTGTGAAACAGTGTGCACTGAGAGATGTCTGTTAATATTGCTATTGGATCTTATCGCCGGCCAGTTGTCGACATAGACCTGTCTAACATCTACCGGCAAACTATCTAAACTATCTAATTCGAGATCCATCCGCGCTTTCTTGATGTGTTGTCTCTTTTCCGGTTGTATATCAGTTGCTCCAACAAATAAATGGAAGAATATAATTTGTTGGAGCAACTGATGACTTTTGACAGGTGCGCAGTTTCAAAGCTGATGAGGCGGAGGAGGGTGACCCTGATGAGGTAGAAGAAGAGGAGGAGGTTGATGCTGATGAGTTTGATGGTCGTGTCGAGGATGCTGAGCTTGTAACTGTTGATACTGTAGTCGCTAGATGGTGTTTATTTTGAATATGCGTTCTTAGATTGTCCTGCCTGTTAAATTCGCATGGACATAGAGGACACTGATATGTTTGTTTATTGTGAACACTGTCCCTGTGCCAAGCTATATGGCTTTGGCTGGTAAATGTTTGCCCGCAGTCTATACACGTGTATTTAGTATTAATGTGTTCATTGCTCGGAGTGTGTACAGATAAGATGTGCTCTGTACTGTCTCTGGCTATAGACTGCTCACTCACACGAGTGTTATCTAGTCGGGGTTTCTTTCTAGGGTGTTGTTGTTGTTCATCCCCGGTCTCTATAACATTGTTGTCTGTCGCAGAGAACGTTATTGCGGCCCTTGAAACTGGTATTGCTGCCGCTGATATTGTCGCACACTTTGGGTGTTTTTTCGCCATATGACTTTTAGGATTGGTGGTTCTTGTGAATATGCACCCACACATAGGACACGGGTATCTTTGTTGGCCGTGAGCACTATCTTGCTTGTTTACGTTCGCTCGATGACTAAAGTATTCTAGAGTATTCTAGTAGATTACAGAATTCCTCTTCATCATCCGCCTTTAAAAGGACGTCAAGTGGGTGTGTCTGCGTTGTGTTGTGGTTTTCAGTATAACTGTGATATTTGCGCCTTTCGGCCCAACTTCAGTACAACATTTTTGAGTACCGGGTTGTCTTCCATCTTCTATCCCTACTCGCTTGGCCCGAATAGACAGGTTAGTCTGTTACTAGAGGCACCGCGGAGAAGTCGAGCAGGGTCTGGATGGTTCTGGTTCACCGATCCTGGCGCAAGCCATCAGCTGTGGGTCGCTGACAACTTCCAGCTCTGGTGTCTGCGTGTCTGGCTAGAGCGTCCTGCCTTGTAAAGCTTTTCCCACACGTTTCACACACGTGGCGTGTTTCGCTTGTAAGTTCATTAAGTGAGGTAATCTGTCAACGAAACAAAACCTACTTTTAGTGTACATCCAATAAATACATTGCAATAGTATACATATATATAGCGCCGGCACACACACATACATACATAGACGCAGACCCGGCACATACTATATGTTACTAGTCAGCTATTAGTTACCCATCCCTTTATATCATTAGCATACCTAACCTCACCATCTAGGTGAGGTCATCATTGGGGGCCTCGGTAGCCGAGTTGGGAAAACCACCCGACTGGACTACCGACGTTCGGACAACCCGTGTTCGATTCCCGCTGGGAGCAGTGTGAATTGTACTCGTGGTTGGAAAAAAAATATCGCCACGGTTGACCTAGCCGTTGGCAGAAATGGGTACCAGGGTATTACCCTGGGAAGGTGAGGAATGTTGCTTCGCATCTGATTTTCGATGCTTGAGGCGACACAATACAGAAATCTCCAAACATTTCTGGATAGGCGGCCGAGCACATATGGGTATAAACTCGCGTGCTAAGACGCCGGTTCAAGTCTAGTATTTTACTTTTACCTTTACCTTTACCTTTCCTCACCAGTTCTCATGTCTTACAACAACCCCGTACCGGCCAACACTCATCCACCACCCTTTATCTTACTATCATACAATCTATAGAAAGTTATGACTCATTCGTCCACTTTCTTGTGTTTATTATAACTCCCTCTCAACGTCCACCATTGCTATTTCAGTCCGCTTCAATCTTGCTTTCTTTCTTTCTCTCTGTCTTTCTCTCTTTCTATCTTTCTTTGTCTCTTTCTCTCTCTCTCTCTCCCTCCCTCCATCCCTCTCCCTTATCAGTACTTTAATATTTCCACTTAAAACATATAACGAACATATACGTGATTCTCAGTACTTAAATAAAAGTGCCAACTAGGGTTTTACTTTTTATTAACAGTTACTTTTAAGTCTCTATTAAGACGTAGAGGTTAGGTATGAGTCATTACTGTTTTGAGTCATTACTATTTTCATATTGTCAGTGAGCGGTTATCTTATAAAGTCCATCTTCCTGATCGTATTATAACTTCCTCTCAGCGTCTACCACCTCCCTCCCTTCCTTCCAGAGACTACGGGATATAAGAATCACGAAAACTTAACACGTCGCTCAGTTTGTTTGTGGAGCTCACGCTTCGATGTATAGCCGAACAAGTTCAGACATGTCTCACTTTATTGATTGATTTCACATATCGCGCGAACCTCTGAATTTTTCTTACATGGGGTCGAAGAGTGGCCGATTCTGATTGAAGAATGTGTATGGGTAAACTTACAAACGAATTTATGCTCTTAGGTGTTGACATTATCCACACTTTTGATTAGACGAATAAGAAGCTTTCCACGTCAATGGCTAAATTAGTCTATACAGTATCAGAGAGATATAACTCGTTATTCGCTGGTATAACCCGGGGAGATAGCCCTGTGATAAAGATATTTACGGCGCGTAAGGAACCAATGTGGATATATGCTTTCAGACGGAATTTTAAACTTTGGGCGCTTCGTAGTTATTTATGCACAGGCTTATCGGCTAGAGGAGAGCCATGTTAAAGACTTGTACTAGTCTGATGCAAACATATGTGCTCTGGAGAAGAAGTTCGGCGTTTGAGTAGGCACTTTTATTGGTGGTTATTCAGAGATTGGCTTGTAAAAAATGGCGGTTGGGAAAAATTTCTAGACTTCTTTAATAAAAAAGATATGACACTGTGGACTCTAATCGCAACAGCTTTGCTCTGTGAGCATTAAGAAATTTACCGAACATATTCCTACATGTTATATAATTCGTCTTTTATGTTTCCACTAATAAAACTATGATAATAAACACAGATTGTTATGTATTTTAAGCAATATTTCAACTTGCTTGTAATCTTATAATGTTGGTGTTTTAAAGTCTGCTGGCAGCACCGTTCTTCTCGGTGATGGTGTTTAAGTGTTACAATATTTGCTGTTAGATTTATAGCTCTGTTAGGATAATATAAATGAGAATCTGCTGCTAGATTTACAGATCTGGAAACGTATCTAGCAGTCTTACCACTCTCGATGGCTTATGGCGACTGACCGACGCCATCCGTGTGTGAGGGAATGCGATTGTTTTTAGATCACGCCCAGTAAACAGTTCCGCGCGCGATGAGAAGTTTATCGACCCGCTAATTATGTGCCAGACTGGAGAATATTGAACTACACGTTCATCTCGTCAGCGAGCGCCATAAATTATATCACTGAATATGTTCCTATTTATCGTAAATATGGCCCTTTTACGTCAGCAAGGATATTATAAATAATTAATAATAATTATTATAAGTATATATGCACAATATCTATGAAGTAACTGACGTAACGCTAATTCCTAATATAGCGGTAATGCTTCCGGAGTGGGCGTGGTTAAATATAGCTGGACAACATACATTCGCGCCTATTCATCATCATCATGTGCCATACCGGTTGGCGTAAGTGATCATGTCCCTCCACAATCTATCTACAGTGCATCGTATCAGTTCTGTTGTTCACTGTTTTCCATGTCATGACACCAAGCTATCCAGTATTTTCTCTCTTTGTCGCCCGCGATATCTCTTTCCTTTTATTTTGCCAGTTGTAACCAAGTATTCCAACTTTCCTCTTCTCATGATGTGCCCGAAAAAATGTTGATTGCTTCTTTTTGATGTTTTTTAAGAGCTCCCTTTTTGTGTTGGCCTCTTTGAGAACTTCCTCATTGGTCTTTTTAGATGCCCAGGGAACTTTCAGCATTCTTCTGAGAAATCCTATCTCTGTGGCCTCTAATCGTCTTTTCATTTGTTTGTCTACTGTCCATGTTTCGCTTCCATAGGTCTTGACTTAATCCCCTTGTTAGCCGTGAGCTATGAACTCTTTACAGCTTAATGCCTCTCGCATGAAGGCGCAGGTCCTTCTCAGTTGTACAGCTGCAAAGTACAGTGTGCTATTGATGGATGGAGGTAGTGGGAGTAACATGCTCCGTCGGTTTTGTAAATGGGGACAATGTAGTAGCAGGTGATCTACTGTCTCAGATTGTTGGCCACAGTGTCTGCACATTGGATCATGTTGTGTTTTTATTCTGCTCAGGTGTTGATTGGTAAGAGCATGGCCTGTTCTCAGCTGGAATATCAGGCTTTGATCCCTTCGCCTCAGCTCCCGCACAGGGTCGAGGGGGTCTGGTTTTGTTTGATATCTGTAGAGTAGGCGTCCAGTCTTTGCTGAAGCCCACATATTCAACCATTCCTCGTGGTAGTTGTTTCTCAAAATTTGCTTGTATGTTTTGAGGCTAACTTGAACAGGAAGCTGTGGTAGAGATGCTCCCAGTTTAGCCAACCTATCCGCTCTCTCATTTCCCGCAATGCCGATGTGACCAGAAATCCATTGTAGGGTTACAGCCACGCCATAGGTAGTGGAGAGTTGGTTTGATAAAGATCTTATATTGGAAATCTCAGATGTTAGTCCGCTTTCAATTGCTTCGAGTGCTGATTTAGAATCCGAGAAAATGTAAATATCTTCCGGTGCGATGGTGTCACATTCGAAGTCTACAAATATCCTTCTCAGTGCTCTCTCTATAGCTATAATTTCTGCAGAGTAATTTGAGCATTATTCTCCGCATGGACCGTAAATTTGGGGGTAGTCGTCTGGGTGAGAGTAGGGATACTTGACAACAGCACCGTAACCAGCATTTAGGGTGGCATTGAATGCAGATCCATCAGTATAAACGTGGACGGCATTGCGTGGATACTGGTCAATGGTTTCCAGTGCTATGGCTTTGAGTATGGGAGGTAGAGTATTTCTATCTGCTAAGGGGTCGGAGAGCTCTGTCTTGACATCGGGGACAACTATTTGGCGGCAAAGTGCTTCAGGGCGGATGGGCATATCTTGAAGTCTGTCTGCTGGAAGGTGATGTTTGGAGCTGTAGTTAGTTGCTTGGTCTAAAAAGGATGATTTCTTGATTCGAGTTTTCTGCCGCCACTTTTCTACCATAATGCGATTTTCCCCTGCTGGTTCCGTCCGCAAATATCTCTCGTAGGTTTCCACTACAGCACGTTCTCTTCGAATGCCAAGAGGTTCGATGTTATTGTGTATTTCGCAAGCATTATTTGGAGTTGATTTCATAGCAACGCTAATAAATCTCAGGTCTTGATTTTGAATTGTATCTAAGCTTTGGAGTAGAGTGTTGTTAGCAATAGGTTGCAGAGGTAGTGAATAGTCTATTACTGATCGCACGTAGCCAGTATAGAGTTGACGCAGTGTTTGTTGGTCTGCCCCCCATTCACAAGTAGCGAGGTGCTTGATGATCCTGAGTCTAGTTGTGGTTTTCTCTATCAGCTTGTTTATGTGTTGTTTCGGAGATAGCCTTTGGTCTAAGCCAACTCCCAGGTATCTCGGATATTTGTCGTAGTTTAGTTTCTCTCCGTTCATCCGGACATCTATTTCTTCCCCTTTGACTTTGTTGCTTAGGGTAAATATACTGTAGACTGGCTTCTCAGTGCTAGGCTCTAGCTAGGCAGTAAGCAGCAATGGTAGTGAGGTTCGTATTTATGTTATGGGTAAGGGCTTGAATATTCTTGCCTCTTACCCAGATGGCGAGGTCGTCCGCAAAAAGTGCCTTACGACATGTAATATATTCTGGCATGTCATTTATAAACATAAGGAACAATGTGCAACTTAGGGCTGATCCTTGAGGTAGGCCTTCCTCCAGGGTTCTTTGTTTGGAAGTTGTTCCCATGTATGCTGTTTGTATTGTTCGATTACAAAAGAAGCCCTTTATCCACTTGTACATTCGTCCTGTTATTCCCAGTTTTTGCAGTTTAAATAGAAGGCCTTTTCTCCAGACTCTGTCATACGCTTGTTTCAGGTCAATGAATGTGGCTATTACGTGTTTTTGCTCCTGGAATGAGTCACCTATCTCTTGAGTGAGTCTTATCAGCTGGTCCATAGTACGCTTGTTCTTTCTGAAGCCTGCTTGGTATTTGTTGAGTGTCTTCGTGTTCTCAAGCCACCAGTACAGCCTTTCGTTGACCATTCGTTCTGTTATTTTCCCCAGATTAGAGGTCAGGGACAGACATAAAATGTACATACAACTATAAAATTCTGAAATCCGAAGTAGAAAAAGCCATAAAAACAATGAAAAAGGGAAAAGCAGCAGGGCCTGACAATATACAGATAGAGATGATACAGGCTCTAGAAGAGTTTGGCGTCGAAGTGATCACAGACATATGCAATGACATATACCATACAGGATACATACCAAACGATCTAAAAACATCAACTTTCATTGCATTGCCTAAAAAGAATGGTGCAGTTGAATGCAGTGACTTCAGAACAATAAGCCTAATGAGCCAGGTAACAAAAATTTTACTAAAAGTTATACGGAGAAGGATTCAGAATAAAATCAATACTGGATTAGAGGAGCAACAATTTGGATTCAAGAAAAACAGTGGGACAAAAGAAGCCATATTCAGCATGAGAACATTGATTGAAAAATACACAGAAGTAAACAAACCAATATATGCCTGCTTTATAGACTACACCAAAGCTTTCGATAGAATACACCATAACCAACTTATAGACTGCCTAAACGGTCTAAATCTAGACGACGCAGACATACGACTAATATGTAACTTGTATTGGGAGCAAACAGCAATAAAAAGATATAACAAGGAGAACTCTACACCCATGGACATAAAAAGAGGAATAAGACAAGGATGCATCCTATCACCAAGCTTGTTCAATCTTTACACTGAGCAAATCTTTAAAACCATCTCAGAGATACCAGGTCTAAACATTAATGGAAAGATAATCAATAACCTAAGATATGCTGATGATACTGTTCTACTAGCAGAAAATCTTAAAGACCATACAGCAATTGCTTAATGTAATAAACATAACAAGCAAAAAATATGGACTAGAAATGAATATCAAAAAGACTAAAACTATGATCATAAACAAAGAAAATTCTCAAGACATACAATTAAATATCACAGTTGAGGGAACACATCTGGAGACAGTCCAGAGTTACAACTACCTAGGACATACTATAACCAATGATGGAAAATGCAAAACTGAAATAAACAAAAGAATAGGTATGGCAAAAAGTAATTTTAATGCCATGAAAAATATACTAACAACAAAACAAATATCAGCAGGGCTGAAACTAAGAATGGCAAAATGTTACATCTTCTCAATATTGCTGTATGGTGCAGAAACATGGACATTAGACAAGAAAACAGAACAGAAAATTGAAGCCTTTGAAATGTGGATTTATATAAGAATAGGTAGAATTGGATGGAAACAAAAGATAACAAACGATGAAGTTTTAAAACAACTAAAAATAAAAAGAGAACTGCTGAACACAATTAAGACAAGACAAATGAAATTTTTGAGGCATGTTAAAAGACACAACAGCCTACTAAAAGTAATATTGGAAGGAAAAATACTAGGCAAAAGAGGCAGAGGCAGACCAAGACTAACATGGACGAGTAACATCAAAAGATGGACAAGTCAATCTATGTCAGCCTGCACCATCAAAGCAAGAAACAGAGTAGAATGGCGATCCATGGTAGCCAACCTTCGTTGCGGAGAGGGCACACGATGATGATGATGATGAGAGGTCAGGGAAATTGGTCTGAAACTGCTGAGGTCGTTGGGATCTTTCCCTTTCTTTAGTAAGGGTGTTACATTTGTTTTCTTTCAATGGGCCGGCAGCTTACCCTCTCTCCACGTTATGTTGATAAACTCTAAGATGACATCAAGTTCTTTGATTGAGAGGTTGGTAATAAGTTCGTTAGTCAGTCTATCGGGGCCAGCTGATTTCCCCTTTTTACACTTGTCAAGGGTATATTTTAGCTCTGAAAGGGTGAAATCTTTTTCAAAGACTTCAATGCTTACTGTATGGCGCTTTTCCATTTCTTTGGTAAGTTTGTTGATAGCGTAGTCTAGTCTTTGGTTGTCTGGTTGTTTGTTGATACTGGCGAAGTAATTGTTAAGGGCTTCTGCTTTCTGTGTACTAGCTGGTTACTACCGAACCCGCCTTTAGTGACACAATGTTTGAGCGTCTTTTTTTCCCTGATAGGTTAGCAATAAGACGCCATGCTTCCTTGCCTTCCTTTCTTAAGTCCAAGTTTTCACATTTCTTGATCCATGTGACCTTCTTTTCTTTAGCGCTTTGTAGTTTAACCTTCGCAGTCAATCTGTTGTAATTGGTTTTATTGGCGGGGGTTGGATGTTTCTCGACTAGTCTTCTTGCTTTTTTACTTTCTTTGACAATACACTCTAGCTCTTCATTCCAGAACGGTTTGAATTTACTACAGCGTCCTCGGGGGATGGATTGTTTAGCAGATTGTAGAATAGCTGCGGTGATGTTGTTATAGACAGTGTCAATATCAGCCGTTGTATCAATCTCTTGGAATCCTTGGTTTACTAGTTTCCGGAATGTTGCCCAGTCAGCTTTTTTATAATTGTATGGCACTGTTGCAGGACAACTACTTATGGTTTCTTTATTGTTGGCAATTTCTAGTATAATTGGTCTGTGATCACTACCTATGTCATCGAGGACACTGAGGGAGCACTTGGGATGGATGTCCGCTGTCACCAGAGTGAGGTCGGGTCTACTTGAGGTTCACTGGCTCTATGAAGAGTGTTGGTGGGGAATCGGAGTTTTGGAGTAATATAAGGGTAGTTGTATTGATGAGTTCTTCGATGATCAATCCTGAGTGGTTTCTGTCTTTATAACCCCATAGATGGGAGTGGCCATTCATATCTCCTGCTACGATAGTTCTGAAAAGATCAGTTTTAGTAAAGAGTGGTAGGCTGATCATGTTTTTTTGGTGGGTTGTATACAAAATAATTTTTAGCGGTTGGTTGTTTGTCCAAACTGTCACTTCTTGGATATCAGTTTCTTCATTGGTTTCTACTGGGGAAACCTCAGCCTGTATGTCGTTCCAAATGAGCGACATGATCCCTTGACATTTCCGACACTTGCATCGGTGTGCGGTGTAGCCTGTAATATGGAAATGAGCTTCTCTTGGTAGCAATGTTTCCTGGATGAGTGCAACGTGGATGTTTTGATCTGATAGTAGCTTTGCCAACTCCAGTTTTTTAGTACGTATTCCTGAAATGTTGAGTTGCAGGATGCGGAGAGTTGAAAGGTTGTGTTGGGGTCCGGTAGCATACTTGTCACTGCCCTCCCCGGGTTGCAGAGGACAGCGCGGGCCTTGATGACCGAGGCGTTCTCCGAGCTCGTATAAAGTAGGTTGTCAAATTCGATGCATGATAATTATTGGGGGTGTTATGGGCGCTTTCCTTTTCATCCCCAAAAGAGAGTAGCTTGGTGTGTTGATGTCCCAGGATAGTCACGTCCTGCCAGTAGTTTAACACTTGCTTATGGGCCAGCGGGTTAGCTGCCCAGGGAACTTTCAACATTCTTCTGAGAAATCCCATCTCTGTGGCCTAGAATCGTCTTTTCATTTGTTTGTCCATTGTCCATGATTCGCTTCCATAGGTCAGAATTGGTTCTATATAGCACCGATGAACTCTCTTTCTCATTTTTATTGACATAGATTAGTTGCATAAGATATTTTTCATTTTCTGAAATGCTATTTTGGCCTAAGCTATTCTGCTTTTTATTTCTGTGGTGCATCTCCCATCTGATGTTATTATTGTATCCAAGTATTTGAAACGTTGTACTTGTTTCAGATTTGTCTTGTTTATTCTTATGCTGCATGATGGTGATGATTGTTTCTTCGATATAACCATTATTTCTGTTTTCTTACTATTCAGCCTGAGACCTTTCTTGTTGCTATTTGTCATGATTAATCCAGGCAATTTAAGAAAGTAGTTTGATTAAGTTAGGTAGTCTATTAGTAGTCTAAAATGGCGGAAAACGCTGAGTCCATTACTTATTACATTAATAATTAACCAATCTACTCAATTATTCCCCAACTACCCTGTTCGAGGGCTTAACACCCACAATACTTCTTCTAGACATAGTCCTACTATATATATATATATATATATATATATATATATATATATATATATATATATATAGCATTGCATCACTCTCAGGTTCTAGCACTCTCCACCATGCAAGAGTGGTGGTATTTGACTATATAACTCTTGTACTAACAGGGTACTGGATGTTGTAGGGTTAACCCTACTCTTTGTCTTTGTAAGGTTATAGATGTCAATGCAATAAATTATTACTACTCTCGACCTCTTGTCCTTTGTAGTCCAGTTCACTAACCACTAAGCTATCGCGGCTCCTCATAGCCATAATGGGTCCTTTAATAAATTCGAAGTAAATTCACTCTTTTCTTTCCTTTATTTAGTCGTCTTTCATATTTCCTTGTTTTTCCTCATGCACATACGTAGAAACAATAGTAAGTAAACCGTGTTCGTTTTATTTGTTTGTGTTTGCCAGCTGTATATGTATCTAGCGGAATCCGGGGGACTGAATTTTGCGTGAATATCACTTGTTCCTGTTTTTCACAAAGGCAGCCGGGCAGATATTTTTCGACTTCAGAGATACTCTCATATTTTTATCGCCGAGAGCTTTTAATTTTTTGTGTACATTTATTTCCTATTAATTGTTGCCCTGGCAGCCACCATTTTTGGCCTAAACTTTCCGAATTCCAAATACCGAGAGTATTTTAATGTACACGGGACCTCATGATTTTCGCAATTTTCTGGGTGGCCTTTGATCACACTACACAGATACCAGGGAAGGGTATACTCATGAATTAGATTTTTTTTCATCGCCTGTGGCGGTAATCGAATCTGAGACCTCCTTGTCCAGAGACGGACATCTTCCCTCTAGACCATCCAGCACCCCTTACAAACCATACAATATGACTTCCGAGCATAGGGTTAAAGTTCTAGTGTCATATGTTAAAAAGATAAAAGGAACAACCGGTTTTTTCTCAGTAAGTAGAAAAACAATCGAATTTTTTTTAAAAACCAACAATATAACTGACACATTTAAGATCATCGTCATCATCATCAATTAGCATACCTGCTGGTGTAGGTGATGATGTCTCTCCACAACTTCTAATTTTTGGAGTTATTTAGCATTTCTGATGTTCACCTTCTACTAAGCCATTCTCTTAAGCAGTCTGCTAACTTTTCTATTTGCTTCCCTCTATCTGTTCGTCCCTCAATTTTCCCAGCTCTTACAATATATTCCATTTGGTCCTTTCTCATTGCATGCCGAAAAAATTATGATTGTTTCTTCCTAATATTGGAAATAAGCTGTCTTTTTGCTGTGAGCTCTTTCAGAACGTTATTATCACTCTTCTTAGCTGTCCATGGTATTCTCAATATTCTTCTGTAAAACCACATTTATAAAGCTTCCATTGATTTTCTGCTATGGTGTCCTATTGTCCACGATTCACATCCATATGTTAAGGCTGATTCTACATAACCTTTAAGAACTCTTTTTCTTGCTTCTATTGTTACAAATGGAGATCGCATGGCGATAATATGCTAGATACTCAAAAAAGGAAATAAAAAAGGGTCACTTCCCTGTGTTCGAGAGCGTGGTCAGCTACTGATTGGGCTAAAATGAGAAGGCGGGATGACTTTATATTATTACATTTAAGATTTTTAAGAACTAAAAATAGAGAATAACAATAGTAACAATATATCTCACTGACCAGGCAGTCAGGCAAGAAGACACGAACGGAAGGGTTCTAGAAATATGGGGAGGTGGGTACAAGATATGTATAAACTGTCCATATCTAACTGTGAGCACCCCGAACCGATGTGTATAAAAAAACATGCATATATAACAATACATGCGTACAAGCATAAATCAGTATATAAATTGCCACAAAGCACACACAAGAAAACCCAAAGGAGCCCAAATGTGCCAATACATATGCAGACAAATATACATTCATGTATAGGTACTGTAGCGCATGCGGGTAAGAAATGTGTAGTAGGTGGTCATGTGTATGAGAGCGATATGTTCATACCTTGGGGGGACAGCGAACCAAACTGGGCAATGAGGCGATTCTCAAGGGCGAACCAGCTGCGATTGCTGGAGTGATACGAGACAATGCCAGTGACTTGCATGTCAGGTTTACCACTATGACCAGGGGAGTTGAAATGGGCAGACACCGGGCTGCCAGTCATTTTGCTCAACATCACGAAGATGCTCACAAAATCTGTTACTCAAGCGTCGCCAGACTCGTTCACATACGTCAATACTGGCAATGCTTACATATTGTGGCGTAGATGATATTCCGTGACACACAAGTAAACCCTTCCTTGATGTCGAATCGCTTATTAGGGAACAAGATCGAATCGGTGCAAAGCACGTAGTCACAAGTTCTGCAAACTCGACGTCCACAACGAACAGTACCAAGGTGTTTGTGGTTTGAGCAGGGGAGGCGGCTCCTGACAAGAATGTTTCTCAGACACCTGTCGCGTTTGAAGACTACGAAAGGAGGATCACTAAAAAGTAGGTGGATAGTGGGATCTGAGTGGAAAATGGAGCAACACCAGTTAAGGATCCCCACCGCAGCCAAGTTTTGAGGGTGGTAGGTGAGGGTAAATATGGTCCTATCAGAGGAACGGCGGGTGGATGGGGTGAGTGCCACAGGGCGGGAAATATTGAGAGCTCGCTGGAAGGCAGATTGAAGAACCGAATCAGGATAGAGACGACGCCTAAAGAAACTTAACATCAGGTGGGTCATGTTGGAGAAAATCTTGATCATCCTGGCAGAATCGACGAAGTCGTAATAATTGAGAATATAGAATAGAATCTCTGCAGTGAGATGGATGAGACGAGGTGTAGAGAAGATAACAGTGGGCGTCTGTGGGTTTATAGAAGACTGAAGTGTGGAGGCTGGAGGTACCAAGGGAGACGACCAGATCAAGAAAAGTGACGGATGAGGTAGAGATATAAGATGTAATCTTGATGGATTTGTGAAAGTTGCCAATGTAGTCGATGAACCTGGAGATGTCAGTCAGTCCACAAGGGCCACGGCACGAGTGCAGTATTTGATGTTCTAGGTAACCCATGAACAAGCAATCATAACTAGTACCCACCTTGGTTCCCATAGCTATACGACTCACCTGGTCATAGAACTGACCATTGAATTCGAAAGGATTAAGGTTGGGAACAAGTTCAGTGAGGCGGAGGAGAGTAGAAGTATCCACAGATAGATGTTTTCTTTGGTCAAGAAAGAATTGAAGAGCTATTAGGCCATGAGCATGAGGGATAGAGGTATACAGAGAGCATACGTCGAGGACGAAAAGTCGATACGAGCGTTCAGGGGTAAGGAAAAGAGAAGAGAAGATAGTGAGGGCATTATTCGTGTCCTTGACATAGGTGCGAAGAGATGTCACTATGGGTTGGAAAATGCTGTCAAGATAGTCGCATATATGTTGAGTGGGACAACTACATGCTGAAACAATGAGGCGACCAGGACTATTGGGGCTTGTGGATCTTAGGAAACATGTAGAAGGAAGGTTTGCCTAGAGCACTGTCTGGGGTGATGAGACGGGACGCGCTAGGAGGAAGGGATTTATCGTCGATACGCTGTTTGATGGATGAGCGAACCTTCTTATTGTTGCTAGTAGTGGAATCACTGGGGCAAGGTTTATAGAACGTGGTGTCAGATAATTGTTTGGCACCTTCTTGGATGTATAGGTCCTTACGCCAGACCACCACTACCCCTCCCTTATCAGCTGGTTTAATGACGATATCTTCCCGATTTCGGAGGTTGGAGAGGGCTCGAAATTCAGCGGGAGTTAAGTTAGAACGAGGTATCCGGCGAATGGGGAGTTGCTCGATCTCCCGAAGAGTAACCTGTATGTATAAGCCAAGAGCCCTTAAGGCACCAGGAACGGCGTCCAATCCGATTTACGAGAGTGAAAGCGAGAGATTTCATCAACATCAGAGGAAGATGAGGTGTCTGATTTCCGGCAGTGATAGTGTTCTAAACGTATGCGTCTGTGGAGATTATGGACATCCCTTCGGAGACTATGACGGTCACTAATTGGGCGCAAAGGGAAAAATTGTAACCCTTTAGAGAGAACTGCGTGTTTGTTATCCGATAATGTGAGATCCATTGGAATGCAGATGACTCGAGAATGGTGGTCAGGAGGGGGTTGAGAGGGTGGTTTAGGTCGGAGGTCGGATATCTTCTTTTTGTGCTGAGAGGACATGAAGGTATAACGTTCCCTGTTTAAGTTGTGGATAATTTCGCGAATCGGGTGGTCTAAACTGGTCGTTAAAAGACGAAAGTTGGGATAATAAAAATCTGCGTCTGTCACGGAAGCTGTTAAGAAGTCTAGAGTGGTTCGCTAGAACTATCCTTATCCGTTGGAAACCGTATCGCTATTCCCATGTTATCAAACTGACGGATCTCGACAGCGTTTGGAGAATGTTGTTGTTGTTGCGTTCGTCAGCTTTCATTTCTGACGAAGTCCCTAGAGACCAGGAACTGAATTTTGCGTGTTAATCCATTTTTCCCTGGCAGCCGTGCGCACAGGGGTCCCTCGCCGCACAGGCAGATAACTCCGACTTCGGAGGTACTCATGTTTCTTCCGTCGATGAGCAGCTGACGCTTCAAGCCGGGTCTCGCTGCTGAGATCAGGGGTGGTTGCCGCAGAGAGAAATGATAAATAAAATCAAATGATCTTAAAAGAATGACAAGAAACAGAACGACTTGGAAAGTGCTTGTTGAAGACCTATGTTCCACAGGGAGCTGAAAGGTAGAAGAAACACTTTATAGATATTGTTGGTTTGGGGAATGAACAAAGGGCAAAATGAACAAAAACTTAGAGCGAAAGCCGCAAGTGAGTATTCTAAGTCGTAGGCAGTTGTGGAGGAAATTTACGTGACAGGTGAATCTAGTCAATTTATAGGTAGTGAAGGCGAAGTCTTTAGAGAGGACAGCGATGTCTTGTGGTAAATGTAGGAGGGCAGATAAAGTGGACCAGTGGAGAAAGCTACAGAACTTTTTGAGGGAAGGCATGTTAACTGATAGAATGTTTGAGTAAAAAAAGACAGGATTCCCGGCGGTAATATGTGTGATGGTAGAAATAACTATCACGTAATAATAAAATAATAATAACAATATTAGTACTAGTAGTATAAAACAAATGTGAACGATAATGGTCTACAAATTGAAGTACTAGTGTACACATAGGACGATATACAAACATAAAGTAGCACCGGTATGGAACTACTGAAGGGAGGTCAAAAAGTAATGCACACCAATGTTTTTCTCGGCTAATAATAAAGATAGGAATATGAAATTTTGCACACTTGGAATATGACATGTTCCAATTATGTGCACCAAATTGCACAGCATTCTGATAAATATTACGCAATCTATGAACCGTTAAAATGGAGCTTGTCAACAATGTCCGTTACAAACAGCGAATTGTCATAGAATTTCTGGTTGCGGAAAAAGAAACTGTGGCAAACATTCATAAACGACTGTGTGCAGTGTACTAATGTTCTGCAGTCGATAGGAGCACAGTTAGTCGCTGGGTTCAGAGAATTAAAGCTGCAGAAAGTGTACGAGTGGAGCTGCATGATTTACCGCGTTCTGGACGTGTTGCCTCGGCTACCAGCACAGACATGTTAAACCGGGCTGATGCCATTATTCGTAAGGATAGGCGTATCACTAGTCAGCAATTGGCATTGCAGCTTACAGTCAGCAAGGGAAGTGCAATCGCAATTTTTAAAACTCTCGGATATTCAAAGATTTGCGCTCGATGGGTTCCTCGGTGCCTAACAAATGATCACAGAGTTCAAAGGAAAACATTCTGTTCTGAATTGTTGGAGCGTTTCGGTGTTGAAGGAGAAATGTTTTTGTCAAAATTGTTACCGGTGACGAAACGTGGGCACATTATTATGAGCCTGAAACAAAAATGCATTTAATGGAATGGCATCATCCGCAGTCACCAAAAAGAAAAAAATTCAAAACATCTCCATCAGCCGGAAAGGTGATGATCACTGTCTTCTGGGACATTGATGGTGTGATTCTTGTTGATGCAATGACAAGAGGTGAGACAATCAACTCGACAGCTTACATCAATACACTGACAAAACTCAAAAATCGGTTCCACAGAGTTCGGCCTAATAAGCCATCTGCAGATTTGTTGTTTCAACATGACAATGCACGCCCTCACACAAGTCTGGTAACACGGGAAGAAATCAACAAATTTGGTTGGACTGTACTGCCCCATCCTCCTTACAGCCCTGATCTGGCTTCCTCAGATTTCCATCTGTTTGGACCACTCAAAAAATTCCTGCGTGGGACACACTTTGACAATGATGAGGATGTGATCCGTGCAGTTAAAAAATGGCTACGCGAGCAGGACAAAACTTGGTACAAACGAGGCATTCATGACCTAGTTTCGCGTTGGCGTAAGGCAATACGCTTGGACGAGGATTATGTTGAAAAATAGATAGTGTAAAGGGGATGTTCAGCTACAATCTGTGAAAATTTCACACATTTGCCCGAATAGTTTCCGAGAAAAAAATTGGTGTGCATTACTTTTTGACCTCCCTACGAGGCATCAAGATGCACCAAGATGCGTAGAGATGCAAAGCTGCTGTAAAGCTGATGATAATAGCAATTCTAAAAAATAGAAGAAAAAGTGGTAAGTTGACAGCTTTACGTGGTAATGGACAAAACAAAAGTCAACGTTTCGGCCAAGTAGGCCTACAGCTGGAACAACAAACAACAATACGAAATATATATAAAGGGATATGTAAACAAATCTAACTACATGGCGATAATATGCTAAATACTCAAGAAAGGAAATAAAAAGGGTCACTTCCCTGTGTTCCAGAGCGTGGTGAGCTACTGAATGGACTGAAATGAGAAGGCGGGATTACAAACTATATATCTCATTGACCAGGCAGTCAGGCAAGAAGCCGGAACGGAAGGGTTCTAATAATATGGGGAGGTGGGTACAAGATATGTACAAACTGTGCATATCTAACTCTGTGTGTGCACCCCGAACCGTTGTATAAAAAAAAACCATGTGTATACAACAATACAAGCGTACAAGCATAAATCAGTATATATATATATTGCCACAAAGCACACACAAGAAAACCCAAAGGAGCCAAAATGTGCCAATACATATGCAGACAAATATATATATATATATATATATATATATATATATATATATATATATATATAAAGTAAAGTACCTCCGTCACGCCAAGTGGCGTATAGGGAAATAGGGTGTTAGTGACCCTATATTTTACAGACCTTCAGCACATGATTTTTGGGGTAATGTGGTCAGTATTACGCCCGTGCTGCTTTACTTTCCCAGAAAAAAAATCCGGTACCCATTTAAGGCTGGGTGAACCCGGAAGCCGTCGGTTGGGATCGAACCCTACCCCTTGTCCGTGGTAGTCCAGTTCACTAACCACTGAGCTATCGCTGCTCCCTATATATATATACATGTATAGGTACGGTAGCGCATCGGGGTATGAAATGTGTAGTAGGTGTCGATGAGAGCGATATGTTCATACCTTGGGGTGGGGGGGGGGGGGGCAGCGAACCCAACCGGGAAATGTGGCGATTCTCAAGGGCGAACCGGCTGCGATTGCTGGAGTGACACGAGACAATGCCAGTGACTTGCATGTCAGGTTTACCATTATGGCCTGGGGAGTTGAAATGGGCAGACACCGGGCTGCCAGTCTTTTGCTCAACATCACGAAAATGCTCACAAAATCTGTTACTCAAGCGTCGCCAGACTCGCCCACATACGTCATCTCGCAATGCTTACATATTATGGCGTAGATGATATTCCGTGACACACAAGTAAACCCTTCCTTGATGTCGAATCGCTTATTAGGGAACAAGATCGAATCGGTGCAAAGCACGTAGTCACAAGTTCTGCAAACTCGACGTCCACAACGAACAGTACCAAGGTGTTTGTGGTTTGAGCAGGGGAGGCGGCTCCTGACAAGAATGTTTCTCAGACACCTGTCGCGTTTGAAGACTACGAAAGGAGGATCACTAAAAAGTAGGCGGGTAGTGGGATCTGAGTGGAAAATGGAGCGATACCGGTTAAGGATCCTCACCGCAGCCAAGTTGTGAGGGAGGTAGTAAAAGTAAAGTACCCCCCGTCACGCCAAGTGGCGTATAGGGAAATATGGTGTTAGTGACCCTATATTTTACAGACCTTCAGCACATGATTTTTTGGGGTAATGTGGTCGGTATTACGCCCGTGCTGCTTTACTTTCCCAGAAAAAATCCGGTACCCATTTAAGGCTGGGTGAACCCGGAGCCGTCGGTTGGGATCGAACCCTACCCCTTGTCCGTAGTAGTCCAGTTCACTAACCACTGAGCTATCGCGGCTCCCACTAATTTTTAGGGAATTAGTAAAACCCAGGTGTCCTCGCCAGGGTACGAACCCCGGCTGTTGTCGTGGTAAGCCAACCGTTGTGAGGGAGGTAGGTGAGGGTAAATATGGTCCTATCAGAGGAATGGCGGGTTGATGGGGTGAGTGCCACAGGGCGGGAAATATCGAGAGCTCACTGGAAAGCAGATTGAAGAACCGAATCAGGATAAAGACAACGCCTAAAGAAACTTAACAACAGGTTGGCCTGTTAGAGAAAATGTTGATCATCCTGGCAGATACGACGAAGTCGTAATAATTGAGAATATGGAATGGAATCTCTGCAGTGAGATGGATGAGACGAGGTGTAGAGAAGATAACAGTCTGTGGGTTTATAGAAGACGGAAGTGTTGAGGTTAGAGGTACCAAGGACAACGATCAGATCAAGAGAAGTGAAGGACGAGATAGAGATATGTGATTTAATTTGGATGGATTTATGAAAGTTGCCAATATAGTCGATGAACCTGGAGATGAGAGCACAAATGTCTGTACTTATTAGGGACTCATATAACCGTAATGTTATTATAAATAGAGACTCGTAGGTGACTGTTATTTTTAATAGAGACGTATAACTAAGAGGTCTACTCTACAGTGGTAGTAGAATGAATATTACAGTAGAGTGACGGCATTTTAATAACTGCGCATAGATTTGATACCGGGTGTTTTAGGTCAATATTTACATGACTGCGACACGCATCGTTCACGGGTACAATTTTCCACGCTGCAATGGTACGTCTTACTACATAAGCTAACAAGGGCTATCCCTTCGTACTCTAATTTAAAAAAGGCCGGGCGTTCGTTTAGTGTACGCTTTAACACCCCAACATCTTATACTATCTATCTTGCTAAGATGGTTATCGCGAAACTCGGCTGGCAACCAGTTTTTATATACTCTATTAAACACAAAGACAAATCTGGATTAATGCTAACAACAAGCCCAGACATAAAAGCCCGTTGGGCGGAACACTTCAAAGAAATTCTTAACCGTCCACTACCCAACAGTTTAATAGATTTTGAAGCTGAAACACCAGCAGCAGAATTAGATGTAAATTTAGATGACTTCACCTTGAGTGAAATAGAAACCACCTTAAAGCTTATGACCAATAACAAGGCTGCTGGAGAGGATAAGTTAACAGCTGAGATCCTCAAGGCAATTGATAGCCATAATCTAATACATCTCCAAAAAATGTTCAACATCATTTGGAAAACAGAGAAGACGCCTCATAAATGGAAAAAAGGAATCATTGTTAAGATTCAAAAAAGGGCAATCTTAGAGATTGTAACAACTGGAGAGGCGTGACACTTGTGTCAGTTGCCTCAAAGTTATTCTGCAAAATCATCCTAAATAGAATAAAGGATTCAATAGATACAGTAATGCGCGAAGAACAGGCTGGGTTTAGAAAAAGGAGAAGCTGCCTTGACCACATTTTCACTCTACGACTTATATTGGAGGAACACAATGAGAAGCAAAAACCTTTTGTACTTAACTTTATCGACTTAAAAAAAGCATTTGACAGTATTCATAGAGATTCTTTGTAGAACATTCTGAAGCAATATGGCTTGCCATAAAAAATCATAAATATTATCAAAGACATGTATGATGGTTACACATGTGCAGTTCGAACAGAGGAAGAACTGAGCGAATGTTCCCAACAGAAACTGGGGTTAAACAGGGATGTATTTTATCGCCCTTGTTATTTGGAATTGTTATGGACTTCATAATGAAGAAATGCTGCACTGGTAATAAAGGCATCGAATGGATACAAGGAGACCTTTTGGAGGACCTCGACTTTGCTGATGACATAGTTCTCATCAGCAGCCTGATAAAAACGATGCAGGAAAACACAAATGAACTATCATCAATAGCCAGCAAAATTGGGCATGAGATCAATCATGAAAAGACTAAAGTCATGAAAAGCTTAATTCTAACAGATGACAAAATATACATGGAAAACAAACCAGTGGAAGAGATCGATCACTTTATCTATCTTGGAAGTCACATTGATCGAGAAGGGGATACAAGTAAAGAAATTAGAATCAGAATGGCTAAAGCAGCAATGTCTTTCAGAAGCCTTGAAAAGTTGTGGAAATCAAAACTCATCAGCACAAACACAAAACTTAGACTATTGAAATCAAATGTACTATCAACCCTTACGTATGCGTGTGAAAGCTGGAAAACAACAAGAGATATAGAAACAAAGTTGAATGCATTCGAAAATAAATGTATAAGGAAAATACTTGGTATAGCGTGGAACGAATTCAAAACAAGCGAGGAAATTAGAGAAATCGCCAGTCAACCACTAATATCTTCAGTAATAAAGAAAAGACGATGGTCATATGTTGGACATGTGATGACAAGAGATACTAACCGAATAGCAAAGCAATCCCTCAAATGGGAAACAACAGGTAAGAGAAAAAGAGGAAGACCCAGGGAGACACTGAGAATAACATTGATGAGAGAGGCAAGAGCAGCAGGATTCGGCTCCCTCAATGAGATAGAGCTGCTTGCACAGAACAGAGACAAATGGCGAGATTTGATCAAATATCTTTAAAAGAAAACTGCTAGAACAAAAATTCAGATAGGAGAAGGTGTATCTTGGTCTACGCCCTATGGACCGGCTACGGCTCGAAAGGTCAATAGATAGATAGATTAAACACATCCCGCAGGCCTGGTTTAACTCTGTCGTCTAACGTAAGGTGTGTCTAAATCCAAGTTTAACATCAGTATCTGTTTCGCATAACTGAAAGTCGTCCCCATCTGCAAACTTGTCTAAGAACTGGAAATAAAATCTAACATACGAAGTTTTGCTTAGTGATAGACGAACAAAACGTCGTAGATAATTAATTTTAATCGGAGGCAAGCTTATGAAAAAAAAAAAAAACTACATAACCAGTGGCGTCTTGACACACAGGTTGTAGCAAGCTATCATGATAAGTCGGTAGTTTGGTAACATATTAGTTTTCAATGCCTGATGTTGTTTTACTGAACACCTTCTCACGTGCCTGAGAATAATATTGAATGGACAGATACGACCGCAGAAAGAACAAGATGCATTTTGTGGTGCCTGGCTTCGTCGCCATTCTCCTGCGCCATTTGCCTTCTGAATTTAATAGCAACGCTGAGTCGACAGTTGGTGTGCCACTTTTTAAACTCTTGTTCTCCATGTGCTGCTACATGCAGCCTGATTTTCCAAGTTTATTTCACTGATATAAAACTCCCTCGAGTGAGCCCTGCAAACATCTTTATATCTCAAAACTGGTCTGCCCCCTGGTCTCTTTCCATCTCTACGTTCTTCTTACGATATTTGTTTGGGAATGCATTTGTTTGCATTCTCTTTGCATGACCCAGCCACCGTAGTCTCCAAGTTATAGGCGTTACAGGATGGATGGGAGTTTGGCTCGTTATAAGGCGTTAGAGCTGGTTACCTTGTCCTACCATTTGATGTTCATTAGCTGATGAAGACGACGCACATAAAAACTATGTAACCTGTTATCTTTCCCGATATAGGTAATCCAAGTATTGGATCCATATAAAAGTGTGCGACGTACACAGGTGTGATAAATTAGATCCTTTTATTCAGAATGTTAGTGTTATGTTGGTCCTGCTCTATGTTTAAATTTACCAAATCTTCAAGCTTCATTTCGCTTTTCAGAGTCCGATTTATCTCTTCCTCTTGTGAGATAGCCGCTTTGAACATGAGAAAAAAAAATATCGTTGATAGGTTGCTGATAAAAATATAACATTATGTTCCTAAATGTTTGCATTCGGTAAACACTACCCGACTACTGACAAGTTATACGTTTGTTATCCTAATCATTCTTAAATGGTACTGCCAATGAGAAAACTGTATAAGTAGTGCCACGTCATGTTATAGTCTGTTTCATAACTCGTGCCCAAATTTTAAAATCGATATCTTTTTAACCGCTTTTTTTAAGTTGTTCAAAATTGGCATGTAAAGTTATAATGATTAGAACCCAACAGGAATTAATTTCATTAAAAAAAACATTTCGTTATTATTGTTGCTTATTTGATTTATATAAATTTATAACGACCCATTGATGCAGTCAAAACTTAATGTTTACAGTATTTTAAGTTAAAAATAGCGATAAATATCCATACACGGTCAAATTGACGTGTTTGCACGCTTTCAACGTGGGTTTTCTGACACAATTAAACACTTGTAAAAAACACGAGACATTGTGTGTTCCATTTCCGTTCATTCAGCGGCGCAGACGTGGAACGATAACATTTATCATGAGTCTTAAAATGAAATTCTGCAGTTTACAAAACATCGCAATAAAAATGTATGACTATTTTTGCAAAGAGGCTAAACGAGGAAGATTATTTCATTCTTTAGAAAACCCTGAGAATAGGACAAGACACATTTTGGATTTATCTAAACGGTCATTTAATCGCTGGATTCAAGCACGTGACCGTCAATGTTCAAAATATACAAAATCACAAGGAAGAGCAAAAATGTTGGATAATTTCGACAGTGAACTTATTAGAAGTGAAATTCACAAAATGTTGGATATGAATGAAACTGTTACAATAAGAAAATTAAAAGTATCGCTGAAAAAGAACAACAGTATTGAAATATCAAAGTCTACATTATGGAGGAATGTGAGAGCTGCAGCAGGCTTTACATTCAGAAAGTATTCCAATGGACAAAACATCATCTGTGAGAAGCCACATATAGTAGTCATGAGAAGCAAGTACTTACGTGAAGTAAAAGAGGTGCGCAAGCAAGGTTATGATATTGTGTACTTGGATGAAACATGGATCAATGCTCACCACACTAACCAAAGGGAATGGCAGTCATCAGATGGAAAGATTAAGAGATTAATACCTAGCAGCAAAGGACAGCGCTTGATAATTGCGCATGCAGTTAGTCGACTACATGGACTAATACAGAATGCAGGGCTCATTTTTCTTTCAAAATCCATAGACAATCGGGATTATCACTCTGAGATGAATGGTCACATATTTAGACATTGGATTGAAAATTCTGCTCTCCCATCACTAGATCGACCATCTTGCCTAATAATGGACAATGCAGCGTACCACAACATTGTTGCACTTGAAGATAAAGTCCCGACGTCATCCAGTACAAAAGATGCTATTAAGATATGGCTCACAAAGGAGCACATACAATTTAATAACATGTACTTAAAACCTGAATTACTATCTATAGTAAAGCAAAAACAAAGGACAAAGATTTTTCAAATAGATAAGATTATCCAAGAGCATGGTCATATAAGTTTGAGGCTGCCACCTTACCATGCTCATTTAAATCCAATAGAACTAATCTGTGCAAAATTAAAAGGACAAGTGGCAGATGAAAATACAACATTCAAAATATGCGATGTAAAGACTCTTGCTAATCTCGCTTTATTAAATATAGACAAAGATTATTGGGCTAAATGTGAAGACCACGTCTTAAAACAGGAAGAGGAATATTGGAAAAATGATGGTTTGTGGAATGTTCAACCGCAAACAGTTATTAATCTTTTAGACTCGTCTGATTCAGAATGAAAGTATATAGCCCCCACAATGTTGGCCCCTATATTACCTTAAACTAGTTCAACAAACGGTCCTTTTCAGGACCACACAACTATGAAAATTGGACCAAAAGGTATACCTTGATATTATCGTCCGTCCTCGGACTATGAAGACAATAATTCTCCTGGTGTTTTGTCTTATCCAGTTATTTCCCCATTACGGCCACTCCTTTACCTAGTGAAAATTTATCATAGACCAGCAACTACGGTAATTTCTATTCTTTAGGGGTTCACAATTTACAATTTTGACAAACATCAAAGAAATTCGCCTCTTTAAGAAAACTGCAGCTGCAAGATATTTGTTAAATATACATTTAAAGGGTCTTTTGCATTCTAATAACATTTGGAAAATTTCAACAGTTTTTAACAAATGTTTACTGAGTAATAGCGTTTTGAAGTTGGGCACATGATTTGAAACGAGCTATAGTTATTATCTTGTGGTTTCTTGGTAAGTGATATTGCATATGTGTAATAAGCCGACATCGATGATATTATGTGACTAATATGTGACTACTTCACGTTTTAGTTTTGAATTATCATTTTTTTCAAAAGAATCATACATAATCAATATAAACAAACTGGGCCAGAGCTTAATATTTGCGATAATAAACAATGTACACGCTACTTGTAGAAAAATAATCCTGGAAAATTCCCCTCCCAACTCAGTCAAAATTTCTTGCTGGTAGTCACAGACTATCATCATTACGGGTGCTAAGCGAGTAGTCGCTTTCAGAGTTGTGACGATGTGATTTGCTTTCCGAAAATCGCGCTGTAAGAAATCTTGAAGTCTAATTTGAGAAAGCTTGCCGTTTTTTTTTTTTTTATCTCGGTGTAACGTCGAGATTCCGTTGTCGACAAACTTGAAGGAGTTAATTTGGAACTCTGACTCTGTCAAATAACAAAGCACAGCACTTCGACTTCAACGCACCTGCTTAATGAAGGTTTCTTGTAACGAAATTCAACGTTCACTGATGCACCGCCAATTTTTGTCAAAAAGTAATCTTTGAAACTTTTCCCCGTCTCATTCAAATTGATTTACTGGTACTCACTTACACACAGAACGGGGACTGTCATCGTGTCAGTAGCGAGTAGTCGCTTTCAGCGTTTTGAGGACGTGATTTGCTTTTCGAAGATTTCGGTGTAAGACGGATATTTCATAGATGACGTCATATTTTAGCGTATGAAACCAACTGACGCGCAGACTTTTACACACAATGTTGTGTTTAAATGTATCTAACATCTCACTTTGATGTAGGTGCTCTACTAATTCTGTAACGCTCTTCTATTTGCCTATCAAGTGACAGGAACATATTGTTGTTTCACCTACTCAAATGTTTATGAATCAAATTTTACTTGCATTGCACATAAACACATGGTAAAAAGATTGCTTGTAATGGAATCTTCTTTTGTAAACTCAAATGCATTTAAAAAAATTATAGATTTAAAAAAAAAAGAAAAAGAAATATATGAGGCTGGGTCTATAATAAAGCCAACATATCCCTCTCGACTATTTAAATATGGTATATATTTGTCGGGATAACACAATCGATTCGGCGCGAGCATCAGTTTTCGTTTACCCATTTGGCAGACACAAGACCATCACGTCCATCTAGTGACCAGTGAGCTAAATTCTCTCAAAATTACCGCCGGTTAGCACACACCAACAACAAAGAATTGTTCTTATATTTATACAAACTTTCGGTATCACGAATAGTTTCTTGTGTTTTCATTAGCGGCAATTTATCATATAATTTTTTTCCTCCGCAGGTCCTCTAATTTTATTCTTATCTCGGAAGTAGTTTCCTGTCATATTTGTAATATATGTGACTTCCTATCTCTAAGTGCTATTTCCATGATGGACAATTTAAGTACGGTTGAACTGGCCTCTTTTCAATTTTGGATATCCAGATGAGTCCAGAATCAAGCGTGACACCATCATGACAGAGCTAATCGAAACCAATCTGAATTGTGCTGTCATTAAAACGTGTGAAAATGGTGGTGGTGTTATTGTCGAAACACTGTGATGTCTGTGTGAGCATGTTATCGACATGAACTGTGCTGTCGACATGTACTGTTGTCCTTATTGTTGCTGACAATAAAGTTTGTGGTGACGAGCATATTAAAGATCATGATGTCGACCTGAGAGAGGTTGTACACTGCGTTATAATGACAGGGACACATTTGAAAAAAATCTTTTCTTGTAGTCGACACATTATCATGATGTAATCTATAAAAATGTTGAGTATTCGACACACTACACTGTAATGTTGGTGGCACAAGTGAAACACTTTGTGATGTTTTTATTGGCGCCGAAATAATGCAATTTGTAATGTCGACATACCACGACCTCTCGAACTTTTGATGTCGAGAGAGTTTGTAGTCTTGGTCGAGACAGAATAACGAGGTCACCATCAATGAGACCGGTGTCGACACGCCCTATGTTTTGTGTGCGATATGACATCTGAACTTCTGTTTTGTTTCTGCCATAGGTGTGTTGGAGTGAATTGACTTTTTTTTCAGATAAACCTTCTATTCAGCATCTACTCCAGCAGTTTTCTTACATAACGGAGAAGGATGATGTACTTGTAAATATTGTGAGCCTTTTTGTCATTTTCTGGGTCTAGGTATGGTATGTAAATAACTCCTTACACGTAGATGATACCGGTCCTGTGTGTCAAAATTGGTTAACGACCCTGAAAAAAGATATGACGTCGGAATCAAAGTGGTGTGAGAAATTCAGTGATAAGACCATGATTATCATGTACCATACCAACTGGCATAAGCAATCATCTTGCTCGACCACATTTATCTGTCCATATTGCAACTTTTCAATTCAGTTTTCAAGTGTTTTCCACGAAAAAACACCAAACTATCTAGCATCTTCTTTCTTTGTCGCCCGCGATCTCACCTTCTCTGTAATTTGTTAGTTGTACACAAGTATTCAATTATTTGTTTCATGATGTGTCCGAAAAATACGGATACCGATAGTTCAACGTGGCTGTAGGCACGTCTACGTTAGACGACAGATTTAAATTGGGGTGTTAAAGCGCACACTAAACGAACGTCAGGTCTTTTTTAAATTAGAGTACGTATGGATAGACCTTCTTAGCTTATGTAGTAAGACGTACCATTGCAGCGGGGAAAATTTTACCCGTGAACGATGCGCGTCGCAGTCATGTAAATATTGACCTAAAACACCCGGTATCAAATCTATGCGCAGTTATTAAAATACCGGCATTCAACTGTGATTCACTGTAATATTCATTCTACTACCACTGTAGGGTAGACCTCTTAGTTATACGTATCTATTAAAAGTTACGGTCACAAATGAGTCTCTATTAATAATAACATTAACGGTTAGTTATGAGTCTCTAATAAGTACGTACATTTGTGCTTTATAGAAGGATTTCTCCTTTTTGGTCAAGTCTTATATAGGTGGAATGTTCGAAGAGTGGCTTCTAAAAACGGTGGAAAGAAAACATTTTTAGACTTCTCTAACGAAGAAGATACGAAACTGTGGTCTCTTTGGTTCTTTGGTTATGGAAGGCCCCGGTATCACTGCAAACGAATTAAAATCCATAATTGCTCAACCGCCCGTGCCAGCGTAATCATCCGAATTAATATCTCATCTCCCATAGAAAGAAACCGCAGAGAAAGTGAAGCCAACTGTTCCCTGTCATACGATATCATCATTCATCGTAAACAATTGGAATATCGAAACATGATCATAACGGATGAGACACACAGCTCACGATGTGCACAGAGCACTTAACTCAGTAGCTCCTGCAACAAGCCGGACTTGGAATATGAGGAAACTGCAACAAGGAACATTTTTCATACATAACCTTCAATGATTCCTGCCGCCTATCCACCATATACGGGAAATTCACGTCCTCCTAAAAATGATGATCGTCATATTTTTAAAAATGTTTAGCACGTGATGATGTTAGGCCATCGTTTTTTACCCCAATTCCGAACATTTAAACACACTAAGTCGTCAGATTATTTCCGACGCACATCAAACAACAGACCTTAAGATTTAACGTATGTCCGGTCTAGGGATATACAATGAGCCATTACGATGACGTAGCACACACAACAATGTCTGCGCCCTTTAGATTCCTGATTACTCTAGTGAATGCAGCCTACGACGAATAAAACACGGTGCAAATATCCTAAGGAGATAAAACTGCGGCTGAATTGAAGAAGCAGTTCGCATTAATGAGTAACATGTAAATAACTTGTGTCAAACAATTCCAACAACGGTCATGAACAGCACCAATGTGACGTAAAGCGCAGATCAAGTCTAGACGATTGAAGGTCGCATTCACAACACTTGATTTATCAAAAAGGAATATTGCCGGCGTGCTACTCCGCTTTATCGGCGCAGATGTGTTAAGTAGAACATCATTTTGACTTTAACGAAGAATACTGCAATTTTCCGAAATTAATCAGACCCCGAATCCACATTCTGCATCGATCGAGAGAACGTGACCTACTTCTCACCAGCTTTGCTCTGTGACGATTAAATGATTTACCAAACATATTCTGATAATATGTGTGACTCCTTTTTATATTTCCGCTAATAAAACATTGATAATTAAACACACATAGATTGCTATGTAGTTATTTTAAGTACTAATTCAACTTACCTGTAATTTTATACTGTTGCTGTTTTAAAATATGTTGGCAACACCTTATTTCTCCGGGGTTGTTTTAGCGCACTACCGTTGCATATCTGCTGATAGATTTTCAGATCTGTAGTATACGAAATGTATGTTCCTTCTGTATATATTTGTTAAAATTAATAATGATTTTTGCAAGTCAGTGTTATCTCACTGCTCGTGACGAGAGATAAGTGATAGGCGCTGGCCGTTTGAATATATTAAATTGTGTGATGGAATGCAATTGTTTTTTAGAACACGCCCACCAGAAATTTCCCGCCCGAGTGGGTTATCGACCCCCGATCGCCTCGCCCTAGGAAAAGGAGAGAATTGAAATACACGCTCATCGCAGCACTGGACATTAAAATACCGCTCAGATACCCTAATATTTAGACTACAGTCCTTTTACTAAATTAAATATATATATATATATATATATGTATAATATATATGTATAATATATATGTTTACGATTGATATGTATTATAACGGGTAATTTTGTGCAAATCATTTCCGGTTGTGGACGTGGCTATATTATTTCCTCCGGAGTGGGGGGGGGGGGGGGGGGGGGGGGGGGGGGGGGGGGGGGGAGGGGGGGGGGGGGGGGGGACCCGCGCATTTAAGCACTTTCAAATCTGGGACCTCCGTGCTAGATTACATTACTCATTAACCGATCTACTCAGTTATTCCCCCACGCTCTTCTCCCCCCCCCCCCATTTCGAGAATTTAATTAACAACTGCCCACCCCTCACACCCACCCTCTTTTTTCATGTAGCTGTTAGTCATTGATTTTTAAGCCACAAAGAGAGATAGTGAGCTAGTTTACATTTCTCATTAGCCGACCTATGTCAATATTTACACAAAACCATTCTTGTGACTCACCCAATCTAATAATGTTCATAATAATAACATATATTCCTTATTCATACTCCACCCATTAGATCCCGTTTCCTAAATCCTTACGTCTGTGACGTCATTACTTCGCAATGATATCACTTTTTGAGTGGTCTATATAACTCACCTATTCCTCTGCAAAATTATTATTGTAAACAACATAACATACTATTGCCATAGTTTGAGTTATATTATATCAGCATGAGTGGTAACGAGCCAGGAATATTTCTGTGACGAACAAGAGAGAATTCAACAGAAGAAGTAGCTACGGAAATGGATAATCGACATTAACACATTTGTGATAATACTACAGGCTGACAATAAATACAGACCATGGTTCAAGTGTTAATACTTGGTAGCGTATATTATGTGCTTTTCTATAGATTATGTATTCTGTCCATCGTTCCCTTATGCTTTCTTGTTCAATCAACAGATATCCTTCCTTTGATCTTAAACATCCAGTTTTTGATTGCGTTCCTCTTCTTGTTAATTCTTCAATTTATTTGTATATAGCTTTAGCATCTCCTATTTGTTGCATTTCAATCTCTTTGCATCTCTCTTTTAACCATGCTTCTTTTGCTTCATTGCATTTTATTACAATTTCTTTATTTAATCTCATATACTCAACTTTATTTTCTTTATTTCTTCTTCTTGTATCCATTAGCTGCAAAATGTCATCTGTCATCCATTTCTTTCTTGAATTTGTCCTTACTGGTGGTATGAACTCTTTTGATGTTTCTTGCATTGATTCCTTTAGCATGTCCCACTGTTCAATGCTTTGTATCTTCTCTATTGCATTGTACCGGTTCTGAATTGTGATTTTATATTTGTCTTGTAGTTTCTTGTCTGATTTGTGTAAATCTAAATTTAACTTGATATTAACTGATGCTCGTTTAGCTGTTTTTAATTTTACTCTAAGCTTTCCCACAACCGGTACATGACCACTATTGCAATCTTCCCCTGGTCCAGTTTTCACACACACCAGACTGTTTCTAAATCTATTGCTTATCATTATGTAATCAATTTGATAACGTGCGTTGTCTCCTGGGCTTTTCCATGTCCACAGACGTCTTGGATGTTGCTTAAACCAGGTGTTTCCTATCATCATGTTGTGTGTTCTTGCCAAGTCAATAAGTTTCTCACCTCTGGGTAATTTTGGGTAATTATTGGCTTTCACTGTTCTTGCTCTTTCTGTATCCAAGATGATACCTACTCCTCTTTGGTGTTCAGTACCTCCAGAATAGATTATTTTATGTTCATCAGAATACATCTCCCCTGATCCGGTGTATCTCATTTCGCAAAGTCCCAGTAATTGGAAACCCATTCTTTTCATTTTTTGTATAATGTTTTCCAGTTTACCCTTCTGCATGAGTGTTCTCACTTTCCAAGTACCTATCTTTAGAGTTTGTTTTATCTTTATTTTGCTTACAGGAGTTTGATAACGATCGGGTATCACCTGTAGCACATGATGTCCCCTACCGAACGAGGGTTTTCCATTGGGATCTCCCTTAACGTTGTTGTCGTGATTTCTATTGTTATTATTGGCAAAAGCAGCTTCCCAGAAAATGAGGAAGATACTATGCAATCCATTTTTGGCAATAGAAACAAAAAAAGAGTTCTTAAATGTTATGTAGAGCCAGTCTTAACATATGGATGTGAAGAATCATGGACAATAGGACAACAGACAAGAAAATCACTGGAGTCTGTAGAAATGTGGTTTTACAGAAGAATGTTGAGAATACCATGGACAGCTAAGAAGAGTAATGAACATGTTCTGAAAGAGGTCAAAGAAAAAAGAGAGATAATTTCCAATATTAGGAAAAAACAATCATCATTTTTTGGCCATGTAATGAGAAGAGAACAACTGGAATATATTGTAACAACTGGAAAAATTGAGGGACGAAGAGATAGAGGGAAGCAAAGAGAAAAAATACCAGACAGCTTAAGAGAATGACTAGGCAGAAGGTCAACAACAGAAATGATAAATAGCTGTCGAGATCGAAAGTTGTGGAGAGACACGATCACCTACGCCAGCAGGCCCGATACTTGATGATGATGATGATAGATTGTATGCACCGGATCATATACATGTAGTGTAAGTGCGTCAAATTATTATATCCTAGTTCAGAAATATATAGTATTATACTATAGAAGATACAGATCAGATGTAGATGTAAAAGATGTATGAATTGCACATAATCTTCTTTTTTTGTTAAAACAATCCACGTGAAATATTTCAGGTGCAAGAGCACGAGACAAAATTGTTCCTGTCTTATTTCAAACACGGAATTAAGTAAGTAATGAAAAACAGCTTTCCTTTAACAGTACTCAACTCTTGTCTCTCTCAATATTTCTAGCTCTCATTCTCTACACATCTCTCTCTCTCTCTCTTTCTTTCTTTATTTCATTTTGTAGTTCTTTCTTTCGTTAGCTCACTTACTATTTTTACTCTTTATCTATTGAACAAAGCTTTACACCACAGTGAGATCGAATTTACATTTTGTGAAAAGATAAAACTACATAACGTGTGACATGTCATCTTTAATATATTACATGATATAATTTATTAAAAATAAATGAGTAACCAGTACTTTTTTCTGGCGGGATGCAACGGTATGCAGTAACGGAACCTTTTTTAATATTAAAATTACAATTTATTGATAGTAAAAATACACTTGGTTTTCGTGAATATCTTCAAGAAAATTAATTCCCGGACATACGACAAAAGACTAAAAGGCAGCTTCAACAAAATTTCAATATCTTCCAGTGAATGAGAAAGGGGTTTCACTCAGATGAACCTTATAGTAACTTCATCTTGGTCATCATATCTACTTGTACGGACAACATCGTTACTGATATTCATCAGGATAGTGGGTCCTCCTCTCACCAAATTCATTCCTAGCAAATATGTGGATTCATGGCTACTCCGAGGTCGTCATTCTGTAGTTGATAATCAAAAGCAAGAAGCGATCTAGAGACAATGAAGGTATTATCAAAGCATACGTTGAAAGTGTGGAAGTTGCTGTAAAATCTATAAATGGTGAGTGTGAAAAGAAGTACCCCCGTCACGCCATGTGGCGCATAGGGAATATGGTGTTAGTGACCATACATTTTACAGACCCTCGGCACATGATTTTTGGGGTAATGTTATCGGTATTACGCCCGTGCCGCTTTACTTTCCCAGAAAAAATCCAGTACCCATTAAAGGCTGGGTGAACTGGAGCCGTCGGTTGAAATCGAACCCTACCTCTTGTTCTTTGTAGTCTAGTTCACTAACCACTGAGCTATCGAGGCTCCCCAGAATAAATGGAGAGTAGCAACACTTTTTCATATAAGAAAGCCCTGTAATATATATATATAAATATATATATATATATATATATATATATATATATATATATATATAAATATTATATTTAAGTTCAAATCAAGCAATTATGTAGAGAGCTGCTCCTAGGTCGCTATTCTGCAGTTAATACACAAACAAAGAAGCGATCTATACACGTCAAGTGTGTATAAATAAGAGGATATGTTAAAAATGTAGAAGTAGATGTAATAACATCTTCAGGATGAGTACAGGTACCTTTTCTTCCAGAAAATGATCACTTTGAGTAACTATATATACACTCAAACACACAAAGACATACAGTGCTTTTTTTATGAGGATAAAAAGAGTTTAATGAAACTGTTACATCCCACCCATAAAACGTTAAAATCGTAATATACCAGGTCTATTATGCCAGGAAAAATTAGCCTACTCTAAAGTATTACAACGAACCAAACTCCCATCCATCATGATAACACGTAGGAGTCGGAAACTAAAGTGTCTGGATCTTGTCAAGTAAAGAAGAAAGGCAAACAATCGCATTCCCAAACAAATATTGTACGATGCACTTAGGGACGGAAAGAGACCAAATAACAGAACAGTGCTGAGATATAAAAATGTTTGCAAGTCTTTCGTGAGTGAATTCTCTATCATGGAAAGAAATTAGGAGCATCTGGCTGCAGATCGTGGCACATGGTGAACAAAATTAAAAACCGCACAGTGACATTTGAGGCAGCGTTGAAATAAAATTCAGTAGACAAAAGGTGCAGGATAAAAAGGACGAGGCCAAGAACCATATAGGTTAATTGTATGATGCAATGATTGAGGTGTCCATTGAAAAAGTGATAGTTCTGTATTTTATTGAACAGAGGAAGGTGGTTGACTATAAAACCAGGATAAAAAGCGAGAAGAGTCCAGGCACCACGAATACATCTTGTTCATTCTGCAGTCGAGTCTATCAAATATTGGTAGATTCAACACGAGAGAAGTTGTTCTGTCCAGCAAAACAACATTCAGCATAAGATACTAATATTTTACCAAACTACTGACTTATCATAATTGTTTGCTACCAACTGTCTGTCAAGACGCCAAAGACCATAATATATATGTATACACACACACACACCAGGTTTCTGAAGTTCTGGTATATTGACGTTTCCATTACCCTCTTCAAGAACCATAACATAAGTGTTTATTAAACAGCACTTCTAGTTGTCATTTACTTATAATGTTTAGGAACAGATAAGTCAAAACAGTTTACCAAAACGCGTTCCGAATCGTTCTGGCTGAAAAATCCGGTGGTTTTCAAAATATTTGTAGAGTTGTCCGATGTGCATTGAAGACGACTAACTGATAAACTATACTCTGTTCATAATTTTTTTCCCCAAACTCACCAACAATTTTCACGGAAACTGTTTGATGTATACTGTGAATGTTTGTCTTAGATTTGTCTTGACGTTAAGAATTTGACCAAAGACAATGTACTTTGCACACATGAGTATTTCTTATATAAATTGTGTATTAAAACATATAAATGTTATATATGTGATTGCCAACCGCCTTTGGCGTCATGACAGACGGTTGGTAGCAAGCAATCATGATAAGTCAGTAGTTTGGTAAAGCATTAGTGTCTCACACTGGGTGCTGCTTTACTGAACATCTTTTCTCGTGGCTGAATTTGCCAATCCTAGACAGACAGATCCATTCACAGAACGAGAAAGGTGAACCCGCGGTACCCGGCCTTGTCTACTTTCTCTCTGCGCCTTTTGTCTTCTGAATTTGACATCAGCACTGTATCGAAAGTTGCTGTGCCATTTTTTTATGTTTTGCTCTCCATGTGCTACGATCCGCAGCCACATTTTCCCAGTTCCTTTTACTTATAGAAAATTCCCTCAAGGTCCTGTACAAATCCTTTGGTTCTTTGGTTATGGAAGGCCCCGGTATCACTGCAAACGAATTAAAATCCATAATTGCTCAACCGCCCGTGCCAGTGGAATCATCCGAATTACTATCTCATCTCCCAAACAAAGAAAGGTAGCTGTAGTCCCCATCATAGCAGTCTCAGCACACGCCAAAAGACATAAGGCGAAACCGCACAGAAAGTGAACACAGCCAACTGTTCCCTGTCATACAATATCATCATTCATCGTAAACAATTGAAATATCGAAACATGATCCAAACGGATGAAATACACAGCTCACGTTGTGCACAGAGCACCTAACGCAGTAGCTACTGCAACAAGCAGGACTTGGAATCTGTAAAACATCCTTTTATCTCAGCACTGGTCTGCCCTTTGGTCTCTTTCCGTCCTTAAGTTCGCCATACAATATTTGTTTGAGAATACGATTGTTTGCCATTCTTTTTACATGGCACAGCTACCTTAGTCTACGAATCCTAAGAGTTGCCATGATCGATGGGAGTTTGGCTCGTTGTAAGACATTAGAGTTAGTTACTTTGTCCTGCCATTTGATGTTTATAATCTTGCAAAGGCAACGTACATGGAAGCTGTTTAACCTTTTCTCCTGCCCTGCATAGATAGTCCAAGTTTCTGATCCGTAAGGTGTTTAATATCATTTCATGTTTATTTTACATGTTTTCCGCAGCTCTGCTCGCGGCCCCAGTATAATATCAAATATATTTTATATTTGTGCTCATCTCCAGTACAAATTCCATCACTGCTGTAGTGCTATAATATAGGAATTATATTTAGTTAGTTAGAATTTTGCTTTCTTTCGCTCTTTGTTCAAAACAGACGGTGTCTTTTTGGTTAAATGAGAGAGTTTACAATTTAAATTGTGAGCAGATTACGCTGCCTCCATCAACTGTTTGTGGTCAGATTGAGATGCTGTCTCTGTGAAGGCATTTGTTAATTGGCAGGTTGAACCTTCGTAGAGGCAATTGAGCGTGTGCAGATTGAGATCCTGCCTCTGTGACGACATTTTTTTGTACGTTGATTGAGCTATTACCTTTGTGGAGGCATTTGTTTGAGGGCAGATTAAACTACTGCCTCCATGAGACAATCACTTGTGGGCAATTTGACTGCTGCCTTCTTGAAGGCTTTTAGTGGAGGGTAGATTGATATTGCCTTCGATGAGACTTATGTTTGTGGACAGTCTGAGCTGCTTCCTCCGCGGAGGCTTTTGTTTGTGGGCAGTATGAGCTGTTGCCTCTGATGAGGCTTTTGTTTGTGGGCAGTCTGAGCTGTTGCCTCTGATGAGGCTTTTGTTTGTGGGCAGTCTGTGCTGTTGTCTCTGATGAGGCTTTTGTTTGTGGGCAGACTGAGCTGTTGCCTCTGAGGAAGCTTTTGTTTGTGGGCAGTCTGAGCTGTTGCCTCTGAGGAGGTTTTTGTTTGTTGAAAGATTTATCTGCTGCCTCCTAGGAAGCTTTTGTTTGGTGGGTCGATCTTGGTGAGTGTCCCACGTGAGACTTAAGATGCTGAGTGTTTACCAAATTGCTCATTTGCCGTGAAAACCTTGGATATTGTTTTACTCTTGGTTCTCTTGAGGTTTGACTTCAATGTCTTTGGTGTGAAACTCTGGTAGCAGGAGGCAGCGTTCTCACACGATTGCTTTTGTTAAATGAGAGGCATTTTTACGTTGAATTGTGGTAACTTCTGTTGAGGCTTTACATCGATGTCTCTTGTGGTGTGAAACTCAAAGCAGAATGTTACATTTTATGCACGATTGCTTCTTTTATGCAAAAACCTTTTGGCGTTAATTTGATGTTGTGTCATTAGTAGGGTGGGAGGTTTTAGACTTTTTTTCGGCAGCCATAACTTATATAAAGGAAAATATAAAATCGATAGAGGGACCAACTACTTTCATATAGTAATTTATAGAAATCGATATTGTCTCCTTCTTTGTTAATGTAGATTAGGGTGACCATTCGTCCCCGATTTCCGGGGACAGTCCCCGAAGTGTAGAAGCTGTCCCCGAAAGAAATTTGTCCCCGATTTCAATGAATAAATAAATGTTCATACACGGAATCGGCCCTATTTTAAAATAATCACTAGGACTCAGGACGTTACTGAGTTGTGTTTCTTTATCCCAGACTGAACGGCATTAGCAGGAAGATAAAAGAGAAGACTTGGACGCGTTGTGTCGGAGATAGCTCTTTGAACTCTTGAAGCGCGGTGCTACGTCACTTCTATTCCACCCACTGACTTCTATTGGGATGGGTTTAATTTTTTTAAAAAGCAGACACTCTCTCTCTCTCTCTCTCTCTCTCTCTCTCTCTCTCTCTCTCTCTCTCCACCCCTGCCTTTCCGGACATCTCCCGCCAAAGTATCTTTCCCGGCCAATTTTCAAATCAGTCCGAATGTAATGACAGTACAGTGCAGTCGTGTTTTCTATTTGTGATCAGTGGACGTCTGTTGCATAAAAACAATGCTTTCCAAAAAATGTAAGTGTCATTTTAATGATTCGCTGAAAGCTGAATTTCCATTATTATACAAGCAATTTTAGAGGATGGAACGCTAGTGAAATGTAATATATGTAGTTCAAATTTTTCTATAACAAGTGGTTAAAGGACATCAATAACTGATCATCTACAAGCAAAAAAGCATAAGGATGCGCTGCTTTGTAAGTCTCAGTCTGGGTGTATGACAAATTATTTTTGTAAAACAGAACCCTCAAAAGATGAATACACTCTAGCTGTTCATGAAGGAACCTTCGCATATCATACTGTACTTCACAATCATAGTTTCCGCAGTATGGATTGTACAACAATTCTACAAAAGAAATTTTCAACGAAACAATTTTCCTGTGCAAGAACACAGTGTGAATCCATAATTACCAATGTTTTTGCTCCTTGGGCTATTGATGAAACTAAAAATGACCTCAAATATGTCAGCTTCGTAACATTGTCTTGCGATATATCTAATCATAAACATGTTAAGCTACTTCCTATTTTAGTTCGTTATTTTCAGGCTTATGAGCTGGAAACTCCAGTAAAGACCAAACTGATTGCTTTCATAGATATCCCAGGAGAAATGTCCGACATAATATCTGAACAATTGTTGAAAGCAATTGATAATTTTGACTTAAACAAAAAGATTGTTGGACTCTCAGCAGACAATACAAATACAAACTTTGGAGGCTTGTTGAGGAAAGAGAGAGATAATGTCATAACTAAAATAAAGTCCAAGTTAAACAGACACATAATGGGTCTTGGTTGCACCGCACACATAATTCACAATTGTGCAAAAACAGCGTTTGATTCCATGCCTATGTATATGAAAGTGATTGTAACAAAAATATTTGGATACTTTCACATTTACACGGTTCGTGTAGAACGCCTAAAAGACTTCTGTGATTTTGCTGGACAGGAGTTTAAGCAATTATTAGGTTATTCTAATATAAGGTGGTTGTCATTACTTCCAGCCTTGGAAAGAATATTGAAACTGTATCAATCACTGAGATCTTTCTTTTTGTCAGAAACACACTGTCCTACAATATTGAAACAATTCTTTGAAAACAGTGAATCAGAGCTTTGACTCAGCTTTGCTCATTCTCACGCATCACTCTTCCATGAAACAATTAAGACGATTGAAGGCGACGATAAGAGTGCAACAGAATCAGCACTAGCTGTGAACAATCTCATTATAAAATTAGAAACTCGACGCGATGAAAATTTCACCCCACACATGGTAAAGAGTTTGCTAACTGATTTAGTAGAAAGTGGTGACATCCATATGGAAAGGTATTCCCAAATAAGTAAAGAATTCTATAATACTGCTGTACATTACTTGCAGTCTTGGAACAAGCACAATGAGGACTTGTCACAACTGAGCTGCCTTCTCTTGGATAATGTGCCTGAAAGGAAACATTTTGATAATGCAGTAGAACAGATATCTTCAAAGTGTCATGAAGTTGTAAACGTCAATCGTGATGAGCTCTTTGATGAATTTACTTATTTGCGAGGCCATCTGTTGCAAAAATAATGTGAGTGGTTCAGTAACGAGCCCCCATGTAGAAAATTGAATGAAGTACTCAGGTACTTGAAAGAAAATAATGTACCACATGCTAATGTGAAGAGAATTCTTGAACTTTTTATGTGCTTACTTGGCAGCAATGCATCCGTAGAAAGATTATTTTCTCAAATGAACTACGTCTGGTCCGAAGAGAAATCACGGATTAATGTGAGCACGGTGCAAGCCATGTTAACAGTAAAAACTAACACTAATTTATCGTGTGAAAGCTTCAGTGAAAAACTTGCTTCAAATCAAGAGATCTTGAGAAAGATACACTCAAAAAACAAGTAGCACGCCGAGGCAACAACCTTTTCAGTAGAAATAAGGTACTGTAATCATTACTTTAATATAGCTATTGATATCTATATGTTGTTTACATTTTCTTAATTTTAAACTTTTTTTTTGTTATTGAGAAACAAAACTAGCTCTTGTAATTTCATTAAGTGCGTGTATCGCATAAGTACCGTGAATATTAACAAAAATAAAATCAAACAGCAAATAAACAGTTATTATGAAATTTAAAGTTATCTTTTTTTTGCATCTACAAAATTTCTTGCGCACATACAGTCACACACCCACCCACATATATTATAAATATATATAAATAAATATATATATGTATACACACATATGCTTTACCACTAATATCTTCAGTAATAAAGAAAAGACGATGGTCATACGTTGGACATGTGATGAGAAGAGATAATAATCGAATAGCAAAGCAAGCCCTCATATGGGAAACAACAGGTAAAAGAAAAAGAGGAAGACCCAGGGAGACACTGAGAAGAACATTGATGAGAGAGGCAAGAGCAGCAGGAATCGGCTCCATCAATGAGATAGAACTGCTTGCACAGAACAGAGACAGATGGCGAGATTTGATAAAATATCTTTAAAAGAAAACTGCTAGAACAAAAATTCATATAGGAGAAGGTGTATCTTGGTCTACGCCCTATGGGCCGGTTACGGCTCGAAAGGACAATAGATAGATAGATACACACACACACACACACACACACATATATATATATATATATATATATATATATATATATATATATATATATTATCGTTCGTCCCCGATTTTGTGGGACAGTCTCAGAAATAAGCAAAAAATCCACTGAAATGGAAAAAATATGACAAATGTCCCCTAATACAATGGGGAAAAAATGGTCACCCTAATGTAGATTGTAAAGAGAAAATGAAAAGTTTTTAGAGTTTTATACTTTTGCTTTGTAATTAAAGGTGTCATTATGGTTAAATATGCCTGTGGGTATAGTGGATACTTGAATAATTATTTTTATGGTAGGGATGATGAGTCAACCATGTTGCATTTTATTAAAGAGACATCTTTCATGCGGGTGTTAGTGAGTAAAGGGGGTGGGGTGTATAGTTATCAGAATCAGGGAATATTTTTGCTAATAATGGTTTTCACTTTCTGTAGTAGAAGGTGGTGGCTGTAATTCTCCTTCTCAAACTTGTTAACAGTCTATATCGTTTTATTTAAAAGAAGAATAATTGTTATATGTGAGTGAGAGAGAGAGAGAGAGAGAGAGAGAGAGAGAAGAGAGAGAGAGAGAGAGAGAGAGAGAGAGCAGTAAGTTTTTAAAAATATTTTGTGTGTTTTTTTTTAATAAAAGATATATATGTTCATACGCTTAGCGTGTAGAGGCAAGGTGCGGGGTTTGTAGTTGTCACAGAATGTGGTGATGGTGGATGAGTAGACAGGTCAAGCGGGTTTATTGGTGGATGTAGAAGTAGATGGCGATTGGCCTCTTTCTTCTTTTCGAAGCCTTCTACTCTCATTGCGCAGAACCCGACGCGATGAAGCAAATTAAACAAGTATGTTGGTGACACCCCTGACAATTATAGAGACTGATTTGAGCCTCCTCGTCTTGTGCAATAGGTAATGACTCTGTTAGTATTGATTTCTCAAAAATAAAATAGGTGCGGAGAGTAAAATTAATAGGGGAGAGCGCTTTAACATCATTTAATGATCAGTGGTTTGTTCCTTGTAAAACACTTTCCATGTGAAACAGGCTGTTAAATTAAATTGTACCTGACAAGTTGAGCGTCTGAAGACATTACTTGCGATAAAGTGCACTGGTACTCTCACTTAAAAGTGTTTGCTTGGGCAAAGGTGCAATATTTTTACAGCTCTGACAAATTATATGCCACAGATTACTTTTATTAAACTCCAAATTCAGCTATCCATTTCTCAGTTGAGAAGACTTCCATTCATATGATAATGAAAACATTACGATTGTGTTTTCAATTTGAAACATAACCATTTTACTTTCTGTCTCTCTTTCTCTCTCGCGTATTCTTGTCACCCATCTGCCTTCTTATTCTCTATTTTGACTGTATCTTATGTCTCTCTCTCTCTTTCTTTTTTTTTACTTTCTCTCCACAGAACCTCTCTTTCTTTTCCGACTCTTTCCTTCTTTTTTTTTACTCGTTCTCTCCTTTGGCTCTCTCGCTTTCTAATTATTTTCTGACATACACTCCCCCTCTTCTGATTTTCTTACCTGTCATTCTCTTTTCTGGGTCTATTCCTTCTGGCGTTACTGCTGGAACTATCTCTTATGCCTCACTTTCTTTTGACACTCTCATCCTTTCTTCCTTCTTTCTTTCTTGTGATTCTCATACTTCTTTCCCTTCCTCTCTTACAATATTCTTTTTTGTCCCTGCCTCTCTCTCTCTCTCTCTCTCTCTCTCTCTCTCTCTCTCTCTTTCCCTCTACGTTAATTACAAGAACCCAATGACAGTGAAACTCTCCTAAGACAGCACGACCGTTGTTTTCCTTTACCTTAGTTACATCACCGTAACATGTTTATGGATATTATCTTACCGTAGCCACAGCTCCATTGTAGCAAGCTAGTTGTGAGTTGGGGCTTTATTCTTTTTGTCTTATCATGTGGCAGAACCATTTTTATCTGTTGTTCCTTTCTGTATTCAATGACGGGAATTATTTCTAGGATTTATATCTCACAGGATGTTCCTGTCACACGTCTAAAGCATTTAATCTCGGTATAGGTTATGTTTTTTTTATTGTTCTTGGGTCTAGATTAAAGATTTAGCATTCGTTCGGATGAAAATTGTGTTGTTGAGTACCCATTGGACACTAGGGATGATAGTTGTCCGATAATTTGACAAGTTTTGCTGCAGCTTGAGCCTACTTCAGCTGCTTGTGAGAATTGTTTATCACTAAAAGCCCTAGATATTTAATTTTAATCGGTTATGAATTTATTCAAAACTGCCAACGATGATATTTTGTTGTTAAAAATATTTGTTTTCTTAAATGTTTTGCACTCGTAAAACACTAGCCAATTGCTGACAGCTTATATGTTTATTTTGCTAATATCTTTAGTATTGCTGTTGGAAAAAAAAACTGTATAATTGGTAACCCGTCATGTTAGTGATTATTTTGTGGTTTCTAGGTAATTTCTGTTGCACGTGTGTATTAAGCCAACATCGATGGTTTTTATGTTACTAATTTGTGATCGCATCGCGTGGTTTACAATAAATATAGGGGCATGTATGAACACGATTTGTATCAGCATCTTCAGAAGGTCGCATATCGTTTGCAGAACGGTTGAGTCACCAAGGTACCTGGCTTATATTATTGTTCCGTCCAATCCGCAGTGTCTTTTGACGTGGCCATAGTATTTAATCTCCTCTGTAAGATAATGTTAATACGCCAGTTATTTTTAATGTGTTACTCTTTTAATAGAACCGCGATAGCTCAGTGGTTAGTGAACTGGACTACAAAGGACAAGAGGTAGGGTTCGATCCCAACCGACGGCTTTCTGGTTCACCCAGCCTTTAATGGGTACCGGATTTTTTTTCTGGGAAAGTAAATCGGCATGGGCGTAATACCGACCACATTACCCCAAAAATCAGGTGCCAAAGGTCTGTAACAATTTATGGTCACTAACACCATATTCCCTATGCGCCACATGGCGAGACGGGGGCACTTTACTTTTTTTTTACTACTCTTTTAATATGTCATCCCTAACCGAAACTTACACCAGGTTAACAGTCTCAAGTGCTATAGGAGGCTGAGGAATTCAAACCGCAAACACCCTTCTCGCAAAGTTCAAACCGTCACGCTGGTGGTAGGTAATTCCTTTCTGTCCTCTAGCCTTACTACTATAGATGGCGATATGTGATCCAAATCATCTCCATTTTCTGTTAATATATGTTGCTTGAATTATCCTTGCTTTGTTTTATTTCGAAGATGACGTCAAATCTTATCTTGCCAGATTGCTTGGTGTTCAGAATTTTATTCTAACTGTTCTTTTTAAATGTATGTTGTTTTTGTCTCACTTCAAATATTGGTGATTTACTAGTTTTGTACCCCCTCCCTCTCCCGTTTGCCTTTCAGGTGACAGGGACGCTTTGTAGCTTCACCTACTCAAATGTTTATACTGAAATTTTAGTTGCATCACCCATTTGTGCATGTTTGAAAGACAGCATGTATATGCATCTTCGTTTGTAAACTCAAATGTACTAGATGAAATTATAGCGGTTTTTTTTAATTAAACGTATTCTATAATAATCCAACAAACCAAAATATGCCCGGACTGTTTAAATTGAGTGCACTTTTGTCATGATAAAAAATCATCGATCAAAGGTTCGGATCACTATATATTTTTAGCGCCAGTCGCAGACTCCAATTCAAAACATCGATCAAGAGGGGGGATGATATGTAATCAAAATTTCGGCCTTTTTTCTCACGACAGCAAAAAGGGGGTTATTCTTATATTTCATGCAACTTTTATTGAAGATTTGTTGTATTGTGCTTTGGTCATTCTGAATTATCACGTGACAAAATTATCTTATCTGTTGTTCAGTTTTTGTGTTCAGTGGAGGAAATTCATCATTGTTTTTTCCTCATTTATACGCTTATCTGTGAGACAGTTTCCTAGCTTTTTTTTAAGCAATTTATTACTGTAGTTGCTATTGTTTTTCTTGTATTTGAGGTTAAAGTCCCGATGAAAAGAGGGGAATGCATTATAGAGTACATATTTTGCATCTAAGTATTATTTCCTTGATGGACAGTTTAATTGTTTTTACACTGGACTTTTTTCAATATTGAGTTTCTATGTGAGTCTATAATCAAAAGTAACTCCAAGAAATGTTGGTGTATTTTGTTCGAGTATTGTAAGGTTTCTCACTGATATGTTTTCTTTGTGCTGAGAGAGACAATTGTAGCTGTAGTTTTCGCATTGTTTATGTTTATACCAGTCTTTGTCCAGTTTTCTAACATCTCCGCTGTGTTTTTGTGTGTTAATTTTGGAGCAGATAGGAGACTGTGGTGACTTGTTTAACGGCTGGCATGAGTGCTCAACTGGTTAGAGTCACACGACTACAGCCACGCCTGTATACTGAGTGATTCGATGAGCATGATTAGAAAAGTGGAGGCGGGATCTGTACGTAAGCAATGGGTAGAGTCATTGCAGAAGTGAAAAATCACCCTCGTGTAGACTGTTTGAAACATGCTGGTGGCTACATTTTGTTATGTCATTTTATGTATATTAGAAAAAGTATATGTCATATAACATTTCCATGGAGGGCCCTTCTTGCAGTGTGACTGACTGTCTAGGATGATTATTTTCACTGTAGATGTTCTTTGGAATAGGCAGTATTTGATCAGGAGGACATGTTTTGCGTGACTCCGCTTGTACAATTTTCAGCATCAGTCCATGTGCCGAACAGCTGATTGACTGGAGTTGGCCAGTCTATAATGTGGAAACGAGTTCTGGACCGTGCGACTGAGTGAGTTCACGCGAGTCTAGAGCATCCACAGCATCGACTTTCATTGACAAAATCAACACTAACGACAATAGGTATTCAAACGAAACTAAACGATAACATGAAAGAAGGAAAACAAGAAGAAGCAAATGTGCTGATATGAAACTGTGGAAGTGTGAGAGGCAAGGCCTAAAGTATGTGCACGTTACATATTGGAATTGTGTATCAATAAATCAACGTCGTCCAATTCTTGATAAACTACTGTGCGGCCATGATATAATGATTTTGCAAGAAACACTTCTTGGTGATAACTGATGGTACCCCTGGATTTCACTGTTTCAACAATAGACGACACCTTGGGCAGGCCATCCTTGTGGGAAACAATATGGTGGCAGCTTAGGTTGGTATGTCTGCAAGGGACAATGAGGAAGAATTCCAGGTACATGCAATTAGGGTGCAGACCCCAGTCCCTTTCGTGGTTGTAAATGTGTACGTCTGTAATGACACGCAACAGTGACAGAATTTCTTTGCGTTCGAGGAGGAAAACATCATTTTCTGCGGAAAGTTTAATACTAGAGGTAAACAATGGGGGTAACGTCATAATCAACAAACAGGGAGAAGACCTAGAGAACGCACTAGTGTCGGCCTATTAAGTGTGCTTGAATGATGGAGGGGCAACCAGAATGACCACTCAAACAGGGGACTCTGATAGTGTTATAGACCTGGCACTGGTGTCTTCCACTTTTGCACCGGTTTGCAAATGGAGTGTACTGTGATTTCACGGAAGTGATCACTATCCATATGTCCTCCTTATTGAGAAACTCAGAAATAAAAGCCAGAAAAGCATGCTCCACACATTCCACTATGAGAACACAGACCAAGACATTCATTAGCAAAATCAGACATAGGAAACAGGGCGCCCCTCGCAGGATAGATGAACACAGCCGCCCTGGTTGAACGTAGAAGTCGAGGAAGCTTGGCGGAATAAGAGACAAACACAAATGGTACAATCTGATGAGAGAAATGGGAAAGCCCTGCTGCCCTGCTACAGTGAGCAGACTGACCAAAGAAATGAGGCTGTAAGATTAAGGATACGGGAGTCACTCGCGGAATTATGTGAGGATCTAGTGCTGGGAGAAGATCTCACAATTATGTGAGGATGTAGTGCTGGGAGAAGATCTCACAATTATGTGAGGATGTAGTGCTGGGAGAAGATCTCACAATTATGTGAGGATGTAGTGCTGGGATAAGATCTCACAATTATGTGAGGATCTAGTGCTGGGAGAAGATCTCACAATTATGTGAGGATGTAGTGCTGGGAGAAGATCTCACAATTATGTGAGGATGTAGTGCTGGGAGAAGATCTCACAATTATGTGAGGATGTAGTGCTGGGAGAAGATCTCACAATTATGTGAGGATGTAGTGCTGGGATAAGATCTCACAATTACAACTAATGCCCTCCGCACAACACTTAAAAGGTCGCACAACACTGCTCCTGGTCCAGGTGGTGTTGTGTACGACGACATGGGCGATTTAGCTGACGACGACTTGAAAAAACTAGCCAAAGAGTTTAATGACAGCATTCAGAGTGGCCAGATTAAGCAGAAGTGGCTTTTGACAGCATTCAGAGTGGCCAGATTAAGCAGAAGTGGCTTTACGGCTACTTACTACCACTCATCATCATGTAATAGGCCTACTGGCGTAGGTGATCATGTCTCTCCACAACGTTCGATCTCGACAGTTCTTTATCATTTCTGTTGTTGACCTTCTGCCAAGCCATTCTCTTAAGCTGTCTGGTATTTTCTCTCTTCGTCCCTCAATTTTTCCAGTTGTTACAATATATTCCAGTTGTTCTCTTCTCATTACATGGCCAAAAAATGATGATTGTTTCTTTCTAATATTGGAAATTAGCTCTCTTTTTGCTTTGACCTCTTTCAGAACATTTTCATTACTCTTCTTAGCTGTCCATGGTATTCTCAACATTCTTCTGTGAAACCACATTTCTACAGACTCCAGTGATTTTCTTGTCTATTGTCCTATTGTCCATGATTCGTATCCATATGTTAAGACTGGCTCTACACAACATTTAAGAACTCTTTTTCTTGTTTGTATTGTCAAAAATGGATTGCATAGTATCTTCCTCATTTTTTGGAAAGCTGCTTTGGCCTGAGCCATTCTGCATCTCACCTCTTTTGTACATCTTCCGACTGAGATTAACAAAGTTCCGAAATATTTAAATTCATTTACCTGTTTTAATATTGTAACTTGTCTTTATTTGGCACTGAGGTGATGTCTTTTTCTTTGTTGTTACCATTACTTCTGTCTTTTTGCTATTAAGGCTGAGTCCTTTATTTTTGCTTTCTTTCACTATAATGTCCAACATTTCTTGTAACTCATTTTCACTCTTAGCGATTAATACTGTATCATCAGCATACCTTAGATTATTTATATTATGACCTACCACTACTGAAGCCAAACAAGGACCATTATCAGACCATTACCTGAAGCCAAACAAGTACCATTACCCTATCCAGGAGATACTTGTCTTAGCAGGAAAAATATTTCCGAGCTGTGATCGCAGCCTTATGCTATAGTCATGGGAAAGCCTTCGCGAAAGGACATTGCGTACGAAGCTAATTTTTTAGTTAGCTGAGTGGCAGTGTTCCCTAGCGTTTGGCTTTTCGTGGCAAGGCGCTGTGCCACTGAGTACGAGTTCGATCCTGCCTTGGTCCATATTTTTTTCTGTTGTTGATTATTTGTCATTTTTTCCGAGTGCTGTAAACATACCTCTTCCTCTGAATTGCTTCACTGATTATCGCCTCGGAAGTTTCCTCTATAATAATATTCATTTATTATTATTTGTTTCCACCATTGTCAGATCAGTGCCTACAAAATCATCACGAAGCAAAACACTGAGGGCAAGCTACTGGAGAATATGGTTGCCCGTGTACTAACCTGTCACCTTGAACAGATATGCGCATTCGCATCCACGCTCGAAGGTTATATTTATATAAGGCTATATTTAAGAGACATGGCTCAATGCGGCATTCTTCGCCTATGACGTCTTCGAAGGCTTCCATAAATGAAAGGAGACATGTGCTGCTGCTATAGATCTGGGTGATGCTTACAACAGTATACCATTTGAATACCTCATGCACATGCACCTCAAACTGGCAGTTCACCCCTTCCTTATTAGATGGATCGCTGCAGCACTGATCGCTGCAGCACAGAGGAAGGTGATACTCAGATGTGGAAGTTGGTAGTCTGAGCTAACATCCATTTATCCAGGGCTGCCACAAAGCTCACCATTGTCACAAGTTCTATTTAACGACTAGACAATAACGATCACAGAACAGCTGCTGGATGGGAGGGGAAGAACTATGACTTTTTCTGATGACATTCTGGTATATCGACAGGGAAGAGAAATACGGGAAACCGCCTCCACAATGAAAAACGAACTCGATCGCATCTATTACTGGTGTGGAATATCAGGTGCATTGATTAATCCTAATAAAGCATCAGTTGCATGGTCCTCCCTTTGCAACCATATTGTTAACACGGAAACGCCGGTAGTACGAATGGGAGCGGATAAGGTGACCAGGGCTAGGTTAATGATGTAATTATGAGTTAAGTTTGATCGCAGTATGTGTATTAGGGTCCACGTCAACCATGTGATAACAAAATCCCGCAAAGGATTAGCCACCTTGAAGGTCATGTCAGCTGCCAACATTGAGAAAAGAATACGTACCCTTCTGTTCCAGGGATTAGTCCTCGCTCTAATCGAGTACGCTCTGGCAATTCTTACTGTCAGTACAACGCAAATTGACAGGCTTGAGAAAATACAGAATGAGGCCATGCGTATTATCTTGGGGTATACAAGGGACACTCCCTGTGTGGAAACGAGGTATTTTCTTGACATGATCAAGATGATAAACCAGAAATATCAGAATCATAAGGAAAATACACAATCTACATTTATTGGACATAAGACGCAAAAGGAAAACATTGAAAATACTATAATAATTGGCAGAATTATTGAGAAAAATAGCAGAAGCAACCCATGAGAAAAAAATATTGGACAGCTTATTACAATTTCATAATAACAGTTTAAAAGATCACCGACTGAAATTGTGACATGGCATGAAGGACTGAGAGATGTGGAGAGAGATGATAGCCTGCGCCAACCGACATGGCACCTGATGTTATAAACCCAGCTGTTTGAGGACTTCACTGGTCATACCATCTGATCCTGGTGCCTGTCTCTCCTTCAAGATTAGTAGTAATTGATCGAACCCCTACAGGCTGAATTTGCTATCATGCACGCTGCTGGTTTTCATGTTCCTGATTGTTTCTTCGACTCTGAAAGGTAAATGAGGAAGGAAGGAAGAAGAACATTGTTTCTGAAGGAATTTGGTTTGCGTTCTCACTTCTTTGGCTCTTTCTAACAATATATGTATTTTACTTTCTGTTTTGTTGGCTTTGTCCAGTAGGTTCGCTGCTGCTATGTCAGTAACAAAGTTGGAGTCTGAGACTAACACTGTTTTTTGTTTTTCTATGCTCTCTTCATTTACGTTTTTTATTAGGTTCCATAGTTTTGTGCGTGTGCTTCCTTCTCTAGGTTGAGTTTCGCTCTTTTATTTTGCATGCCATCTTTGAAATTCCGTCTCTATCTTGTTGAGCGTCTTTCTCACCTGTTCAGAGCTGTTTCCGTTTTGTTCAGAGCTGTTTCCGGTTTATTCATTGTCTTCCCATTTTGTTTATTGGGTCCCAGACAGGAGCACTAGTAAACACGGCAAAGGTGGCTATAACCTGGTTCTCTCTAAAGAACCATATTGTCAACTAACCTACATCATTAGTAAACATAAGTGCAAAGATTGTGGTGAGGACTCACACAATGCAATGTTTGTGAATTCAGTTTGATCGAAGACAATTCACCTAGCACATAGATCAAGTCATAGATGAAGCTATGCGCGTTATCTTGGGGTGTACGAAGAACACTCCCTGTGTAGTAATGAGGTATCTTCTCGACTTTCCAACCATGAATGACAGGATCAAGATCTGGAGGCCACGAGCATACCTGAAGATAAGTGCAGAAAAAGAGCATCCATATCCTCATCAGCTCAACACAGGGAAGGGTGTGAGGTTAAAAAGAGAAAATAATGGGTGGGCCGAGCAGTAGATGTCATCAAACAGATCTGTAGGCGTTACCAATATCAACGCTGGCGAGGAGTGGATGCCGGTGCCTACGTCATTCAGGGGGACATTCTCGTGAATTGTCACACTCGACAGGAAATGTTGGGAACAGGACTCGGTCGTGGTCAATGCGGAGGTCAACGGTCTCATCTGGGATAACACCGATGAGAAAGATGCAATCATCTATACAGACGGATCTGTAAGACGACACCAAAGGAGTGCATGGGCATTTACAGCACGCTCGGCAGGCAGAATAATCAAGGAAGACAATGGTGCATACGTTATGATCACGAGTAGTATGACGATGGAGGTGATGGCAGTGACCAAGGCAAAGAGCGGACAGGTTGTGCATTCATCTGGTTAGAGTCACAAGACTACACCCACGCCTGTATACTGAGTGATTCGATGAGCTTGAATAGAAAAGAGGAGGCGAGATCTGTACGTATGCAATGGGTAAAGTCATTGCAGAAGTGAAAACAAATGCGTAAGGTCACCTTTGTCTACGTTCCAGGACATGCGGGAGTACGGGGAAATGAAAGAGGTTGCAAGGTTTGTGGCATGTTGACTAGCTGCGCTATTGTTGAGGACGGTAAACCAATGGATCGGGCGTACATCATCAATGACATCCGGGAAGTGGGAAGGACACAGGACTTCGACAACCATGAGTTCACGTCACTCCTTCGGATGAAAGAGATGGGAGTTAAGATGAGCAGAGCCAGAAACGGGAAACTTAGTGGGCGTGTAAGAAGACTAATTAACCAAAACACAGAACTGGAGTCGTCAGTCGCTGAACACTTCGAGACTTGCTGAGAAGGGGATCTGAGCACCTATGGACATGTTCGGAGTGCAATGATGATGACCCACTAATAACTCAATGACTCAAAAGATCAAGTCACCAGAAGTTGTCAGTTTTCGTCTTCTTATTCCCCTATCCGATGGGTTGCCAGCAATGTTGTCGATATCCCCTTGCAATAAGCGATGCCCGCCTTCGTCGGTGCAAAAACGCGATAACAAATTATGAAGAATAAAGCAGACATTTGAGTTAAAAATCCAATTAACGCCCCTAAATGGTCAGAGGCGTTAATTGGAGGTTGAAGTTCAAGGGTCACCACCCTGGTCTACATCAGTATACCCAGGTTTATGTTATGTCGATGCTATTTTCATCACTTGAACTAGAATCTAGTATACTCATCATCATCATCAGGTGCCATGCCTGTTGGCGTAGGCCATCATCTCTCTCTCCACATCACTAGGTCCTTTATGCATATCATAATTTCAGCCGGTGATTACGCCCTTTCGATAAGCTGTTCAATATTGTTTTCTCTGGGTTTTCCTCTGCTCTTCTTTCCATTCATTCTGCCTGTTGTAGTATGCTCAATGCCTTCTCTTCGCATGGCATGTCAAATAAATGTAGATTGTCTCTTCCTTATGATTTTAATGATATTTGTAGTTTCTCCAGCTCGTTATAAACATTCTTCATTTGTAATTTTTGCTATGCTTGGAATTCGTATCATTTTTCTGATAAATCACATCTAACATGCCTCTAATTTTCTCTGTGCTGTCTTGCATATCATCCATGACTCGCTTCCATATAGTAGCACTGGTTGGATGTAGAACTTTAGGACACGTTTTCTAACATTAATTGACAATGATTATTACACATGATGTTTTTCATTTGATGAAATTATGTCTTTGCTTGTCCTATTCTGCTTCTTATTTCTGCAGTTCATCTACCATAAGATGTTATTATTGATCCCAGGTATTTGAATATATGCACCTGTTTCAGGATTATTGTTATTATACTGTTAAGCTTTACACTAATTGAATATCCACTTATAAGCACTTCAGTTAAACAAAACAATATATGGACTGTTAAAAAGTGTTAGGAGAGAGGACGAGGGATGGGGAACTACAACCCCCACATTCTACTACAGAAAGCCATTACCAGCAAAATCCTTCTCTTATAAATACACACCCCACCCCCTTTACCCGCTTGAAAAGATATATCTTTAATAAAATAGTTTTAATATAAATATATATTCTGCACAAGTATAAAGTGTATATCATATTAAATATTCTGAGGGGCCACAGGTAAAACTTATGGAAACTTGCAAAATAAACATAACGTGGTATTAAGCAGCCAAACATATAGAGAGACGGCAAAAGCCTTTGTCGGGTACAAAATAAATATTAATTATAAAGGTAGCCACAAAAGGCAAGTAATTTTTTTTTAAACTAGAGACCGTCACTCGAAGTATAGGGATATGATGGAATATGGTGTTAGTGACTATAATTTTTACAGACCTTGGGCACAAGATTTTTGGGGTAATGTGGTCAGTATTACGCCCGCATCGCTTTACTTTCCCAGAAAAAAATCCGGTACCCATTCAAGGCTGGGTAAACCCGGAAGCCGTCGATCAGGATCGAAGCCGTCGATCAGGACCTGCCCCATTGACTATTTATCATGTGACCAACGAGCCCATAGGTCCTGGATTTTGAGATTAGTACTTGCCTTTCGTGGGGGCCGTGATAGGTCAGTGGTTAGTGAACTAGACTACAAAGGACTATAGTATAGAACTATTGTTCTATACCACTTGGCGTGACAGGGGTACTTTACTTACTTTTTTTTTACTGTATACATTAAACAGTGTAACCTGCGGCTGCCCTGCTGCCTTGCAGGTATACTCGGGTGAGTAAAAGACTAAGGGAGGGTACCCTGAAGTAAAACAACCCCACTGCCTTGTGTGTGAGACTTTTTAGTCAAAGGCTAGCGGAGCCAACCGTAAACAAACCGATGGAAGGCAACAGAAAACCACCATCGTAATTTCTTTGTACAATCATGAATCGCTGTTCTTAAAGGTTATGTTTAGCCAGTCTTAACATATGGATGTGAATCATGGACAATAGAACAACAGACAAGAAAATCACTGAAGTCTGTAGAAATGTGGTTTTATAGAAGAATGTTGAGAATACCATGGACAGCTAAGAAGAGTAATGACAACGTACTAAAAGAGGCCAAAGCAAAAAGAGAGCTAATTTCCAATATTAGGAAGAAACAATCATAATTTTCTGGCCATGTAATGAAAAGAGAACAGCTGGTATATATTGTAACAACTGGGAAAATTGAGGGACGAAGAGATAGAGCGAAGCACAGGGAAAAAAATATCAAACAGCTTAAGAGAATGACTTGGCAGAAGGTCAACAACAGAAATGATAAATAACTGTGGAGATCGAAAGTTGTGGAGAGACAAGATCACCTACGCCAGCAGGCCCGGTACTTGATGATGATGATGATGATGATTGACAATTTATAATGTAACCAACTGGCACATATGACCTGGTCATTTTTCCGCCATTATGTGATTTGACATTAGTGCTTGCCTTTCGTGGCTGTCTTTGTACTAATATCTGTTATTTTGTACCAGATGAAGGCTTTTGCCTACACGTCGTAGTTTGTCTCGTCTCTCAATAAGTTTAGCTGCTTAATATCATTTTATGTTCATTTTACATGAAATTTCTGCGACTTATAAACGTTGTTGTTTTACAAAGCTAAGTTGGACTCACACGTTATTTGTTGTGTCAGGTCAACTTAGTTGCTAATTGTGTATTTTCATCTTTTTTTCCCTACATAATGTTGTCACTGGTAGTGTTCTAATTACATTGCCGTTTCCCATACTGTTTACTGGTATCACCTTTCCCAGTGGTGTCCCATCTATATATTTTTTCCTAACGTTATTGTAACCTCACTCTTAACACACTCAACCATTTTCTTTTATGTATCACTGTTATTCACATTGTTTCACTTGCTTTATTGTTCTCAGTGTTGCCTTCACACTTTTACTACTCTCTCACTTTGTCAATGTTTTCCGATTTATATACTACTTAGCTTCAAGTTGTTTCCCCTTGTGTCACTGTTCTTTTTCTAATAACTGCACACGCAACTTCCTTTACTAACACCAGCATGAACAGATATCTAATAAAACACAAAATCATTGATTCATCATCACTACTAATAATATCAAATTTTCAACCACACCAAAGAATATAATTAACAATAATGACACCTCTTATTACTAGACAAGGGAAGATAATTCTAAAAACTTTTTTCTCTATATATAAACTATATTAACAACGGTGGAGATAATATTTCTTTTTATAAATCACTATATAAAAAAGACGAGAAACGTATAAAAAATGTGGACTACCTGTGCAGGACAGGAAAAAAGGTTAAACAGCTTTCATTTGCGTTGCCTTCGTAAGATTATGAATATCAAATGGCAGGATATCAAATGGCAGGACATGCACTTCATCAGCAAAGCCATATCTAAGGAATGTTCATCTGACATTGTTCTTGAATGATGTCCAAGTTAATGAGACATCAGAATCGTGTGGCGGCAGCTACAAGAAGGGAGCGGAGAACATCATCAATTGTGTTTTTACTAACTACAGGTCATGTGGCTTCTGTTGGATTGGAAATGATAACTTACCACCACTGTGTGTCTATATGTTTGGAATTGGAGTCATCAATGATGGCCTAACATCATCAAGTGCTATGACGATCATCATTTTCGGGAGGACGTAAACTCCCATGGTATATGGTGGATAGGCAGCAGGAACCATTGAAGGCTATGCCTGAAAAGTGCTCCTTCTTGTAGTTTCCTCATATTCCAAGTCCGGCTTGTTGCAGGAGCTACTGAGTTAAGTGCTCTGTGCACACCGTGAGCTGAGTGTCTCATCCGTTTTGATCATGTTTCGATATTCCAATTGTTTACGATGAATGATGATATCGTATGACAGGGAACAGTTGGCTGTGTTCACTTTCTGCGCGGTTTCGCCTTATGTCTTTTGGCGCGTGCTGAGACTGCTACGATGGGGACTACAGTTACCTTTCTTTGTTTGGGAGATGAGTTAGCAATTCGGATGATTCCACTGGCACGGGCGGTTGAGCAATTATGGATTTTAATTCGTTTGCTGTGATACCGAGGTCTTCCATAACCAATAACCAATAATTAGGACAAAGTAACAAACTCTAATGTCTTACAACGAGCCAAACTCTCATTTATTATGGCAACATTTAGGAGTCGTAGACTAAGGTGGCTGGGTCGTGTAAGAAAAATGGCAAACAATCGCATTCCCAAAAAAACGTGTATGGCGAACTTAAGGTTGGAAAGAGACCAAAGGGCAGACCAGAGCTTAGATATAAACATGTTTTCAGGGCTTACTTGAGGGAATCTCTTTCAGCGAAAGAATCTGGGTAAATCTGGCTGCAGATCATAAGCGCATGGAGAACAAAAATAAAAAATGGCACAGCAACTTTCGAGGCAGTGGAAATATAAATAAAATTCGGAAGACAAAAAGGCGCAGGAGAAAGGAGATGAGGCTAGTCACCACATTTACATCCTGTTCGTTCTGGGGACAGATCTGTCTGTCCAATATTAGCAGATTCAGCGGTTCAGCAAAGCAGCATCCAGAATAAAACGCTAATATGTTACCAAAATACTGACTTATCATTGAGCCGCGATAGCTCACTGGTTAGTGAACTAGACTACAAAGGATGAGAGGTCGGGTTCGATCCTGACCGACGGCTTCCAGGTTCACCCAGCCTTAAATGGGTACCTGATTTTTTCCTGGAAAGTAAAGCGTAACGGGCGTAATACCGACCACATTACCTCAAAAATCATGTGCAGAAAGTCTATAAAAATTATGGTAACTAACACCATATTCCCTAAACGCCACATGGCGTGACGGGACACTTTAGTTTTTTTTGTTTTGTTACTTTTAGTGATTTATCAGGATTGCTTGCTACCAACCACCTGTCAAGACGCATAAGGCAATACACACGCACACAAACACACACACACACACACACGCACATATATATAACAAGAAGGTGGCAACTTTATCGATTTTATATTTTACTACATAAAGTCTGTAGCCACCCGAAAGGAAAAGAAGACTGAAAATCTTACTATCGCCGTTTGAGGATTTATATGTTTGTCATTTATGGTAAAGGTAAAAGGTAAAGTACGAGACTTGAACCGGCATCTTAGCACGCGAGTTTCCACCCATATGTGCTCGGCCGCCTATCCAGATATGTTCGGAGATTTCTGTATAGTGTCGCCTCAAGCATCGAAACTCAGATGCGAGGCGACATTCCTAACCTTCCCAGGGTAATACCCTGGTACCCATTTCTGTCAACGGCTGGGTCGACCGTGGGGGTATTTTTTTCCCAACCACGAGTACAATTCACACTGCTCCCAGCGGGAATCGAACACGGGTTGTCCGAACGTCTGTAATCCAGTCGGGTGGTTTTCCCAACTAAGCTACCGTCTTTTATGGTGTGAAGCGCTTGTTGGTAGCATTAACATAAATCTTTCTTACCTTCTGCTATATAATCTTTTTCATGACTTCTGCTATATAATAACCCTGTTCTAGTGGTGTAGTGCGCTACTATTTTTTTTTGTTTTTTTTTGGTAAGATCTCTTGAGGAAACGCTCTAAAAATGAGCCGAAAAGACTTTTAATGCTCAGTACTAGTTTTTCCCATTGGTGCATTTTATTAGGAAATATATTTAAAAAATGGAATAAATGGTAACAGAAATGACCTGCAGTATTCCTTTAAAAAAAACTGAGAGAAGTAGGAATTATATTATATTAATCGTTAATCAGTTTTTTAAAAGTGGTCATCTCTATTACGGTCCCCTCTGTGTAAGGTTATGCTACATAATCTATATAAAATGGTTACTTTCAGGCTTCTTTCTATCAATGAATGATAATTTTAAAAATAATTAATTAATTAAATAAATGGAAAATAAAATGTTACGGTTACATCTTTACGTAGGTGAGTGACAAAGCAAAGAGAAAAATATGTAGCGGTTCAATAGGCTTTCAACTGGAGCAATAGACACAACACAAATGAATAAAGATAATAGCATAATATGCTAGACTATCTGAAAGAAACATATATTATATTTGCTTGTGTACCTATGTTTTGTGTCTATTGTTCCGGCTGAAAGCTCACTGAGCTGCAACGTAGTTTTAATTTTGTTTATAGCTTGTTTCAAATCACGTGCCCAACTTCAAAACGCTATTACTCAGTAACCGTTTGTTAAAAACTGTTGAAATTTTCCAAATGTTAGTAGAATGCAAAAGACCCTTTAAATGTATATTTAACAAATATCTTGCAGCTGCAGTTTTCTTAAAGCGGCGAATTTCTTTGATGTTTGTCAAAATTGTAAATTGTGAACCCATAAATAATAGAAATTACCGTAGTTGCTGGTCTATGATTAATTTTCACTAGGTAAAGGCGTGGCCGTAATGGGGAAATAACCTAATAAGACAAAACATCAGGAGAATTATTGTCTTCTCAGTTCGAGGACGGACCAGAGGTCAAGGTATACATATCAAGGTATACCTGCATGTCCAATTTTCATAGTTGTGTGGTCCTGAAAAGGACCGTTTGTTGAACTAATTTAAGGTAATATATGGGCCAACATTGTGGGGGCTATATACTTTCATTCTGAATCAGACGAGTCTAAAAGATTAATAACTGTTTGGGGTTGAACATTCCACAAACCATCTTTTTTCCAATATTCCTCTTCCTGTTTTAAGACGTGGTCTTCACATTCAGCCCAATAATCTTTGTCTATATTTAATAAAGCGAGATTAGCAAGAGTCTTTACATCGCATATTTTGAATGTTGTATTTTCATCTGCCACTTGTCCTTTTAATTTTGCCCAGATTAGTTCTATTGGATTTAAATGAGCATGGTAAGGTGGCAGCCTCAAACTTATATGACCGTGCTCTTGGATAATCTTATCTATTTGAAAAATCGTTGTCCTTTGTTTTTTCTTTACTATAGATATTAATTCAGGTTTTAAGTACATGTTATTAAATTGTATGTGCTCCTTTGTGAGCCATATCTTAATAGCATCTTTTGTACTGGATGACGTCGGGACTTTATCTTCCAGTGCAACAATGTTGTGGTTCGCTGCATTGTCCATTATTAGGCAAGATGGTCGATCTAGTGATGGGAGAACAGAATTTTCAATCCAATGTCTAAATATGTCACCATTCATCTCAGAGTGATAATCCCGATTGTCTATGGATTTTGAAAGAAAAATGAGCTCTGCATTCTGTATTAGTCCATGTTGTCGACTACCTGCATGAGCAATTATCAAGCGCTGTCCTTTGCTGCTAGGTATTAATCTCTTAATCTTTCCATCTGATGACTGCCATTTCCTTTGGTTAGTGTGGTGAGCATTGATCCATGTTTCATCCAAGTACACAATATCATAACCTTGCTTGCGCACCTCTTTTACTTCACGTAAGTACTTGCTTCTCATGACTACTATATGTGGCTTCTCACAGATGATGTTTTGTCCATTGGAATACTTTCTGAATGTAAAGCCTGCAGCTCTCACATTCCTCCATAATGTAGACTTTGATATTTCAATACTGTTGTTCTTTTTCAGCGATACCTTTAATTTTCTTATTGTAACAGTTTCATTCATACCCAACATTTTGCGAATTTCACTTCTAATAAGTTCACTGTCGAAATTATCCAACATTTTTGCTCTTCCTTGTGATTTTGTATGTTTGGAACATTGACGGTCACGTGCTTGAATCCAGCGATTAAATGACCGTTTAGATAAATCCAAAATGTGTCTTGTCCTATTCTCATGGTTTTCTAAAGAATGAAATAATCTTCCTCGTTTAGCCTCTTTGCAAAAATAGTCATACATTTTTATTGCGATGTTTTGTAAACTGCAGAATTTCATTTTAAGACTCATGATAAATGTTATCGTTCCACGTCTGCACCTATGAATGAACGAAAATGGAACACACAATTTCTCGTGTTCTTTACAAGTGTCTAATTGTGTCAAAAAACCACGGCGAAAGCGTGCAAACACGTCAGTTTTGGCGTGTATGGATTTTTACTCGCTATTTTTAACTTAAAATACTGTAAACATTAAGTTTTGACTACATCAATGGGTCGTTATAAATTTATATAAATAAAATAAGCAACAATAATAACCAAATGTTTTTTTTATGAAATTAATTCCCTGTTGGGTTCTAATCATTATAACTTTACATGCAAATTTTGAACAACTTACAACAAGCGGTTAAAAAGCTATCGATTTTAAAAGTTGGGCACGAGTTATGAAACAAGCTATAGTCCCTCACCTACGTGTAATCATACCCTTTGTTTCCCTTTTTTTCATTATCATCATCAGCTTTACGGCAGATTCGCAATTTTATGTATCTTGGTACATTTGTATGCCTTTAGCCCTTGTTTCTATAACTTTGTATCAGTGAAAATCTTTAGCACAGTGTTCCAGATCAGCACGTTTAATATAACGTCGATTTTGTTAGGCTCGTCTACTAACTTCTTTGAAGGCTACTTGTCTGCAAATGATCACATACTTTCGCTAATGAAACATTCAACACGAATATGAGGACCTCGATCTACACTATTAAAGTCAACTCCCACATCCAGGAGTGTTTCTCTTTGCCAAATTGCGAGACAAGAATTTGTCAGAGAAGACAAATTAATAATAAATTGGTAACACACTGAATACAATTATATAATTGGGGCAACTTGTGGAACTGTAGCTTAAATAGGGCAAACAATAAAGAAGTATGATACAAGTGGGGGCAAAATAAAAGCAACGACAGAATAGGTCCAATATGGATAAGCAGGGATACAATTTGGGGGGGGGGGGGAGATAAGGTTAGTGATACAAATGATCAAAACATTAAAAGCTTGGGTACAAACAGTACATTGTATGTAATCAACAAAGATACAATCAGGGTAACACATGGAATCTCGATGCAATTGACAGGGAATAGTACAGACAATATGGTATAGAATGATGTACGTGTGGTAGTGGCGAGACAAGTGTACATTCTAGGTAATATGGCATATTAGAGATTCATAGTGGACCGACATTGTACACAGAAACTCATAGGTGAAGAGACGGCGCGACATGATAAACATAGAAATGTAGTGGGACGACATGATAAACATAGAAATGTAGTGGGACGATATGATAAACATATTCATCGGTGAACGATGACGTGTTTCTGTGTGAGAAACAAGGTTTCAGGCAGGCACATTTGAAGACACATTCTATTGTATCTTATTTTATTTTAATTATTTTTTTCTGTGTATACACAATTTGTTTTTTGCTAGATATCTTGAAGGTGGAGTTGAGTCCGGGTTTAAGAAAGTTGAAAGAGGGAAGTACGAAACAAGACTCATGCATGTGAAAGGAAAGAGAAATGTCAGAGTAAAGCAGGTTGGTTTGCTGTAAAGTAATATTAAAGTAAGATACTTTTTAAGTTCAACTTATAGTTTGATTTTTAAAATCAATATTTCGTTTATAAATTTATCACCCAATGAATGAGTTAGCAGACTATGTTTGCTACAATATTTAGATTTTAAATGGTTGATTACATGATTGTTACATTTTGATCGAAAAGATTATCTGTTATCTTTGTACGAGCCAATGCCTATATTTAAATTTCGTGGATACTTCTTGTATATTTGACTTTTCTCTCTATTATTTATTTCTCTGAGCAGTGTGCACAATCCCTATCGACTTGCCTTGACTACCACAGATATATGGCTTTATTTTATCTCAAGGTATCCCGTCATTCCTGGACGAGTCATTGGCTTATTGTGACCATGTTCGGTGCTACACACCGGTGTTTACTGTTCTCACAGTTAAGAATCACTCTAGAACATATTTAAAAAACTATCTTTACGACACATAGTACCATTGCTGGTGTATGTCGAGAGGCAACGATAGAGCCAGAGGGATAAAGGCCGCTTGGTCAAGCAGTCGCCACTACGTGTGAATCTCAGGATTTTTATTTCTCCCCCGATAGAAAAAATCCTTTCTGTCTACCGCGGGCTTCGAACACCCTACGCCGGCTTTGCAGCCAGCGGAACAGTGGTTTTAGCCGCATGGCCACGCGCACATCTTAGAATATATAAAGATGAACAAAATTGGTGATTTAGTCGCATGACAAGACAGAAAAATCTAACAACGATCCATACAGTTCTCAACAAAAGCTACGAAAACAAAAAAGTGAAAAACTCACAACATTCACAGCATAAGAAGCTAAACAAAGAGCTAAAGATCGCAAACTATCTTTCCCCTCAACTCTGGAAAGCAAGTAAGGAAATAAAGAAGAGATAAATAATCTCTTATAAACAAGAACTTATTTGACATTACATAATTTAGTTATTAAACTATCTTTACGACACATAGTACCATTGCTGGTGTATGTCGGGGGGCAACGATAGAACCCGAGGGATAAAGGTCGATTGGTCAAGCAGTCGCCACAACGTGTGAGACTCAGGATTTTTATTTCACCCCTGATAGAAAAAATCATTTATTTAGTTATTAACATTTAACTTTCTATGACCGTCACTGGTGTAGAAATTGTTCAAAGGTTATTTGCTTCAGAAATATCTGCGTAATTTAAAAATGATTTTTACATGCTGGTTTCATATATCATTATGACATTCCAATTAGTTTATGTTGCTATGTCATTTAAAAAAAAGACGCCATACCATTTCGAACAATGCATGCTTCTTTAATTCTCTCTAAAATAACAGATGTGAATGTAATAAATTAATTTCCAGAAACATGTTTCCAATGAATTTGTTACCGCTGACTGGAACGTCTATGCAACATTTTCTTTTAATTACAAGTGAACTGGTCATCTGCAAGCTGTTTGCGAATTTGGAGACCAAAAAATACTTCCTCTTTCATTTTAGCTTCACTGTCTTGGAATTTATTTTATCAGTTACGGGGCGAAAGTCTCTCCTTGTAGAAGAGAATTGCGTACCAAAGGAGGTAGAGGCAAAATTGGTGCAATACAGTGCGCATAAAGAGAGAAGTGACGTGGAAAAGAGATGACGTAGAAAAATAGGATGACGTAGTTTGCTGGACGGTTGGAAAGGAGAGGATAATATAGTTCAGTTAGAGATCGGCAGCCGCAGAGAGCAGTTGGAAAATTGAGAGTCATGTAAAGCAAGAACGACAGTAGAAGCCTATAAGCAGAGAAAAGTTGGGATACAAGCCCAAGAGGACAGCTTGAGATAAAAGGAGGAACAAGCAGAGAGGTCCAATCAGCAGATGAGTATAAAACAAATGCCAGCAGCAACAGACAATAAGGAACTGGTGTAACAGAAGTAAGGAAACCGGCAACAGCAATAGATAGAGTAGGGAGGGCCGTTCGATGGGGAACGGTCCAACTTAAATTAGTTGACAAGCAGCAATAGATAGAGTAGGGAGGGCCGTTCAATGGGGAACGGTCCAACATAAGCGAGTGACAAAAGCATGAAATGGAAGCCCAGGGAGATAGTTTGAGATACAAAGTGGAACAAGCAAAGAACGGCTGAACAGTTAGTAATAGCGACAATTAGAATTCTGACAAGGAGATGCCAGCAGGCAACACAGCAATAGATAGAGCAGGGAGGGCCGTTCGATGGGGAACGGTCCTACAAACGTTAGTGTCGAACATGAATAGGAAGATTAGAATAGAATAAATAATAATATAATAGAGAATGAAAGGAGAGAAATTGAATAGATAAACAACAATTGTCATGACAGAAGATGTGAGAAAAGAAGAAATAAAGGCATCCGATCAATGGTCAATGTGTTATCAATGTGTTATTAATTGTTGAAATGTATAACACGCAGAAAAGTCTCTCAAGTTGGTCGTAAGGGACGAACGGAAGAAGCTGTTGAGAAAGAAAGGCAAACACATAAAGTTCAGTCTCTCAATAAATTCACGAGAGTGTATACACGCACAAGTGTAAGTAGCAGGCACGCGCAAAGGTGGTTTCAAAGGTGGTCTCAAAAAGTTTACGACAAATGTGGTCTCACAGACGTCATCAAAAGGTCGTACTTCATTAAAGTATTAAAATTCCAAAGAGTGTCATTCCTGTTGTATCCATTGCATTAACAAAGCTTTTCATGATCCCAAATTAATGTGCAAGGGCGGCAACAAAGTCTTACTGGTGTTTACAAGTGCTGGGTGGTTATCATTCTCACTGCTAGGCTACAATGACTGCCTGATTGACAAATCATGTTTAATGTAGTGGTCATTTATTGCGTGCCTAACGCACTCAAAGAGAAAGCAACAATACTTGATGTTATAGTTATTCAAAGGCCCCAGTATCACTGCAAATGAATGGAAATCCATAATTGCTCAACCGCCCGTGCCAGTGGAATCATCCGAATTAACAACTCATCGAATATCCAAACAAAGAAACGCAGCTGCAGTCACCTGCAAACACAGAACACGTCACAAGACATAAGGCGTATTAGCACCGACAGTGAACGTAAACGAACTGTCCTTCGTCGTACGATATCATCATTCATCGTAAGCAATCGGAATATAGAAACATCATCCGGATGAAACACACAGCTCACATTGTGCATAGAGCACTAATCTCAGTAGCTCCGACAACAAGCCGGACTTGGAATATAAGGAAACTGCAACAAGGAACCCTTACCAGACAGTGCCTCAACGGCTCCTTGCCGCCTATCCGCCTAATTGACCGGAAGTCCTAGTGTAGGTGTATCCTTGTGTAGGTGTATACTTGGTGTATCCACCCTGAAGACCAGGCAAAAGAGCGACCACTTTTAAGTCACCGCAGAGTGGCCACAGATGCTGATCATAGTTTATACAACTAAATGAAATAGTAGATTGCAAATAGAGGTATAACACCAACCCCTCTTTTTTTACATTCCGTTTCTCAATCCGAGGCCCCCCCCCTCCCACCCGAAATATTATCCTAACATCCAGCCCATCCATGACACCCCTTTGCAGGGTATGTTAATTTCTTTACAATGAATACTTTTTTCCCGGGTCTGGAGCACTCCGTTTGCCTTGTCGTACCGACAGTGGCCCCCGCCCCCATCCCCCCTCAACGGAGCCCAACAGCAGCGGGTCTGTGCTCATCGTTAATAGACCTTTGTATATCGTTGAATGCACCAACATCGCACTGCAACGCTAAAAGTTAAGACACCTGCCAGTGGTTGACTCTCAGATCAGAGTTTTGTAATAAGAGCTGCTCGAAAAAATATTGCAGGGTGCATCTAGCCAGGCCTCGGAAAGGATCATGCACAAATCCCTGTCGAGGCTATTGAATGGGGGTGATAAAGCAACTCAATATTTGCCTATTTTGTGAATACAAGAATGAACAGATTAAGTAATGACATCGTGAAATAAGGGCTGTGGAAAAGTAATTCAAGAGGCTGGCAGCCATTATATTTCCATTTAAACATTGATAGTTATGAGTGTATATATACAACATGCCTACTGTTGTACAAATTAAAACCACAATGAGGCGATACGAGCTTCCTGTGTCAGGTGTCAAAGCGCTGCTCATACGGAGAATTGCTGAGGCCTGCACAGCGGAGTTCAATAATAGAGCGCACCAAAATATTCTTAGAAGATGTGGAACAACGCGCGGCTGAGTTTAAGAGACTGAAGGAAGTGACTGGAGCTGTCCTGAGAGCCTTCATAATTTACAAGCGAGTTAAAAAAATAATCTAGCTCTAAGACCGCATAATCGGCTTAGATTTCGCAAACGTCACATCACATCCCTGCTCTTGTGAGAGGGGAGGAGACGTCTGGCAGACGAATTGCTACCCTTTATCCTGATTCAGGAAGGGGGTATTTTTAAGGACTATGATGCAGAGGTTCCCATAGGCCATCCCACTGAAAAAAGATTCACTAACGTTTTTAATAGCTATGGGTCATAGTGTCTTGGCCTTACTTGAAGATGAACTTCGTCGCTGGTCTGTTAAGTTTCAGCTGATTTTGAACTCTACTCGAAAAACGCGCTGGTGATGAATTAATCACGACTATCCATCACCCTCATTCAGCGATGAGATATGTGCTAAATCCTGGAGATATTCAAGAGAAGCTCGACTAAGCCAGAGCGAAAATGATTTAAAGCTTTAAGTGTTTCATGTGAGAGGGATCAGGTTGGAATTGTGTGCGCTGCATTAGCCTAGACCTAAAGAGTATCAGCCAATCCGCGGACAGAGCTATTTCAAGACACCAATGTACATCCCAACGAAAACAGTCATTAATGTACAAAATGAGGACGATCGCTGTTTCGCGTGGGCCATACTTTCAGCACTTTATCCTGTAAAGTCCAACGATCATGCTAATAGATCATCCAGTTACCAACCCCACCCCTGCGAGCTAGAATTCACGGGAATATAATTTCCGGTATTGATGAGCGATTGATATAAGTTTGAACGTCAAAACCCCGCTATATGACTCTATGTCTTTGCGGAGAGTGCTGGACCATACCCAAGATACGAGTCGAAGCAGGAAGGGGGCGTAAGATCGATCTCCTACTTCTGATCGACCCACGCAATGTAGAGAAGAACCATTGCGTCGAAACAAAGACTTGGGACGTCTCTGTTATAGGAGCCGCAAGTTCAAGGAACGCATGTATACATGTTGTAGGTGTCTCAACGTCTATTGAACTTGGGTTGGGCATGGAACTGGCTATCCTGCACTGTAAAAAGAAAAATTAAGCCGAAAAAACTTCACAAACATGGACAAGTCAGTCTGTCAGTCTGTTTGTCTGCGATCAGGACTCAGTCAGAGTAGGATCCCAGACTCTCACATGAAGTCAACTGTCAGGCTAAGTGTGTTGATCGCCCCCACAGACAGAACATCACAGTTAGAGTCTGCCAAATCCACTCCGACTGAACACCCGTTAAAACGTTGCACTGTGTTCTGCGCCAGTGGCCCAGTGCATCCGATTTCAGCCAGCATTTTATTCAGGTTTGCTTTCCTTAGCCTTTGATTGTCCCCAATCTTCCTGCAAGGCAGCAGATGATTTTTCTGTAGGGGGATTCTGCCCTTAGACGGTCGACCTTCCCAGGTTTACGAGCACCGTCTGCCCGAGTCACTAGAGGTGACTAACACAGCCATGCGACTTGTAATGTGAGGAAACTGCAACAAGGAACACTTTTCATGCATAGCTTTCAGTTGTTCCTGCCGCCTATTCCCATATACCGGTAAGTCACGTCCTCTTGAAAATGATGATCGTCGTAGCACTAGATGATGTTTGGCCATCGTTGATGACCCCAATTCCGATCATATAGACACGCAGTCAGTCGTCAAATTATCCCCGTCGCACATCAAAAAGCAGACCGTAAGATTTGCGCACGGTCGGTTTAGGGAACCATTACGATGACGTAGCGCACAAAAGTTTTGCCAACACTTAATCTCGTTCCATTTAGATTTCTGTGTGATTACTCTAGTGTAAGCAGCCTACGACGAACAAAACACGAAGCAAATTCCCCAAAGAGACAAAACTGCGGCTGACGAAGTAGTTTACATTAATGTGTACATGGAAATAACTTGCGTCAAAGAATACCATCAACGGTCATGAACAGCACCAATGTGTGACGTAAAGCGCAGATCAAGTCTAGACGGTGGAAGGTCTCACTCACAACACTTGAGTCGTCAAAAACGGACTGTTGTCGGCCTACAACCTCACTTTATCAGCACAGATGTATCAAGCATATCATCATTTTGACTTTAACGCAGAAAAGTACAAAGAAGATCCGAAATTAATCAGACCCTGGGTGCATTTTCTGCAGCGATTGAGAGGACGTGGACTAGATCCGCCATCTTGTAGACGGAAGTGGACGAGTCAAAGAAAAGAGTAAAAATAAATCCGACATCCAGGAAAGATAAAGGCTCACTGTCTAAGAGATGTATGGCGCAATCCGGAGAAAGCTGTAAGGAGTCATGGTTGCCGACTCACCTATTGTCTACCAGGAAATCCTCCAGAACTGACACCTGGAATGTCGTACCCTAAACGAACAAGGAAAAGCCGCACAGGTAGCAGCAGAAATGAGAAATTACAAGATAGATATTCTAGGAATGTGCGAAACAAGATGGCTAGGAACGGAAAAGATAAAACTAAATAAAGGAGGGATGATTTTATCATCAGGACACCAGGAATCTGGAGCACAACATAGTGAAGGGGTAGCTATAATGTTATCAAGGAATGCACAGAAGACACTGATAGAATGGGAAGTACAAGGGCCAAGACTAATTAGATCAACATTTAAAACAATAAAAAATAAAATAAAAATACACATTATACAATACTACGCACCAACCAATGATAAGGATGATTTAGTTAAAGATGAATTCTATAAACAGTTGCAATGTCAGATGGATGAAAGACAAGCCAATGATATTATAATATTGATGGGAGATCTAAATGCAAAAGTAGGATCGGACAACAGAGGCTTCGAATAGATTATAGGAAAACATGGACTTGGAAATATAAACGAGAATGGAGAGATATTCGTGAACTTCTGTGTTCTTAATAAAATGAGCCTAGAAAGAACAATATTCCAACATAAAAGAATACATAAAACTACATGGGTGTCACCAGATCATAGAACGGAGAATGAAATTGACCACATATGTATTAATAATAAGTTTAAGTCTTCCTTACAGGATGCAAAAGTATATAGAGGAACAGATGTGGCTTCAGATCATCTGCTAGCCAAACTTAAACTTAAACTATAAAGATATACTACAACGAATAGGATAGAAAGTATTTCAATGTAGGGTTTCTTAAAGAACAAGGAATAAAAGACACATTTTGCAGCCACAATATCAAACAAATACCAAGTCCTACAAAAACTAGAAAGTACAGTAAATATAGAAGATCATTGGAAACAGGTAAAGGATATATGGAATGAGACATGCGAAGAAACGCTGGGTAAAAGAGAACACCAGAATAAGGTATGGAAGACAGCTGACACCCTTGATAACATTTAAGAAAGAAAAAATAAAAAAGTAGACATAAATAAAAGCAAAAAAAAGTAATAAAGCCAAGGCACAGGAAGCTTACAGAGAGGTGAACAAAGAAGTAAGATGTATTAAAAGGGATAAGATGAAATATATAGATGAACTAGCTAAAGAGGCAGAAGAAGCAGCAAATAAAGGGAATATAAAAGAAATGTACAACAGCACAAATAAATTAAATGGTAAATACAAACAGATCAATACCTTTATTAAAGATAAAAAAGGAAATCTGCTTAGTAATATAAGAAAACAAATGGAGAGATGGAAAGAGCACTTTGGAGAACTTTTCAACAGACCCGGCTCAAATAACCCTCCAGATATACTACCAGCAGAAGAAGAGTTACACGTTAACTGTGAAAAACCAAACAATAAAGAAATAATGAAAGCCATCAAGCTTTTAAAAAATGGTAAAGCCACAGGGCCTGATGAAATTCCTTCGGGAGCCATCAAAGCAGATACTAACACCTCTACTAAGATGTTACATAATGTACTAGATAATATTTGGGAGAGGGAAGAAATAACTAAAGACTGGAAATAAGATTATATGATCAAACTACCAAAGAAAGGAAGTTTACAGGAGTGCACAAAATATAGGGGAATTATGCTACTATCAGTGCCAGGAAAAATATTAGGCAGAATCATTCTGGAGAGACTAAAAGAGGCTATAGAGAAACACTTGAGAGATGAACAAGCAGGTTTTAGGAAGAACAGATCATGTGCTGATCAAATAACCACCCTACGTATAATAGTTGAATAAAGTTTAGAACCACAGTCCCCACTTTATATTGGATTAATAGATTATGAAAAGTCATTTGATAATTTAGACAGAGGAATCCTTTGGAAATTGCTGAGTCATTACGGAATACCCACAGTTTTTTAAACTGATTAGAACAATGTATGAAATGTAGTATGGTGCATGAAGGGCAGCTTGCAGAAGTATTTGAAGAAAAGGAGTAAGGCAGGGGTGCCTTTTATCTCCATTTCTCTTTCTACTGTCCACAAGATTATGAACATAACTCGAAACAACAGAATCCAGTGGTCACTGACCAAGCAACTTGATGATTTAGACTTTGCTGATGATATAGCTCTCCTATCACACAGCCATCAACAGATGCAAGATAAAATGAGCATACTTGATGAGAAATCAGAACAGATGGGACTGAAAATAAATAGAGATAAGACTAGAATTATGAGAATTAATGCAGTTAGCAATAACCAAATAACAATAGGAGAAATACCTCTACTAGATGTACAATTTTACATATATATGGGCAGTAATATAGACAAAGAGGGAAGAACTGAAAATGATACCAAAATAAGGATATCAAAAGCAAGAGGAGCATTTGTTGCACTGGGAAATAAATTGTAGTCCAAAGAAATTAGGTTAAATACTAAAATAAAAAATTGTCAACTCCAATGTTAAGTCATTCTTATTTCCCAGTCTGGCTGTGAAACATGGGGAACAACTATAATGGCAATCATGAAGATACAGACTTTCATTAATGGATGCTTACGCAGATCCTCATCGTAAAGGCTCATCGTAAATCCCTAGACCGGCCGCACGCTAATGTTACGGTCTGCTGTTTGATGTGCGACGAGGATAATCTGACGACTAACTGTGTGTTTATATGTTCGGATTTGGAGTCAACAACGATGGCCTAACATCATCAAGCGCTATGCATTTTTAAAGAAATATGACGATCATCACTTTCGGGAGGACGTGAACTTCTGGTATATGGTGGATAGGCGGCAGGAACCATTGCTGGCTATGAATGAAAAGTGTTCCTTATTGCAGTTTCCTGATATTCCAAGTCCATGGGGGACTGGTTGGTCTTGAGGCAAGACGCCGGCCTCGGGACAGACAGGTTGTGGGTTCAAATCTCGGCTACACCAGTTGGGATTTTTATTTATGATTTCTCTCTGCGACAACCACCCGTGGTCTCAGCAGCGAGGCCCGGCTTGAAACGTCAGTTACTCATTGACGGAAAAAAAACATGAGTACCTCCAAAATCTGAGTTATCTGCCTGTGTGGCGAGGGAGGGAACCCTGTGCAGACGGTTGCCAGGGAAAAATGGATTAACACGCAAAATTTAGTTCTTAGTTTCTAGGGACTTCGTCAGAGTTGAAAGCTGGCGAACGCAACAACAACAAGAACAACTTGGAAAGTGTTTGTTAAAGACATATGCTCCACAGGGAGCTGAAAGGTAGAAGAAGAATGTACATCCTAACGAAGACAGTCATTAATGTACACAATTAGGACGGTCGCTGCTTCGCACGGGCCATACCTTTAGCACTTTATCCTGTATGGTCCAAGGATCATGCTAATAGACCATCCAGTTACTAACCCCACCCCGGCGAGCTAGATTTCACGGGAATATAATTTCCGGTATTGATGAGCGATGAGTACTGGGCCATACCCAAGATACTAGTCGAAGCAGGAAGGGGGCGTAAGATTGATCTCCTACTTCTGATCGACCGACGCAATGTAGAGAAGAACCACTACGTCTGGATCAAAGACTTGAGACGTATCTGTTATAGGAGCCGCAAGTTCAAGGAATGCATGTCGTTGGTGTCTCAACGTCTACTCGAGCGAAGCCCCGCTAAAGGCCCACATACTAGACTTCAAGGGCATCGGTGACAAACCCCCAGAGAACAAAGATGCCGGAAAAGCCAGGTGATATAAAGAGAAAACACGAAGCTATCCTTCAGTTCACAAGCCACCACAGGCAGCTGCGGGTGCCATATGACATATACCCCGACTTCGAAAGCCTAGACACCATCGTTGAAGGCTGTGCAAACAACCCGGGAAAAGATGGTAACAGACAAATATCAAAGTTGCCCTCATGCAGCTATTACTGTCCATTGCGTTGGCCAAGTCAAGTGTGGTCCACTACACCTTAGTGGGTATCCTGTGGTGCACACTTTTACGAAAGCTTCCGTGCCGAACTGGAGGAAATTAACAATGGATTCCAAAACCCGGCCCAGATTGAGATGACATATGCTGACTGTGTAACAGAAGTGGTGTTTTGATGTATCAATATCAAATGTCTTAGACGAGATGCTCTTTACGCATCTATATCAGCTGGTAGTATTTTTAATTTCGCCTCGTCGCTTTGGCTAGTCGTCCCTTGCACCATCAGCCCCCCCCCCCCCCCCCCCCCCGTATTATCACGATGACAGGGGTAGCGTTGCTTCGGAACGGCCTTCGACCAGCTGACCACTTCCGTGCTCGGTCGTCTAACTCGTGCCTTGATTTCTTGTAGCTTCCTGCTGACCGGTCATAAATGAATGAACATTTTTAATTTGGGGAGCTGACACAGGTTACCGTGTTCCTGTGATCTTAGTACTCTTGTCGATTATTCTCTGTTGTGCCGCGACAATGAAAGACTGTTTAATGTTCTCCTCGAAGTTCGGTTACCCTAGGCGTGATCTGAAACTGTGGAACACACAACAAGACTTCACTTGTAATATAAACCGGCTTTATTACAGCACATAGTCCTGGGCGCCGAACTTCAACATTTTACACAATATACTGACCACACTGACTGGACTTATGGTCACACACACACACGCACGTTGCCCAGCAGCAATGTTACTCGCCGCTGGGCTCTAGGTTTAAACACGTGACTACCTAACCTAATGTGAACTGTTCCCCATTGAACAGCTCACTGCTTATAATTTATCGTCTATCACTTTTACTGTTTCAATGTTAACTTCAACTAATTGAAACTAGTTAAATCTTAAACTTCGGAGTCTAAGCTATTCTCGCTCTTGCCATACCTAGACGTGAGTCCTCTCGAAAAAACTCTCGATTCGTTGTGTTTTGTCTTTAAATATGGATCTTCTCCTCCAATGAACAATCACTTCCTCTAATTTCCATCCAATCTACTTAATCTACGCGTCTAGTTTCGCGTCTCCTAACTCACATTACAATCCTTTGTTCCTCAGGCCTTATATAAATATTGTTATCAACATTGTATTGACCTTTTCGTTCTCTACTCCTTGCCCAAATCCTTGTTTCGCCAATTCTAATAATTTCTCCCCATACTCTTGCACTGATTCATTTTGCTGTTGTTGTATCGCTCTGAGGCTCATTAGTGCATGCTGTGCATCCTTATATTTTGCATATCGTTGCGTTAAATATGCTTTAAATCCTTCGCAAATTTCACCTTTTACCTCATTTATTCTTCTTCTAATGAAACATCTCTACTCTTCCTTGGCTAGTTAACAATGCTACTTCTTTCAACTCCGCTTGGGTTATGTTACTAATCCTCTGCCACTTTTCGATATCACTTATCCATATTTCAAAATGATTTACTTCTCCAGTAAATATTGGTATTCGTCTTACTATCTCTTGCATCTGTATGCCCTCTCCTAACTTTTGTACTGCCTCACCTAACTTATTCATTGTCTGCCATACGTACTCTTCTTGACTTCTTTCCATCTTAATTTTTTTTAAAATTGTTACTTCTACTTTATTCCCTATACTACTTTTCCTATCTTTCTCGTACTGTGTTATTTTAATTTTCAGCAAATTAATTATCACCAAAATAATCTCTTTAAAATGTTCAAATGTCACAATTTATAATGTCACTCTCTCATCCTCTCATAATTCGTCACTCCTTGTTTTTAATGTTACACGTGTCCTTGTTTAATGTCCCTTGCTAAAGTCTACTTCCCTTTCCTTCCAATCCTCCCCAATCCTATCACAACTTGGCTCCAATTGCCATTGTATCAAGGACACGTCTAATATTTTACATTATCTCCCTTGATGATTCCACTGACACAACAATTCTAATTAATGTAGTACACAATATACTAATTAAATTTTACTACTAACTTAAAATTTCATTAATTTACCTGTGGAGAAACAAAATCATGTAGCATCCTAAACACAACTGTCTAATTCTCTCTCATTCTCACCTCTCTCTCTCTCTCTCTCTCTCTCTCTCTGCGATCAGGACTCAATCAGAGTAGGACTCCAGACTCTCACACGAAGACTGCTGTCTGTTTAAGCCTGTTAGATCGACACCGCTTGAATACCTGTTAAAACGTTGCACTGTGTTCTGCGCCAGTGGCCCAGTGCATCCGATTTCAGCCAACATTTTGTTCAGGTTTGCTTTCCTTAGCCTTTGATTGTCCCAAATCTTCCTGCAAGGCAGCAGATGATCTTTTCTGTAGGTGGATTCTGCCCTTAGATGGTCGGCCCTCCCAGGTTTACGAGCACCATCTGCCCTAATTAATAATAATTTATTTACTTATTCACTTATTCACTACACAACTAACTAATGTACGCACTGTCTACTATAGTTCCTTGGAAATTACTCCTTATAAAATTCCTGTATAAAAAATCACTACACTGCACTGTATTGTCTTATACAACACTTTGTATTTAAATGTTACAATTCCTTGAATCACACACTGTCTATCAATCGGCTTTTCTACATATTGTTCAAAATGTATTGCATTTCTCACCTTGTCTGTAGCTCTATTATTTCTTGACAATCTCCTTGCTTATCAGCCGCTGGAACTTTCTGTGAGGTTGCTTGCTTTGTCCATCTGCAGTTGCTTGTGAGGTTGTTTGCTTGCTCGTCTGTCCTTGCTTGTGAGGTTGTTTGCTTTCTCAACTGCCCTTGCCTGTGAGGTTTTTTGCTTTCTCGTCTGCCCTTGCTTCAACTTGACTGACTGATTGCCACTATTTGATGATATGAAATAACGTGCTTCACTTGTTTCCGTTGTCTTCTGACGATACTTAATGACTGGCAATACTATGTCCCAACAGTTTGTTTTTCTCTTGATCTACTCAGTTAGCGCCTGGTCACGCGCCAATGTAACAGAAGGGGCGTTTAAATGTATCAATATCAAATGTCTTAGACGAGATACTCTTTACGCATCTCTATCAGCTGGTAATATTTTATATTTTGCCTCGTCGCCTTGGCCAGTCGCCCCTTGCACCGTTAGCACCCCCCACCCCCCGTATTATCACGCTCTCAGGTGTGGCGTTGCTTCGGGACGGCCTTCGATCAGCTGACTTCTTCCGTGCTCGGTCGTCTAACTCGTGCCTTGATTTCTTGTAGCTTCCTGCTGACCGGTCATGAATGAATGAATTTTTAACTTGGGGAGCTGATACAGATGACCGTGTTCCAGTGATCTTAGTACTCTTGTCGATTATTCTCTGTTGTGCCGCGACAATGAAAGACTGTTTAATGTTCTCCCCGAAGTTCGGTTACGCTAGGCGTGATATGAAACTGTGGAACACACAACAAGACTTCACTTGTAATATAAACCGGCTTTATTACAGCACATAGTCCTGGACGCCGAACTTCAACATTTTACACAATATACTGACCACACTGACTGGACTTATGGTCACACACACACACGCACGTTGCCCAGCAGCAATGTTACTCGCCGCTGGGCTCTAGGTTTAAACACGTGACTACCTAACCTAATGTGAAATGTTCCCCATTGAACAGTCACTGTGTCCAATTTATCGTCGATCACTTCTCCTGTCTCAACGACTCGTTACTTCTAACACAGCTACTTCCGTAGGTTCAAATACGAGACTATCTAATCTAATGTGAACTGTTCCCCATTGAACAGCTCACTGCTTATAATTTATCGTCTATCACTTTTACTGTTTCAATGTTAACTTCAACTAATTGAAACGAGTTAAATCTTAAACTTCGGAGTCTAAGCTATTCTCGCTCTTGCCATACCTAGACGTGAGTCCTCTCGAAAAAACTCTCGATTCGTTGTGTTTTGTCTTTAAATATGGATCTTCTCCTCCAATGAACAATCACTTCCTCTAATTTCCATCCAATCTACTTAATCTACGCGTCTAGTTTCGCGTCTCCTAACTCACATTATCCGAGGATGACAATTCACAATTTTCTCGTGGACTCTGTATTATCATCTCTCCGTTATTTCCCGTGATTTCCGCTTTCTCGCGGCTACAACTGGTGGGCATTTGACACCGCTAAGGAGTGTCACATCTGTGGTGAGACACTGGGCACCAATCAGGTGCGTGATCACTGTCACATCTTAGTAAAATATCGTGGGACAGTTCAGAACAAGTGCAATTGAAAGCTGCGTGTCTACCCTTACAGAACCAAAGTGCCAGTGGTTTTTCACAACTTACGCGGCTACGAGTCCACCTGCTCATGTAAGCCCTGGGAGGTGTGAATTTGGGTAACAAAGACAGTACGGTATAAAAAGAAAGAAGGCGAGCGGAGAAAAAAAGGCGCAGAACAGTAAAATTACATGCATAACAAACAACATGGAAAAGTATATGACATTCGGCGATGGCCAGATTCAGTTCATCAACAGCCTGCAGTTCATGAATTTCTCTCTGGAGAAATTACCATACACCAATTCGGAGTTCTGTACGGCTCTATGCGATAGCTGTAACAAGGGGGTTGATCTTAAAGACATAATCATAACCTGGGAAGGCGACAACACAGTCACATCTACACGCCAAAATCAAATATGTAAAACGCCTCTAGTAAAGCGAGTGCCATGGACTACACTAGCAGCTAAATTCTTTACCATCGCTACAGGCGTTGATGCTCCACTCGCAACCCAGAAATAACGCAAAGGAGTTTACCCGTATGAGTACGTCGACAGCTTTGAAAGATTCAAAGAGACCCTACTGCCGCCGAAAGAAACCTTCTACAACCGTCTCTCACGAAAGCACATTTCCTGCAAGAATTATAACACGCGCAAAGGGTATGGAACAAGGGGTAGGGTTTGATCCCAACCGACGGTCCGGGTTCCTTCTACCTTTTAGCTCCCAGTGGAGCATAGGTCTTCAACAAACACTTTCCAAGTCGTTCTGTTTTTTGCAATTCTTTTAAGATCATTCCATGTCTTCCCCATCATCTTCATCTCTGCTTCGATCTGTCTTCTCCAAGAATTCCTTGGTCTTCCTCTTTGTCTTTTCCCCTGGGAATTCCAAAAAAGGGCCTGTTGTGTAATACTCTCAGTTGGCTTCCGTAGTGTGTGTCCTCTCCATCGCCATCGTCTTCGCTTTATCTCTTTATCCACTGGTATTTGACCGGTACATTTCCATAATTCCACGTTAGTGACTTTGTCCTGCCATTTCCATCCCTTTATTCTGCGCAAGCATCCATTAATGAAAGTCTGTACCTTCGTGATTGTCAATTTTGTTATTCTCCATGTTTCACAGCCATATAATAGGACCGACTTAACATTTGAGTTGAAAATTTAAATTTTTGTATTTAGCCTAATTTCTTTGGATTTCCATATGTTTCCCTGCAATGAAAGCTCCTCTTGCTTTTGATATCCTTATTTTGGTATCATTTTCTCTTCCTTCCTCTTTATCTATATTACTGCCCAGATATATGTAAGATTGTACGTCTAGTAGAGGTATTTCTCCTAGTTTTATTTGGTTATTACCAACTGCATTAATTCTCATAATGTCGGTCTTATCTCTATTAATCTTTAGTCCTAGCTGTTGTGATCTCTCATCTAATATACTCATTTTATCCTGCATCTGTTGATGGCTGTGTGATAGGAGAGCTATGTCATCAGCAAAGTCTAAATCATCAAGTTGTTTGGTCAGTGACCACTGGATCCGATTTCTATTGTTTTGAGTTATTTTCATAATCCAATCTATGGCCAGTAGAAAGAGAAATGGGGATAGAAGGCATCCTTGCCTTACTCCTGTTCTTATTTCAAATGCTTCTGTAAGCTGTCCTTCATGCACCACACTACATTTTGTTCCTTCATACATTGTTTTTATCAGGTTAATAAACTTTATGGGGATTCCGTAATGACTCAGCAACTTCCAAAGCATTCTTCTGTCTAAACTATCAAATGCCTTTTCGTAATCTATGAATCCAATATAAAGTGGGGATTTTAGTTCTAAACTTTGTTCAACTATTATACGCAGAGTAGTTATTTGATCAGCACATGATCTGTTCTTCCTAAAACCTGCTTGTTCATCTCTCAAGTGTTTCTCTATAGCCTCTTTTAGTCTCTCCAGAATGATTCTGCCTAATATTTTTCCTGGCACTGATAGTAGCATAATTCCCCTATATTTTGTGCACTCCTGTAAACTTCCTTTCTTTGGTAGTTTGATCATATAACCTTCTCTCCAGTCTTTAGGTATTTCTTCCCTATCCCAAATTTTATCTAATAGATCATGTAACATCTTGGTAGAGGTATTAGTATCTGCTTTGATGGCTTCCGAAGGAATTTCATCTGGTCCTGTGGCTTTACCATTTTTTAATAGTTTGATGGTTTTAATTATTTCTTCTATGCTTGGTTTTCCACAGTTAACGTGTAACTCTTCTTCTGCTGGTAGTATATCTGGAGGATTATTTGAGCTTTTTATTCAAAAGTTCTTCAAAGTGCTCTTACCATCTCTCCATTTGTTTCCTTATATTACTGAGCAGCTTTCCTTTCTTATCTTTAATAAAGGCATTGATCTGTTTGTATTTTCCGCTTAATTTCTTAGTGCTGTTGTACAGTTCTTTCATATTCACTTTATTTGCGGCTTCTTCTGCCTCTTTAGCTAGTTCATCTATATATTTCCTCTTATCCCTTTTAATGCATCTTCTCACTTCTTTGTTCACCTCTGTGTAAGCTTCCTGTGTCTTGGCTTTATTACTTCTTGTTTTGCTTTTATTTATGTCTGCTTTCTTGTTCTTTCTTTCTTTAATTTTATCCAGGGTCTCTGCTGTCATCCATGCCTTATCCTGGCGTTCTCTTTTCCCCATTGTTTCTTCCCGTGTCTCTTTCCATATATTTTTTACCTGTTTCCAATGATCTTCTATATTTATTGTATTTTCTAGTTGTTGGAGGACTTGGTATTTGTTTGATATTGTGACTGCGAATTTATCTTTAATTCCTTGTTCTTTAAGAAACCCTACATTGAAATACTTTCTACCCTTATTCATTGTAGTATACCTTTTTAATTTAATTTTAAGTTTGGTTAACAGAAGATGATGGTCAGAAGCTACATCTGCCCCTCTGTATACTTTTACATCCTGTAAGGATGACTTAAACTTATTATTAATACATACTCGTATGTGATCAATTTGATTCTCCGTTCTATGATCTGGTGACACCCATGTAGCTTTGTGTATTCTTTTATGTTGGAATATTGTTCCTCCTAGGCTCATTTGATTAAGGGCGCAGAAATTCACAAATATCTCTCCATTCTCGTTTATATCTCCAAGTCCATGTTTTCCCATAATCTCTTCGAAGCCTCTGTTGTCTGATCCTACCTTAGCATTTAGGTCTCCCATCAAGATTATAATATCCTTAGCTCAATGCTATATGCTTGCAATGTCAGATGGATGCAAGACGAGCCAAGGACGGTCCGGGTTCACCCATCCTTAAATGGGTATCGTATTTTTTTTCTGAGAAAGTAAAGCAGCACGGGCGTAATACCGACCACATTACCCGAAAAATCATGTGCTGAAGGTCTGTAAAATATAGGGTCACTAACACCATATTTCCCTATACGCCACTTGGCGTGATGGGGGTACTTTACTTTTTTTTTTTAAAGGATCTGGAAGGAATTCGTCTGCAAAACTTTAGGAGACTATCACGACCTCTACCTGCAAACAGACGTATCTCTTTTAGCAAACGTCTTTGAGATGTCTATAAAGAACTATGGGCTTGATCCCGCCCACTATTCCTCCGTCGCATCGTTAGATTGGGACGCCCAGTTTAAAAATACCAAGTTAAAACTTGAGCTCCTTACATACATCAATCAGCACCTATTTATGGAGTAAGGCCTTCGTGGAGACACGTGGATGGTATCAAAGTGGTTTGCCAAAGTCAATAACCCAATGTACCCAGGCTATGCCAACACAAAACCGACTAACTGGATAGTGCCTATGGATGAGGATAACTTATATGGCGGGGCCATGATGCCGATGTTGCCTGTTGGTGGATTCCAGTGGGAAAATTATCTGTCGCTAAATGAGGTGCTGTCAACTGTGGATGATGTCCCAGAGGGATACGAGCTAGAAGTCGACATAGAGTACACAGAGCGTCTTCATAAATAGTACCGGAGACGATGACCGCTGCAGAAGTATGGTTAAGAGACTATCAGCGTACACTCGTGAACGAACTGCGAACTGTGGGTGGGGGGGGGGGTTGCCTGTAGCTGGTCACGAACCTATGCAAGCAGGAACGCTATGTGGTTCACTACAGCACCCTAAAGCTGTATGTGACACTTAGTATGAGAGTAACGAAGAATCATCGGGTGTTCCCATCAAGGCCAGCTCCTTGCCGTGGGGATGGAGCTTAATAGTCACCAGGGACTGAAAATTGAGATTGGCCAGGCCTTCCTACATCCAAGCAAGACCGCAGTCTGCTCTATCATGTTTAAGTGCTGAAGACGGATGCAACCAGCCAAAAGGCGTACTTCAGCAATAAGGATGCCACGCACTCATGCCAATGATATCTATAACTGTGACTGTTATGTCTATAACTGTGAATCGATATGACACTCGCCCTGTGATGGACACTCTGGCAGATGCAGTGTCGGGCCCTCAGCCTTGAAAGGGCCCAACCACTATTACTTGGATGTCCTCAACCGCCCCGTGGAGTCAGGGGGTGAGAGAATAGAGCTACTAGCTAATCAAAACTAAGACCACTTAAAATAATCCACCGCAATGTAGAAGGCATCAAGAACAAAAGAGATGGGTACAGAAAAAAGATAGAGTTAGAAAATATCCAACATGAATGGCAAGTAAGCGTGTGCTGTTTGCAGGAAAGCCATCTAAAAAAGACAGCCTTTATGATACCAGTGTTATCGATCTGATAGAAAAGCTAAAAAAAGGGTCAAATACTGACACTTGTAAAGAACACTATCAATTCATGTCAACTTGAAGCGTATATGGATGGGGCTGAATATCAGATACTGCACCTCAGGACAGAAAATACGGACTTTAATTTACTCACCTACTACTGTCCGAGCGACCGCCCACTGTCACTAGACATAATTTTATTAAAAGAAAAAAATGATTGGAGACTTTAACAGCCATTCACAAAGCTGGGGCTATGTGAACATATGGACAAGAGAGGTCAAGAACTTGAAAATTGGCAGTACGACAATGGACCTATACTACTAAACCAGACAACAAATCCACCAACATTCTATTCTATTCCAGATCATGGCATATCACATCTATACCAGACATTGCTTTCCATTCACCAGACCTGGATTGGAATATTACACGTATTGCTGGGAAACAATTTGGAGGCAGTGACCACCGACCAGTCTTTTTAGTGGTGCAAAATGAAGCCGTCAAGAAGAGCAGAACTCACTCTACATGGAATTACAAAAAGGCAGACAGGAAAATGTATTAACAATAAACCAGTGTACTGACTAAAGATCTAAATACATACAGAGACATAAACAAAATAGTTGATGAATTCAGTAGACTAATATTACAAGCTGCCAGTGAAATAATACCTAGAGGGGCACAGAAACACTACAAACCATACTGGAGTAGTGAACTAGAGCAACCGCACAATGACATGTAAACATCTCGAAAGCAAGCAGAACATAATCCTTGTTAGGAACACCACAATAACTATCAATATGCTAAGGCCAAATTTCAAAGGGCTAAACTTCAAGCTATAGTCCGTTCAGATTCGTTTGCCGAGATGTTATGATTTATAATTCAAAAAGTTCTTGATGATTTCACATGATTTTTGGCATACGGTGTTAAAATGTCCATGTCACGAGAACATATGTGTTACTTGATGTCTAGCTATAACGGTTTTATTAAAGCGGCGAATTCCTTTGATCTTTGTCCATGTAACTATTATTTTGACCCTAATCAAAATGTTTTACAGTAATCTAGTGCAACGATGACCCATAGGCGTGTCCATAAAATTGTACTTGGTGGCAAGTATACAAATTTTAAATTATATATAGAACTTTTGTTCGTAGAGTCAATTTGATATAGTTCCATGCTCTTGGTGTGAGTTTCCCAAATGTTGTCGCTGCCTTTCAAATACGTACATTTAGTTCCTCATCTAAGGAAAGTGTGGCTGTAATAGTGGATCCAAGATAGCTGAACTTCTGTACTGACTCAAGCAGGCTTCCATTCAAAGTAATGGTTGTTGGTTTGCTTATAACATATTTTTGATTGCTTGGGTGGTCTTGAACAATAAACTGTTTAACAAATCAACTAGGAAATATTGCAAATCAAACTATTTATCTGTAGACTTAATCAGAGTAATGATCATTCAGAATCAGACGAGTCAAATAGGTCGATTACTGCTTTCGGCTGAACAAACAACAAACCATCCTTTTTCCAATATTCCTCTTCTTGTCGTAACACATGATCCTCACATTTTACCCAGTAGTCTTTATTTATATTTGATAGAGCCTGATTTGTAAGTGTCTCAACATCGCATAATTTGAAAGTTGTATTAGTATATGCTACGTGTCCTTTAACTTTTGCCCAAACTAGTTCTATAGGATTTAAGTGTGCATGATATGGAGGTAGTCTCAAACATCTATGGCCATGTTCTTGAATTAACTTGTCTATTTTAAATATCTTTGTACGTTGTGTCTGTTTTACAAGGCTAAGCAATTCGGGTTTCAAGTAGCTGTCGTTAACTTGTATGTGTTCTTTTATGAGCCACGTTTTGATTGCATCTTTTGTACTTGATGATGTTGGGATTCTATCTTCTACGTTAACTACGTTATGGTATGAAGCATTGTCCATTATCAGACAAGAAGGTCGATCTAATATTGGAAGGATACTTTTCTCGATCCAGTCTTTAAATATGTGCCCATTCATTTCGGAGTGGTAGTCTCTATTGTCTATGGATTTTGAAATGAAAACGAGATGAGCATTCTGCAACAACCCATTATGTCTGCTACCTGCATGTGCAACTATCAAACGTTGCCCTTTACTGCTTGGTACTGATCTTTTAATACTTCCATCTGCTAACTGCCATTCCTTTTCATTTGTATGATGAGCGTTGATCCAAGTTTCATCTAAATAAACAATATCATAATCATTTTCGCGCATTTCCTTCACTTCACGTAAATACTTGCTTCTAAGAGCTACTAGATGTGGCTTCTCACAAATAATGTTTTTTTCCACCAGCATACTTTCTAAAGGTGAAGCCTGCACTTCTTAATATTTTCCATAATGAAGTTTTTGATATTTCAATGTCGTTGTTAGTTTTCAGCCAAAGCTTCAACTTTCTAAGTGTCACTTCTTCGTTTATATCAAACATTCGACAGATTTCTCTTTTTACTAGGTCCTTATCAAAACTGTCTAACGTTTCTTTCCTTCCTTGCTTTCTTGCATTTGTTGGCAATAAATATCCGCTTCCTTTAACTATTCGATCAAATGAACGTTTACACAAACCTAAAATATGCATTGTTCTCTTCTCAGGGTTTGATAAGGAACAATAAAGATGTCCCTTTTTACGCTCTCTGCAGAAGTATTGATAAATCTTTATAGCAATGTTATGCTCAGTAAAATATTTTGCCTTGTGTCAGAAAACGTGGGTTTTCTGACACAATTAGACACTTGTAAAAAACACGAGACATTGTGTGTTCCATTTCCGTTCATTCAGCGGCGCAGACGTGGAACGATAACATTTATCATGAGTCTTAAAATGAAATTCTGCAGTTTACAAAACATCGCAATAAAAATGTATGGCTATTTTTGCAAAGAGGCTAAACGAGGAAGATTATTTCATTCTTTAGAAAACCATGAGAATAGGACAAGACACATTTTGGATTTATCTAAACGGTCATTTAATCGCTGGATTCAAGCACGTGACCGTAAATGTTCCAAATATACAAAATCACAAGGAAGAGCAAAAATGTTGGATAATTTCGACAGTGAACTTATTAGAAGTGAAATTCGCAAAATGTTGGGTATGAATGAAACTGTTACAATAAGAAAATTAAAAGTATCGCTGAAAAAGAACAACAGTATTGAAATATCTAATAACTTACAGTCTACATTATGGAGAAATGTGAGAGCTTCAGGCTTTACATTCAGAAAGTATTCCAATGGACGAAACATCATCTGTGAGAAGCCACATATAGTAGTCATGAGAAGCAAGTACTTACGTGAAGTAAAAGAGGTGCGCAAGCAAGGTTATGATATTGTGTACTTGGATGAAACATGGATCAATGCTCACCACACTAACCTAAGGGAATGGCAGTCATCAGATGGAAAGATTAAGAGATTAATACCTAGCAGCAAAGGACAGCGCTTGATAATTGCTCATGCAAGGTAGTCGACAAAATGGACTAATACAGAATGCAGAGCTCATTTTTCTTTCAAAATCCATAGACAATCGGGATTATCACTCTGAGATGAATGGTCACATATTTAGACATTGGATTGAAAATTCTGTTCTCCCATCACTAGATCGACCATCTTGCCTAATAATGGACAATGCAGCGTTCCACAACATTGTTGCACTTGAAGATAAAGTCCCGACGTCATCCAGTACAAAAGATGCTATTAAGATATGGCTCACAAAGGAGCACATACAATTTAATAACATGTACTTAAAACCTGAATTACTATCTCTAGTAAAGCAAAAACAAAAGACAAAGATTTTTCAAATAGATAAGATTATCCAAGAGCACGGTCATATAAGTTTGAGGCTGCCACCTTACCATGCTCATTTAAATCCAATAGAACTAATCTGGGCAAAATTAAAAGGACAAGTGGCAGATGAAAATACAACATTCAAAATATGCGATGTAAAGACTCTTGCTAATCTCGCTTTATTAAATATAGACAAAGATTATTGGGCTAAATGTGAAGACCACGTCTTAAAACAGGAAGAGGAATATTGGAAAAATGATGGTTTGTGGAATGTTCAACCCCAAACAGTTATTAATCTTTTAGACTCGTCTGATTCAGAATGAAAGTATATAGCCCCCACAATGTTGGCCCCTATATTACCTTAAATTAGTTCAACAAACGGTCCTTTTCAGGACCACACAACTATGAAAATTGGACATGCAGGTATACCTTGATATTATCGTCCGTCCTCGAACTGAGAAGACAATAATTCTCCTGGTGTTTTGTCTTATTAGGTTATTTCCCATTACGGCCACGCCTTTACCTAGTGAAAATTAATCATAGACCAGCAACTACGGTAATTTCTATTCTTTAGGGGTTCACAATTTACAATTTTGACAAACATCAAAGAAATTCGCCTCTTTAAGAAAACTGCAGCTGCAAGATATTTGTTAAATATACATTTAAAGGGTCTTTTGCATTCTAATAACATTGGAAACACATGGAAAATTTCAACAGTTTTTAACAAATGTTTACTGAGTAATAGCGTTTTGAAGTTGGGCACATGATTTGAAACGAGCTATTGTTATCACTACGCCTCAGAACAGGACACAATCGACTCTACATTCACATGTATTCAAAACTCAAGATCGCATCTCCACTACATGCACATGTGTACAGGCGCCCCAGACTGCTGAACACATACTCCAAGACTGTACTGAATATAGTGGACTGAGGAAAATCCATTGGCCCATAGATACAACACTACAGACAAAACTGTATGGGCTACTGCAAGAATTACAAAATCACTAAAATTTATACAGGAAACGACATTGCAGATATAGACAATACTTCGGGCGAAGGAAAGATAGCTAGATAGACATCGGGTGTAAAAGTTCAGACATGAAGTCTGGACTGCACCCTATATCCAACTAAACACCGACCTGCGGAAAAAAAAGCCACATCAGTTTGAAAATGACTTATTCAAGCTGATGAACAACGGGGATTTGGCAAAACAATGGAATCAGGGTTGCCAACTGCTGTCGAAGTCAGTCCGCTAGACGAGCCAAAAATCCGCGATTTGCCAACAGATTTCAAAAAAATATTTCCTAAGTTTATTACTTAGGAAACTTACATTAATTTATTATTTATTTATGTACTATTATTATTATCTCGCATCCCCAAACTAAATGGGAAAGTAAATTTAAAGAAAATTAATTATTATTACGATTTGTAACAGTCACAACTAGAACTATATTAATACATTTAGTAATTAAATTAATTTGGCAACATAAAAATAATTTTAAAGACAAAGAAATTACATACTCATATCAGTCCTAGGCATCATCTTCATCTAATAAACAAATCCACTCTGATCTTGTGTCTGGCTGTCGTCTTCTCAACTTTCAGTTTTATATACAGCCATTGTTCCTATTTTGGCTAAAACTTTAGACTGTATTTTATAATCCTTACAGCATTTATTAACACGGCCTAGACCTTCCCTTATTATGAAAAGAAGGTGCAACAGGCACACAACCAGATGCACCGGTTACAAACCATTAGAAGAAACAGATAACCAAATCAATCAAACAGATAATCAAATCAATCAGAAGACCACAAGCCCCAAATCAGGGTGCCTTTCATTGTATGAATAGATTGGAACATGTTATCATTATACGCCTCAGAGCAAGACACAATCGACTCCACATTCACATGTATTCAAAATTCAAGATCGGCACCTCAACTACATGTACATGTGTACAGGCGCCCCTACTCTACTCAAATACTCTACTAACTAAATTTTCTATTGGTCAGATCGAAAACGATAGAATGACATAGTAGGTACATGATTTTACTTTTCACATAAGCGCTACATACACTTCATTTGTGTTTTTACCACGATTATGGATATTTTTAGTTGATTGTCGTGATGAAAAAAATCCGCGATTTGCTGCTCTTATTTAAAATAAATCCGCTAGAAATTCCGCCAGGCGGATTACTTATTTTTTGCCTGCTAGAGGCTGATCCAGTTCCGCTAGATCTAGCGGAAAATCAGCTTGGTTGGCAACCCTGAATGCAATTTCTTCGTAAGCGCATCCGCTGGGCCTGATACGGGTCTCAGAGAGGAATAGAATGCAGCCGTTTAATAGCCGATCCGACTTACCACTCACGTAGAATATTTGAAAGGGGTTTGGTGACGATTTATAGTGTGAAAAACATGCTCAAGCTCAACCACCCAGTCTGTTTGGAGCGGCCTGATCTAAGTAAGCTCATAGTATACGATTTCTGGTACAACCAGATCAAGAGACAATACGGGGAGAAAGCGCAGCTCCTATACACAGACACGGAATGCCTAATTGTTCAGGTGGAGACAGAAGACATAATATTATAAGGACATAAAAGCCAACGAGTCAGTCTATGATTTCAGTGACTACCCCAAAGACAATTCATGCGCATAGCGAGTAAAAAGTTTGTAAGGCAATTTAAAGACGAATGCAACGGCCGCCCCTTAGTCGAGTTTGTGGGTCTCCGTCCAAAGATGTATAGCATTCTAGAGGCCGACAGAGGCGATAAGAAGTGAGCCAAGGAGTCTCTAGAGTCGTCGCGAAAAATGATGTGCGGCATCAGCTGTACAAGCAGTGTCTAGACTGTCGCATGGAGATGTGGAATTAACAGGTAGCCATCAGAGCGAGGGGCAACAGATTGGGAGTGTCTATGAGCAGGTGAAAACTTTGTTCTCCCCTCAAGATACGAAAAAATGGATTTATGAAGATGAGATAACGCATCGGACGTTTGGCTATTGCTATATCAAAAAATTCAACCAGAGGTTACATGAGAAACCAGATGCTGAGATCTTTGCAGAGCTCGAGATGTGAGAACCTTCTCCGGGGGCAATTGTGTCCCTTCTAAAGCAAGCATCAACGCTTCGCGCTCTAAATAACGAGCCGGGCCAACCTGCAAGTAGTAGAGAGCAGACTGGCCCTGTCTGTCTTACTTTTTTTTTTACACAATTAACTGTCAAAGACCACGCAGGATCTGTAGAGCGCCGTCGCCCACCCTCCAACTCACCAGGCTGGTACAAACAACTTACCCTTGCATCAGACGGGATAGCTCTTCGAGACAAATCGAGCGCCCAGGAATCACAGCGGAAGGTTTTGCTGTCACCCTGACAGTTTAATAGCATCCACAGGCTTCTTTCAGATCAGACTGGTCACTTCCTTGTCCTGTGCAGCTTCATCAGCAAGCAGTCGAGACACCCATTCTGTCGAAATCGTTCAACGAACGCCTGGTGTCGGTGGACATTCACACGACTGCGTCTTACTATAGTCCCATATTTCGCCAGGATTTTCGAAACTTCCCTCATGAATTCATGCTCAGGATCGATCTGGATGAGCTTCGGTCATCTAAGATGGCTTCATTTGTATATCCTCTCGAAGGCTCGCCACCTCTGTAGAGACCTTCGAAGTCCTAGAGTTACTGGAAGTGGGTTGCAGTTATCAAAAAGCTCGCTACGGCGGCCCACGTATCCGACCTAGCAGGTTGCTTGGAATGGTTGTAAAAAATAGGCTATCTGGCGGATATATTTACCAGCCCCTCGTTACATACCACGACCAATATTTGATATGTCTGAGTCGAACAAGGTTCATCAGGCGGATTTACTTTTCTTACTCGATGATGTGGGTAGGCGAAGATATGTATATGCTTTGACTGTGGTGGATGTGGCTAGCGAATCATAGGAACAAGAGGTATGTTTTACAGCACTCAGAAACAAATGACAAATAAACAACAACAAAAATATATGGTCCGAAGCAGGTTTGAACCGGTACTCCTTGGCACTGCGCCTTGCTATGAGAAGCTATATAGGGTAGGGCTGAATACTTGCGTTGCAGACAAACATCCAGTCTAAACCACTGGAAATTACTATTCGCGCTATTTCGTCCTAAATGTTTGTCTGCAACGCAAGTATTCAGCCCTACCCTATTCGGGAAATACTTGTCTTAACAGGGAAAAATACAGATACACAATGTATTTCCGAGCTGTGATCGTAGCCTTATGCTATAGTCATGAGAACAAATAAAAAAATAAAAAATTGTATGTAAGAAGCTTTACGTGATAAGTGGACGACACAGACTAAACAACGTTTCGGCCCAATAGACCTTCATCAGGAACAAACAAAAAAACACACGCACAAAACTAATAACGAAACAACCAAAACAAAAACAATCAAAATGTGTTAAAGAAAACAAAATTATCTATCCTGTCATAACAAAAGGAAATAGCAACCAAGTTCGGTTGTCGTGAACGTAGAGAAACGTGCAGAAATGTGCGGAAATGCACACAAACCAGTTCACGTTCACGACAGCCGCACTTGATTGCCGTACAAGTGCAGTGTCCAGGCAATCGAGCATCAAGATCTGTCACCGTCGATTATAAAGAATAGGTCAACACGTCATCGAGGCGGGATGTCAAAATCCTGCTATAGGCTGAAAGCCTCATGTCCGAGGGTTGAAAACAAATAAGTGCTCCCCGAGAAAGCCAAAACATTAACAATCGCTCCACCAACTATTATTACAACCGACGCTATTTGGAATTATCACGATGTGGTAATTTTTTACTTCAAAATGTCCGCCGGGATGATGTCCTGCTTCAGTAGTATATCCTTCACGGCCATTGCGCGGCAATATCCACCACAACCATACCCGTATCGTGTATATTGAGATCGAGCAAGGGTATAGTCGCCATCTTGAAAAGCTCCTTTGTAACCTTCTTGCAGCCTGCGGCCAGGCCGGTGTCAACGGCACTATGGTACAGTGCGTTGACGAATACCTTTCCATCAGTAAATGGGGTAAGTCATCAGAAGGTTTGCTATTCCATATAAAAAGACACCACATGGAAATACATCAAAGAAAGAAGAGAAGCGAAGAGAGCCATGACTAATGTAAAGACAGATCTTGGAAAGGTTCTGGCAAAAGCAACATACAAAGAATTAGACAACAAAGTGAAAAGTTCGGCAAGAAGAGATACAAGAGCTTATATAGACAACTTGGCAGAGAAAGCAGAGACAGCTGCAATTACAGGAGACAGCAGAACTCTTTATACTGTACAAAAGATGCTGACAAACACCTATACATCCAGTGGAACACCAATTCTAGACAAATCTGGATTAATGCTAACAACAAGCGCAGACATAAAAGCCCGTTGGGCGGAACACTTCAAAGAAATTCTTAACCGTCCACTACCTCACAGTTTAATAGATTTTGAAGCTGAAACACCAGCAGCAGAATTAGATGTAAATTTAGATGACTTCACCTTGAGTGAAATAGAAACCACCTTAAAGCTAATGACCAATAACAAGGCTGCTGGAGAGGATAAGTTAACAGCTGAGATCCTCAAGGCAATTGATAGCCATAATTTAATACATCTCCAAAAAATGTTCAACATCATTTGGAAAACAGAGAAGACGCCTCATAAATGGAAAAAAGGAATCATTGTTAAGATCCCAAAAAAGGGCAATCTTAGAGATTGTAACAATTGGAGAGGCGTGACACTTTTGTCAGTTGCCTCAAAATTATTCTGTAAAATCATCCTAAATAGAATAAAGGATTCAATAGATACAGTAATGCGTGAAGAACAGGCTGGGTTTAGAAAAGGGAGAAGCTGTCTTGACCACATTTTCACTCTACGACTTATATTGGAGGAACACATTGAAAAGCAAAAACCTTTTGTACTTAACATCATCGACTTCAAAAAAGCATTTGATAGTATTCATAGAGATTCTTTGTGGAAAATTCTGAAGCAATATGGCTTACCATCAAAAATCATAAATATTATCAAAGACATGTATGATGGTTACACATGTGCAGTTCGAACAGAGGAAGGACTGAGCGAATGTTTCCCAATAGAAACTGGGGTTAAACAAGGATGTATTTTATCGCCCTTGTTATTTGGAATTGTTATGGACTTCATAATGAAGAAATGCTGCACTGGTAATAAAGGCATCGAATGGATACAAGGAGACCATTTGGAGGACCTGGACTTTGCTGATGACATAGTTCTCATCAGCAATCAGATAAAAACGATGCAGGAAAACACAAATGAACTATCATCAATAGCCAGCAAAATTGGGCTTGAGGTCAATCATGAAAAGACTAAAGTCATGAAAAGTTTAATTCCAACAAGTGACAAAATATACATGGAAAACAAACCAGTAGAAGAGATCGATCACTTCATCTATCTTGGAAGTCACATTGATCGAGAAGGGGATACAAGCAAAGAAATTAGAATCAGACTGGCTAAAGCAGCAATGTCTTTCAGAAGCCTTGAAAAGTTGTGGAAATCAAAACTCATTAGCACAAACACAAAACTTAGGCTATTCAAATCAAATGTACTATCAACCCTTACGTATGCGTGTGAAAGCTGGAAAACAACAAGAGATATAGAAACAAAGTCGAACGCATTCGAAAATAAATGTCTAAGGAAAATACTTGGTATAGAATGGAACGAATTCAAAACAAACGAGGAAATTAGAGAAATCTCCAATCAACCACTAATATCTTCAGTAATAAAGAAAAGACGATGGTCATACGTTGGACATGTGATGAGAAGAGATAATAATCGAATAGCAAAGCAAGCCCTCATATGGGAAACAACAGGTAAAAGAAAAGAGGAAGACCCAGGGAGACACTGAGAAGAACATTGATGAGAGAGGCAAGAGCAGCAGGAATCGGCTCCCTCAATGAGATAGAACTGCTTGCACAGAACAGAGACAGATGGCGAGATTTGATAAAATATCTTTAAAAGAAAACTGCTAGAACAAAAATTCATATAGGAGAAGGTGTATCTTGGTCTACGCCCTATGGGCCGGTTACGGCTCGAAAGGTCAATAGATAGATAGATAGTCTTCAATATAGGTTGGTGTTTTGCTTATCAATTCTTGTTCTGTTGCCGTACAAATTGCTCTGCTGTTGCAACTGCATCGGTTTGAGTGTTTCGCTTATGGTACCATACGCATAATGTAACCAGATTTCCCATTACAATGTAAAGAGTAAACCTGTAGACCCAGTTCGCCGCTCCACTACCATATTTGGTAGTTGTGTCGCGGCTTTCTTCATGTATCACATTGTCTGACTTATGTGAAACATGCGCAGCAGGTTCAGGCTCCAGAAACTATGCCTTAGCATTGAGTAGTGTGGTCACTTGCAGTGCTTTCCGAGCTGGCGCCTAAGATGTAAGACTTTTTTGGGGTCTTTAACAACCCTCCTCTTGGTCGCCGCAACTGTTTGCTGTGGTGTCTCCTCCTATGCGATCACCTCTAACGGTACCTCCTGTGTGGTCATTGTTAGCGCGTGTGCGCACATTTATGTGCGAATTTGCAATGTTTAACTGTGGTGAGAGTGGCGGTGAGCGGTGCTAAGTACATACCATATTTGGGGTATAATTTACATATGACTCAGCTAATGGCGTGCTCAACAAATGGGTCAGTTTCTATGTCCGCAGCCAGCGACACAGCTTACTATCCATGGGTACAAATAATAATACATAAATATTATTATATGGGGAACTTCCGAGGCGATAATAGGGAATAATAGAACAAAGAAGTATGTGTTAGCACTCGGAAAAATTGACAGACAAACAACAATAGAAAAAACGAAGAACAATATATGGTCCGAAGTGGGATCGAACCCGTACTCAGTGGCACCGCGCCTTGCCACGAGAAGCCGAACGCTTGGTACACTGCCACGCAGCCAACTAAAAAATTGGCTATTGCAGTAGTGTCTTCCACGAAAGGCGATCTCAATGACTATAGCATAGGGTAACGATCACAGACCGGAAATAAATTGTATATTTGTACTTTCCTATTAATGCAAGTATCTCCCAGTAGGGCTGAATACTTGTGTTGTAGACAAACATTTATTGGACGAAACAGCACGAATAGTAGTTCCCAGGAAGACACTACTGCAATAGCCAATTTTTTAGTTGGCTGCGTGGCAGTGTACCAAGCGTTCGGCTTCTCGTGGCAAGGCGCGGTGCCACTGAGTACGGGTTCGATCCCACTTCGGACCATATATTGTTCTTCGTTTTTTTCTATTGTTGTTTGTCTGTCAATTTTTCCGAGTGCTAACACATACTTCTTTGTTCTATTATTCCCTATTATCGCCTCGGAAGTTCCCCATATAATAATATTTATGTATTATTATTTGTACCCAGTATATAAACTGGGAACTACTATTCGTGCTGTTTCGTCCAATAAATGTTTGTCTACAACACAAGTATTCAGCCCTACTGGGAGATACTTGCATTAATAGGAAAGTACAAATATACAATTTATTTCCGGTCTGTGATCGTTACCCTATGCTATAGTCATTGAGATCGCCTTTCGTGGAAGACACTACTGCAATAGCCAATTTTTTAGTTGGCTGCGTGGCAGTGTACCAAGCGTTCGGCTTCTCGTGGCAAGGCGCGGTGCCACTGAGTACGGGTTCGATCCCACTTCGGACCATATATTGTTCTTCGTTTTTTTCTATTGTTGTTTGTCTGTCAATTTTTCCGAGTGCTAACACATACTTCTTTGTTCTATTATTCCTTACTATCCATGGGCAAGAACAAGCTAGCTATTGCTGTATACAACCGTATTGCAGCCATTCCCAAAGTTTTTGTAATCATGGTTCCTAATCTCACTTCGTTTCTCACGGAAAGCTTGTCAATCTCTTGATCGGTCATGCCTTCTATCTGTTCCACAGTCAGGGTTCGGACTTTATATTGCCTGGCACGACCTCCTACAGCCAGAGCGGCGTATGGTCATTCGCAGGTACGACAGCTGCAGTTTCTGCGTTCTGAGGGTCAATAACTGATCGAGTAATTCTTCACACAATGTTAATCTTTTTAGTCTAACATAAAGTGTGTATAGATGACCATACTCAAGTACTACCACAGAAGAATGCATAAGAAACACGCGTTTGTTGTGGTTGACAGACAATAACTACAGAATATTGCGAAGCTATATGCCTCACACATGCTTTGGAGACATAAGAAACAGACTGATAGTCTTAAGTATGAGCATCATCATCATCATCATCATCATCAGCTGCCGTCTCCGCAGCGAAGGTTGGCTACCATGGATCGCCATTCCACTCTGTTTCTTGCTTTGATGGTGCAGGCTGTCATAGATTTTCTTGTCCATCTTTTGATGTTACCCGTCCATGTTAGTATAGGCAGCTCTGCTTCTTTTACCTTGTATTTTCCCTTCCAATATTACTTTTCCCTTACAAATTACATTCAAATCTATGCACCATGCAACAACAATGAAAGAGACAGCGAAGAATTCTACGACACATTGAATGAAATCATTAATAAGATTGACGAAAGCGACGACATGTTAGTTATGGGGGATTTTAATGGAAGGCTTGGGAAACGCAACAGTGAGAACAGGGATATCTTAGGACCTTTTGGTCAAAACAACTGAAATAAACGAAAATGGAAGCAGACTGCTGGAACTATGCAATCAAAATTATTTATTTATCACCAACACATTCTTCAAACACAGAGAGTCGCAAGTATACACCTGGTACAAATGGAATGACACACCATGCAGAAGCCAGATAGATTTTATACTAACAAGACAACAGAACAAGAAAAGAGTAACCGACAGTAGAGCAATCCTAAATATTACAGATGACACGAATCACAAGATGGTTATGATCACACTAAGACAGACAAAAATAAAGAGAATATACGAAAACAAACAAAAGAAGTGAAAAGAACAGACAATAAAAATAAAACAATTAAAAGATCAAGAAACAAGGAAAACCCTAGAAGAAAAACTAACAGAGGAATTCAAGAAACTCCCTAACGAAGTATGCACAGTAGAAGAAGAGTGGAAACAATTTAAGGAAACAGTAACCAACATCTCTAAAACAGTTTGTGGAACGAAGCTAAGAACAAGAGAAGGGAAAAAGAGCACCCCATGGTGGAACGAAACAGTCAGAGAAGCAATTAAAGAAAAGAAGAAACTGCTTAAAAATTGGAGGGAGAACAAGAGCCAAGAAAAATATGCCTTAGTTCGAAAAAAGAGTTAACATTTTGATCAAAGAAGCTAAGCAAAAGAATTGGACAGTATTCGGACAAAACATGAGCAGGGACTTCAAGACAGCCACAAGAGATTTCTACAAAGCAGTAAAAGCCACAAGAGCGAGAAAAGAAAACCATGATCCTACTGAGCTGATAAATGACAAAGACGGACAGCCATTATCAAATAACCAATGTATGCAACAGAGATGGAAAGAATATTTTGAAGACCTGTTAAACATACCAACTATCCAATAAAACAACAAAAACCACGCTAGAACTCACAAATACTGAACCCTACATCATGAAAGAGGAAATCGAAGAAGTAATCAAATATGCACCAAGAAATAAAGCACTGGGGATAGATAACATACCAATATAAATAATAGCAGCAGCAGGAGAAACAGGAGTGCAATGGCTGCACAGAATATTTAATGCAGCATGGCACCAACAACAAGTCCCAGAAGACTGGCAACAGGCAATCATCATACCAATATGGAAAAAGAAAGGTAGCAAAGAGACTGCAATCAATATAGAGGTATATATCTTCTCAGCAATGTAGGAAAGCTATACGCCAAAATCTTGGAAAAAAGGCTCAGACCAATAATAGAACTACAGTTAAGCGATTCTCAAATGGGGTTCCGAAAAAAACAAAGGATGTACTGACGCACTATTCACATTAAAACAAGCGTGCAGAAAAAACGACAGAGTACAATCAAAACTTATACAAGGGGGGGGGGGGGGTGTGGAGTGATGTCCGCTCTTGACATCACCAAAAGGTATTTGAAGCGTTCATAGCCTCTCATTTGCCAGGCTCAGTGGATATCGGATGACAAAACCTTCTCTGTTTTGACAAAATCCTCTCTGGTTTTAATGGACTAAATTCAACCTCACTGGGCTACTGTGTCCAAGTCCACACCTACACGTGGTCCCTCTGTTTTGACAAAATCCTCTCTGGTTTTAATGGACTAAATTCAACCTCACTGGGCCACTGTGTCCAAGCCACACCTACACGTGGTCCCTCTGTTTTGACAAAATCCTCTCTGGTTTTAATGGACTAAATTCAACCTCACTGGGCTACTGTGTCCAAGGCCACACCTACACGTGGTCCCTCTGTTTTGACAAAATCCTCTCTGGTTTTAATGGACTAAATTCAACCTCACTGGGCTACTGTGTCCAAGTCCACACCTACACGTGGTCCCTCTGTTATCGCAAAGTTGGTCCTGGGCGCGACCGAGTTCCCAGTGGTATAACTGGGTCGGGAGGAGGTGAGCCCCTATAGATGCAGAGCTAGAGCCAACCAACATGTGGTATACGCCATGGCCCTCATCTAATCACCCTCACTCTCCCTTGAGTGAGTGTCTTGTCTTCTATCTTATTACTATTTCTATAGGAACCCCCTGTGGACAGGGTGAGAGCTTCAGCGAAACCGCCTCGAGACCATCTACTGACATACTTGAAGACAAATGACTCTAGTACTGACTAGGAGTCCATCATGTTCCCTTTAACAGTCCTGTAGTACATCGCACAGACACAAGTGACCCAGGACGTGACGATACTCTGTCGATACATTTGGCCCCCATGAGATTACGCCTGAATGAACGGAGTAAGTGCCAGTGACAGTAGGTGGCGGGGAATGGGCTGTTGTGAATCCTGCTTGAATACAGGGCCTAGAAAGTGAACAAACGGATGGATGATATGTCAGCAGAGACAGAGACACAATACATGCCATGGATGGAATTGAGGCGAGGATTTGCAAAACCTTCACCCTGGGGTAGGAAGATAGCCCACAGGTCCCCCAGTTTTAACAATGTCATGTACATCAAGAATATAAATCACTACGGGCTCGGACGCCGTCTCGGTCAACAAGGTCCGCGCCAGACAGTGAGCGACCAGGCTTGACTGAGCGATAAATTAGCTACTGGAAGAAATACAAACAACTCATACAAAAACCAGAAACCTCGGATCCAACAAACTTCAACATATAAATATTTTAATGGAAGAAAGAGCATAAAGATTGGTCAGAGAGAAAAAAACAAATAAATTAAACATACTACAACTTAATATTTCAGGCCTCAAAAATAAGAAAATAGAGCTAACCAAAACCATGTACAAATACCAGATCCATATTCAGAATATTGTCCTACTGCAGGAAACACTACACAAGAACATAGACACACATAAAACAGGTTACAACAGCTATCCATGTAAGTGCACCAACAACTGCAGGGGTATAATCACCTACATCAAAAACAATATACAGGGAGATGTAGTGCCACTAAATAATGCAGAACTAACAGATGTTCAGAAAGCCACAATTTGGTTTGCATCCAGCAAATATAATATTTATAATGTTTACAATCCACCAGGCACAAATTGTAACATAACAGAACTTGATCAAGTCAACTACCATAGAACTATCTTGGCTGGAGATTTTAATGGACATTCAAAACAATGGGGATATTCTAACTCAAATCCCACAGGAAAATACATAGAAGATCTTTGCCAATCAACTAATTTTACAATCATGCAGGACACACAATCAACACCAACTCTCCTACATAGAATTCGGATGATTCCACTGGCACGGGCGGTTGAACAATTATGGATTTTAATTCGTTTGCTGTGATACCGAGGCCTTCCATAACCAATAACAATAACAATAATCTTACAATCATGCAGGACGCAGAATCAACACCAACTCTCCTACATAGATGATCTTTGCCAATCAACTAATCTTACAATCATGCAGGACACACAATCAACACCAACTCTCCTACATAGAAGATCTTTGCCAATCAACTAATCTTACAATCATGCAGGACGCAGAATCAACACCAACTCTCCTACATAGAAGATCTTTGCCAATCAACTAATCTTACAATCATGCAGGACGCAGAATCAACACCAACTCTCCTACATAGAAGATCTTTGCCAATCAACTAATCTTACAATCATGCAGGACACAGAATCAACACCAACTCTCCTACATAGAAGATCTTTGCCAATCAACTAATCTTACAATCATGCAGGACACACAATCAACACCAACTCTCCTACATAGAAGATCTTTGCCAATCAACTAATCTTACAATCATGCAGGACACACAATCAACACCAACTCTCCTACATAGAAGATCTTTGCCAATCAACTAATCTTACAATCATGCAGGACACACAATCAACACCAACTCCCCTACATAGAGCCCATCTCTCCCTTAGTAGACCCGACCTGACCACTTGCTCTGCTGATATCATAAGCTACTGCCACATTGAAGTTATTGATGACGTAGGCAGTGATCACAGACCCATAGTCACCATATAGACACAAAAACAACAACAATCCAAACAAAACAGAGAACGAGATGGAATTTCAAGAAAGCTGACTGGAAGCTATATCAAGAAAAATCCGACCAACTCCTGAACAGTCTGACAGACAACAGCGTAGAAAAATTAAACGAGATGTTCACACAAATAATACTCAACACTGCAGAACAAACTATACCTAAAGGGTGTAGAACACAATATCGACCATTTTGGAACACAGAACTGGAGACAGCAGTATCAGAAAGAAAGAAAGCCAGAACAATACTTGAGCAGAACCCAACTTTGAATAATAAAATAAGCTATAACAAGGCTAGTGCTAAGGTTAAACTAGTTACTAAAAAAGCAAAGAAAGAGAATTGGCAAGAAACATGCAGTAAACTCGATTTGCGACATGAAGGAAATAAAGCATGGGGACTTATGCAACATTTGTCTGGTGATAAAAGAGAACCGAATCCTAAACCAATCAAATTTAATAATCAAATCATCAGCTCTAACAAAATATAGTTTAAAAATGTAATAGTTACTTTGCTTCAGTCATCATTATCATCATTGAGTGCCGTCTCCGCAACGAAGGTTGGCTACCATGGAGCGCCATTCTGCTCTATCTCTTGCTTTGATGGTGCAGGTTGTCATCGGTTGATTTGTCCATCTTTTGATGTTACTCGTCCATGTTAATCTTGGTCTGCCTCTGCTTCTTTTACCTTGTATTTTCCCATCCAGGATTACTTTCAGTAGGCTGTTGTGTCTTTTAACATGGCCCAAGAATCGCATTTGTCTTGTTCTAATTGTGTTCAGAAGTTCTCTTTTCATTTTTAGTTGTTTTAAGACTTCATCGTTTGTTTTCTTTTCCTTCCATCCAATTCTACCTATTCTTCTATAAATCCACATTTCGAAGGCTTCAATTCTCTGTTCTGTTTTCTTGTCTAATGTCCATGTTTCAGCACCATATAGGAATATTGAGAAGATGTAACATTTTGCTATTCTTAGTTTTAGCTTTGGTGTTATTTGTTTTGATGTTAGTATGTCCTTCATAACATTAAAATTACTTTTTGCCATTCCTATTCTTTTGTTTATTTCAGTTGTACATTTTCCATCACTGGTTATAGTATGTCCAAGGTAGTTGTAGTTTTGAACTGTCTCAAGGTCTATTCCTTCAATTTTGATATCCACTTGTGGGTTTTGAGTATTTTCTTTGTTTATGATCATAGTTTTAGTCTTTTTGATGTTCATATCTAGTCCATATTTTTTGCTTGTCGTGTTTATTTCATTAAGTAATTGTTGTAGGTCTTTAGGATTTTCTGCTAGAAGTACAGTATCGTAAGCATATCTTAGGTTATTGATTATCTTTCCATTAATTCGTAGGCCTGGCATCTCTATGATGTTTTTAAAGATTTGCTCAGTGTATAGATTGAACAAGCTTGGTGATAGGATGCATCCTTGTCTTACTCCTCTTTTTATATCAATGGGTGTAGAGAACTCTTTGTTATATTTTATTATTGCTGTTTGCTCCCAGTATAGATTGCATATTAGTCGTATATCCATGTCATCTAGATGTATCTCTTCTAGGCATTCTATAAGTTGTTTGTGGTGTACTCTATCAAAAGCTTTGGTGTAGTCTATGAAGCATGCATATATTGCTTCTATGACTATGTTGACTATGCTTCAGTCAACAGAGCGAAAAAACTTACAGATAGCGATAAAATTCAGCTACATAATTTAAAATTAATTGAAAGAGTCCCAACAACAAATGCTGCAATATTTGAAGAAGATTTTAACATGAGGGAACTAGAAAAGGCATTAAGAAAATTAAAATGTAGAAAATCCCCAGGCCCTGACAAGGTACACAATGAGATGATAAAGCATCTCGGCAAGTCAGGGAAAGGAACATTACTCAGACTGATCAACAAGTCATGGAAAGAAAGCAAAATTCCCAAGACATGGAGAAATGCCTATATAGTGCCATTGCTAAAAAAGAACAAGCCTCCAGATGACCCCAGAAGCTATCGTCCCCTATCCTTAACATCATGCATAGGTAAAATAGCTGAGAGTACGGTCAATAGCAGACTATACTGGTATCTGGAAACCTCTAATACTCTGTGCTACGAACAAGCTGGTTTCAGGGCAGGCAATAACATAGAAGACCAAATCCTCAGGTTAATACAACAGGTCCAAGATGGATTTAAGAAGAGACAACATACTCTAGCCATCCTAGTGGACCTGCAGCAGGCTTATGATAGAGTCTGGCGTAAGGGGCTTTTATTTAAGATGAGAGATGCCGGAATACATGGGAAACCGTACAAATGGGTCAAATATTTCCTAGTTGACAGAACAATACAAACTAAATTAAATGAATCCATTTCAGACAAAGAGGTGCTAGAAGAAGGATTACCACAGGGATCACCACTCAGTTGTACCCTTTTCTTGATATATATCAATGATCTGACCAAAACCCTGATAAATAAAAAGCTCTCTATGCGGATGATCTGGTCATGTGGAGTACAAACGAAAATATTAGAACAGCTGAAGCACAACTAAACAAAGACCTGAGGCACCTAGAAGAATACTGTAATACCTGGAAAATAGAAATAAATTTACAGATAACAGTATATACAGTATTTACTAGAAGTAACAAAATAGCTAAGGCAAACATCAAACTCAATCTCCAACACAATAGTCTTCAAAAAGAGGAACAACCTACATATTTAGGAATACAACTAGACCGACAACTGAACCTGAAGAAACATGTAGAGAATCTCACAAAGAAAGCAACACAAAGACTTCAACTAATGAAAAGGCTTTCCAGTACCTTATGGGGAGCAGATAAAGAAACACTTAGAAATCTCTATCTGGGATATGTTCTCACTGTTTTGGACCATGGTAGCTCGCTCCTAGTGACATGCAGCAAAACAACTAACATGGCACTGGACAAGATACAAAATAATACACTACGACTCATCAGCGGTGCAATGAGGTCCACTCCAGTTGCAGCCTGTGAAATCCACTACAATGTGGAACCTTTAGGGTTGAGGAGAAACAAAGTCGCTATGGTTCTCTATGAAAGACAAAAAAGAATGGAAAAGGACCACCCTAACAGAAAATTAGTAGATACATGGACTACAAAACAAAGAATTAAGCAGATGTCAGTATTACAACATGTTAGAAATATACAAAAGAAATTCCATCTACCTGAAAAACGACTACAAACATCAAGAGTCATCAAAGAAATGCCACCAAGTACGAATTCTAAAAAAACCTGAAATAAATGTAGAGATATGTAACAGAACAGGTAAAAAAGCAGACCCAGTATCAGTAACACTAGCAGCAAGGAAAACAATAGATACTTATCCAGAAGACTGCTGGATACATATATACACAGATGGTGCAGCCACTAACGCTACTTCAAAAGCTGGATATGGAATATTAATACATTATCCAGATGGAACAGCATAAGAAATTTGTGGCCCTTGTGGTGAAGTCTGTAATAATTATGAAGCAGAAATAACAGCCATAGAAACAGCAATTTATCATTTAATACGATTTTCGATACCACACCATCGAAGAAAACAAACACAGTTATATTTACGGATTCCATATCGGCTCTGCAAGCACTGGAAAACAACACGAACAAAACAGAACTCACACAGCTTATCATAGACACAGACAAACTCATTGAAACACATAACATAAAATTGGTAATGCAATGGATCCCAGGACACGCAAATATACCAAGAAATGATAAGGCAGATACATTAGCTAAGAGATGATCTAAACACACACAGATACATACATCCATCACACTAGACAAGTCATAAACTCCAACAGTAGGGAGGAGTGGCTGAATGGAAGGGCCTTAGGGAAAACAGGGAGAGAGCTTTTTAAATATATGGCAAGACCAAATCCACAAGACAACATCAACAACCTAACAAGAAGAGACCAAACCACCATCTTCAGACTGAGAACAGGACATGTTATGCTAAATAAGCACATTAATAGAATATAACAAAACCATACCCCAGTATGTCCACTCTGTAATCACCCACAAGAAACTGTAGGACATCACCTGTTTCAATGTCCTGAGCTCACTGACATCAGAACAACACTATTTCCCCAAAGACCCTCCAAATGGAATACTCTGTACGGAACAACAGCAGAACTTAAAAATACCTGCATACCTACATATAAACGTAACATAAAAATACCCACATGGCATTGGGCCGAAGGGCATCAGCTCAAAGGTCACTGGATCCATAACAACAACAACAACAACGTATACATAGCCTTCATTGACCAGGAAAAAGCATTCGACAGAGTAAACAGAAAACAACTGTGGGAGATACTAACAACATACGGAGTAAGCCAACATCTAACCAACCTTATTAAAAGTCTCTACATCAACAGCAGCTGCAGGGTCAGAACAGCAGCAGGCTACACAGACCACTTCGAAGTTAGATCAGGTGTAAGACATGGGTGCGTACTATCCCCCCTACTGTTTATTACATACATGGACCATATATGCAAGCTAGTAACCCATCAGAGACTGAGGAGATCAACGAGCTTTTATTTGCAGACGACCAGGCACTAATACATGAAACAATAGTAGACCTACAAGAATACTTAAACAAACTCAACATCTCAGGCACAAAATACAACATGAAAATCAACATCAACAAAACAGAAGTCATGAATGTCGCCAAAAATAAACAGAACATCAACATAACTATAGAAGGCAGACGACTAAAACAAGTAGAGGAATTCAAATACCTAGGAAGTCTAATGACAAACGATGATTCTCAAACAGCAGAGATAGAATCAAGATGCAAAAAAGCTTGTCAAATCATTGAACAGTTATCACCACTATTGTCCAGCAAGGAAATAACTCTGAAGGCCAAATGAGCACTATAAAATACAATCTTCATCCCAACGTTGTGCTACCAATGCCAGACCTGGACCCTAGATGCAAGAACAATAAGAAAATTAACCTCTACAGAGATGAAATGTGTTAGACGAATGACAGGAAACAGTCTGAGAGATAAGATCAGAAATGAAGAACTGAGAAAGAGGCTAGGAATAGCCCCCGCCATAGAATATATAAGGAAACAACCGATAAAATGGTTTGGCCACGTGACAAGGCAGAAAGAACAAAACACAACAACACGAGCCTTCAACAAACGTTGTGAGAACACCAGACCCAAGGGTCGACCACGAAAAAGATGGGTCGATGGAATATTAGAAACACTAGGAAACATAACAGCAGCAGAGGCGAACAGAAGAGCAAAAGATCGCAAATTATATCTCCCCTCGACGATGAAAGGCAGATGAGGAAGGAAAGAAGAATAAGAAGAATATTACTTTTAGTAGGCTGTTGTGTCTTTTAACATGCCCCCAAAATTTCACTTGTCTTGTTCTAATTGTGTTTAGTAGTTCTCTTTTTATTTTTAGTTGTTTTAAAACTTCATCGTTTGTTTTCTTTTCTTTCCATCCAATTCTACCTATTCTTCTATAAATCCATATTTTTAATGTAAGAGCATAGTAGCATTTAATTGTGGCTATCAAAGCTTTATGAGCTATCCCACCACTGGCTGCTCACTTCATGCTCTTCAACCAAATATGCCGATCCAAATTCTGTTTAGCATAGTAGCAATCATTTCAATTGGCACAAACAGTACATCCGTTAAATACTTCAGCTGTCGAGCTAGAAAGTTCGGATCGCGCTCATGGGCGCGGACTACTGCATCAGCATAGCATTGTGAACCGTGATATGCTTCCATATAATCGCTGGCCAGGCATCTTGTAACTCCGAAAGGATGGGTGCGTCACGCTATATGGCGTATAGGGAATATGGTGTTAGTGTCCATAAATTTTACAGACCTTCAGCAAATGATTTTTGGGGTAATGTGGTCGGTATTACGCCCGTGCCGCTTTACTTTCCCAGATAAAAACTGGTACCCATTTAAGGCTGGGTGAACCCGGAGGCCGTCGATTGGGATCGAACCCTACCTCTTGTCCTTTGCAGTCCAGTTCACTAACCACTGAGCTATCGCGGCTCCCAAAGTCATCCTGATAGAGAACATAAAGTTGTATTTCTGAGTGAGAACCCAGACCGACATTGAACCATGGCGGCCACTAAATGCTAGCTCGGAAAGCATGTCTTTTTTCTTCGCGATGGCCTTCGAAGCCGAACAGTAATCGATGATGTAAAGGGCGGGCTGTCCCTGGAATATGTCATATAATGCCCACAGCCAGTCGTGTAATTCGCCTTGTTTCAAGACATACATATTGGGATCTGGCCACACCCACGGCCTAGCGCGGTAGGCTCCGTTATATTTCAAAGTAGGACAGAGGATCACTATTTTTTAGATGGTTTTCGACGTATCACCCATTCAAAAAGTGCATATGAGCGTCCATGACCACAAACACATATATATTCAAAACTCCATCGCCTTCTCCCTCTTTGGTTATCTGGAGGGTAATATCCTCGCTACCATTCGGACCCGCCGTCCGTTACCATATAACCGGTCATCCTCGCTGGTACGCATGGCAAGCCACAGCGCATACTCAGTGGTCTGGTACTTCGCGGCGAGGACGCGTCAGCTAATTCGAGGTCTTTGGCTATAAACGCGGACTCGGGATGCAACCGCGTAAGACCCCCCATCCTCAAAGTATTTCCGAGCCTCGTTGGTAGGCGCTCATTCTCTGGCTGTATAGCTGATTTGGCATCCCTCTATGGTGACCTCTACCTTGGTGATCTTGGGGTTGTAAAAGATTCCGTGCTGTGGGCATAAGGCGGTGTTTCCTGCTGGAATAGAAACAGGATCCCCTTCATACTCCTAGTGGGGACGTTGACGTGTAACATTCCATATTTTGTCACTCTTGTTCACTCTCGCCATCCGATGACAGAGGACGCGATCGAATTGGTTGGTGTTGCGCCCGCCGTATTGGTTGCAGATGTTTCTGGCAGGGCCTGGCTGGGTGATTTTTTTCGAACTCGTGTGAATTCTGTAACTGGCGGCAGGATCATTTTTAGCTAAAACCGCAAGGTTTTAGCTGATGAAGGTCAGCTCGTATTCTAATCTGTCGCCAAGGCGCTCTGGTAGAAGGGCATGTTACTTTAGAATATCAAAATCTAATGGAATGTAAAACTGCTACCCGTACACGTTAGCTGTTGCCACATCTTCCACTTTGTCGCCATCAGCATCCTCACTGCTAACCCGTAGCGTAGTCGTGTTTCTATCTACAGCCGTATACCTTGGTAGAGTGCGCTTTCCCTCTCCTTGATTGTCTTCCAAAGACCCCTGTAGCAGCCGAGGATGTTGGAGTCGTCGACCGACAAAACTTCGTTGCCGCTTATCCGAATTGCTCAATTTGTACTGGTCTCTGACACTACAGTTGAATCATCCACAAAACTAAACACCCTAAATACATAGCTGAATGTGCATATCTCGGATAGTAGACCTAATTAAAATGTTAAACTGTTATTTTCTTATCAGCACCCCGAAATTACTTGAGATTAAAAGTTGTTATGTCTGAAGATATTCTATTCATAGAATCAGTTTAATTTCAGTCGGGGCAGCCCCATACTCGCTCCACCGCCCGTTTAAACATTTTTCGAAGCGTGAGCAGACTGCCTGTTCTTGTAAGGTGTTGATATTAGATACATCTGTTTTTCCACTAAACACTCGTGATCGACCTTTTTCACCTTTAGACTCCTCGTTGGTCCACCCATTGTCCTTCTCTTCTCTTAATGACTGAAAAACAAACTTGGCGATGTTATCATTGTCAAGGGTCAAGCCAAATTCAGTGATCGAGCTGTCAGCGAACTTAACGGCTATTTCATTGCCGTGTACACCAGCATTCCCTGGACAGTACACTCCGGTTAACTATAGAGCCATTCAAGAGCATCCACTTCTGCCGCAGAAGTCTGTCATCTGTCAATCTTCTATTAGGAGATAGGCACATATATCAAATATAATAAATATGTAATACTATGCGGGGTCGCGTAAATAGCTGCAGAAAACGAAAAAAATAGACATAAAATGGTATTCAGCATTAAACTAACATAAAGACAAGGTTTTGGCAAACGCCTTCATCAGGTATAACAAACAAACTAAACACACAAAAACATTAAACACACAATTTCGAGTTAGAATACACAACAATTCTATTGACCTTTCGAGCCGTAACCGGCCCATAGGGCGTAGACCAAGATACACCTTCTCCTATATGAATTTTTGTTCTAGCAGTTTCCTTTTAAAGATATTTTATCAAATCTCGCCATCTGTCTCTGTTCTGTGCAAGCAGTTCTATCTCATTGAGGGAGCCGATTCCTTCTGCTCTTGCCTCTCTCATCAATGTTCTTCTCAGTGTCTCCCTGGGTCTTCCTCTTTTTCTTTTACCTGTTGTTTCCCATATGAGGGCTTGCTTTGCTATTCGATTATTATCTCTTCTCATCACATGTCCAACGTATGACCATCGTCTTTTCTTTATTACTGAAGATATTAGTGGTTGATTGGCGATTTCTCTAATTTCCTCGTTTGTTTTGAATTCGTTCCATTCTATACCAAGTATTTTCCTTAGACATTTATTTTCGAATGCGTTCAACTTTGTTTCTATATCTCTTGTTGTTTTCCAGCTTTCACACGCATACGTAAGGGTTGATAGTACATTTGATTTGAATAGCCTAAGTTTTGTGTTTGTGCTAATGAGTTTTGATTTCCACAACTTTTCAAGGCTTCTGAAAGACATTGCTGCTTTAGCCAGTCTGATTCTAATTTCTTTGCTCGTATCCCCTTCTCGATCAATGTGACTTCAATTACACGGCTGTAAAAATGGCGGAAAAGACAGTAGCCAGGATTTTCGTAGACTCTGGTTAAATATTAATAGACAATAGGGCAGGTAGGTTTTAATTAAACCAAAGGAATCAATTAATGAAAATTTGGAAAAATGAAATGAGGTATCCCGTAGGGTACAACGAAAACGAGAAGATTAAAAGAAAGAGAGGGGTGGCAAGGAGGAAGAAGAGCAAGAGAGGTAATAAAGATAACGCAGCGAGGAATAGGGATATGACACAGGAAAGACACGGAGAAGAGACCAAAGATTAAAAAACGAGTGAAAAGAGTTTAATCCTCTCGGTTGGAGACTACCAAAGCTGGCTATAAGTCGGTTCTCAAATGTGAAACGATAATGGGTATCAGAGGAACAAGAGATGATGCTAGTAACACGGAAGCCATAAGAGGTACTAGTCTTGGTGATCTAAAATGGGAGGAAACAGAATGGCTAAAATCATGCCTAATGTTATATAAGTGTTCACATATTATGTCCCCCAAGCGTCGACCTATTTGGCCAATATATATTTTGAGACAACGTTGGCAGTTATATCAGATTCCGGGAAATGCAGGGCGGGCGGTGGGGCTAAGAGATAGGGTGCGGGTAATAGGGAGACCTTTTTGAAAGATATTCAGGGTAAAGAAGGCGGCGAAAGATTTCCAGCATAAGGTGGGCATGATGGAGAAAGTCGTCGTCTTGGTCACAAAGGTGTCTGAGCCGTAGGAACTGAGGAAAAAAACATAGTATCACGACAGGTGTTAGGGTGTGAAGAGAAATAAAGGAATTAGAAGTGAGCATCAGTCGGTTAATAAAATACGGAAGTATGTAAACCTGACGGGTGAAGGGAGGCCGAGATGTTTAAATAGGTAACCGAGGAGGTCGAGACAACGAAATTCGAATGGAGGAGTGAAATTAACCCATAAAGTCCAAAAACTTGGTCAAATCAGGTTCAATCTTCTTTTGTATACTATTTGCGAGTCCGTCACCAAGACCGCGTGAAAAGCGTTCTATGAAACCAGCCATGTTATGGCCGACACCGCTGCTGCTACTTATGTGCCCATTCTCATTCTGTAAACCGTATTGTTACACTTGCTAGGTTCTGTCACTTCTCTGCCATGTTAGGATGTCACAAAATCCCAATTGCTGCGCTGTCCACTGGATACAGAACCATCCGTGGATGCCCTTATTACGACCTTGGTAGCTCCGTAGGGCATTACCTGACAAACAAGGAAGAGGCAGACCATTGGGGACATTGCGACGAACCATATATTATGACAGGGAACAGATGGCTGTGTTCACTTTGTGTGCGGTTTCGTCTTATGTCTTTTGGCGTGTGCTGAGACTGGGCTACCTTTCTTTTTTGGGGGGATGAGATATTAATTCGGATGATTCCATTGGCACGGGCGGTTGGGCAAGTATGGATTTTAATTATTTTGCAGTGGTACCGGGGCTTTCCATAATCATAACCATATGATGAAATGAAAGAGGCTGGCAGATCCTGATAAGAGTTGTCCATGCTTGTCCCAGACCGGATTGGGTGGAGATCTCTTGTGAGTGCCCTATGTTCCGCCCGGAGTTCAGGGGATTAAGAAGAAGAGGTTCCGTAAACCCAGTTGCGACAAATCCCTACGGAGCAGAAGTATTCCTTTGGTTTGCCTCTTTTTTCCGCTGTTACTTCTACCACTCCTTGCCAGCCATAATGCTATTCAAATCACATCCATTCCTTATGGAGTCTTCCGTCTCGGCCATCCATGATTTTCCGCGCCAGAGACGCCTGTCCCTGGTCGCACTAAGTTCTGAATACAAAATATGATTTATGTTTCTTACCAAAGTCAAATATGGCTCAAACCTGAGCAGATCTATGTCGCACTCACTCTAATGCACGGTAAATCAAGTAAGTACTCATTGAATGGATAGGTGCGTCCGAGATCTGCCCATAGGCTCTCATTCTTGCGATCTGAGATGACGATAAATTAAGCATGCCCAAACCGTAATAAAAGCCCGTTGGCGGAACACTTCAAAGAAATTCTTAACCGTCCACTACCTCACAGTTTAATAGATTTTGAAGCTGAAACACCAGCAGCAGAATTAGATGTAAATTTAGATGACTTCACCTTGAGTGAAATAGAAACCACCTTAAAGCTAATGACAATAACAAGGCTGCTGGAGAGGATAAGTTAACAGCTGAGATCCTCAAGGCAATTGATAGCCATAATTTAATACATCTCCAAAAAATGTTCAACATCATTTGGAAAACAGAGAAGACGCCTCATAAATGGAAAAAAGGAATCATTGTTAAGATCCCAAAAAAGGGCAATCTTAGAGATTGTAACAATTGAGAGGCGTGACACTTTTGTCAGTTGCCTCAAAATTATTCTGTAAAATCATCCTAAATAGAATAAAGGATTCAATAGATACAGTAATGCGTGAAGAACAGGCTGGGTTTAGAAAAGGGAGAAGCTGTCTTGACCACATTTTCACTCTACGACTTATATTGGAGGAACACATTGAAAAGCAAAAACCTTTTGTACTTAACTTCATCGACTTCAAAAAAGCATTTGATAGTATTCATAGAGATTCTTTGTGGAAAATTCTGAAGCAATATGGCTTACCATCAAAAATCATAAATATTATCAAAGACATGTATGATGGTTACACATGTGCAGTTCGAACAGAGGAAGGACTGAGCGAATGTTTCCCAATAGAAACTGGGGTTAAACAAGGATGTATTTTATCGCCCTTGTTATTTGGAATTGTTATGGACTTCATAATGAAGAAATGCTGCACTGGTAATAAAGGCATCGAATGGATACAAGGAGACCATTTGGAGGACCTGGACTTTGCTGATGACATAGTTCTCATCAGCAATCAGATAAAAACGATGCAGGAAAACACAAATGAACTATCATCAATAGCCAGCAAAATTGGGCTTGAGGTCAATCATGAAAAGACTAAAGTCATGAAAAGTTTAATCCAACAAGTGACAAAATATACATGGAAAACAAACCAGTAGAAGAGATCGATCACTTCATCTATCTTGGAAGTCACATTGATCGAGAAGGGGATACGAGCAAAGAAATTAGAATCAGACTGGCTAAAGCAGCAATGTCTTTCAGAAGCCTTGAAAAGTTGTGGAAATCAAAACTCATTAGCACAAACACAAAACTTAGGCTATTCAAATCAAATGTACTATCAACCCTTACGTATGCGTGTGAAAGCTGGAAAACAACAAGAGATATAGAAACAAAGTTGAACGCATTCGAAAATAAATGTCTAAGGAAAATACTTGGTATAGAATGGAACGAATTCAAACAAACGAGGAAATTAGAGAAATCGCCAATCAACCACTAATATCTTCAGTAATAAAGAAAAGACGATGGTCATACGTTGGACATGTGATGAGAAGAGATAATAATCGAATAGCAAAGCAAGCCCTCATATGGGAAACAACAGGTAAAAGAAAAAGAGGAAGACCCAGGGAGACACTGAGAAGAACATTGATGAGAGAGGCAAGAGCAGCAGGAATCGGCTCCTCAATGAGATAGAACTGCTTGCACAGAACAGAGACAGATGGCGAGATTTGATAAAATATCTTTAAAAGAAAACTGCTAGAACAAAAATTCATATAGGAGAAGGTGTATCTTGGTCTACGCCCTATGGGCCGGTTACGGCTCGAAAGGTCAATAGATAGATAGATAGAAACCGTAATAAAATACTGAAAGAACCAGTCTGCATAAGCGAGAATAGTAACGATTGCTGGAGGTTCCCTCTGGCCATGATCTTGACCGCACTGACACATCTCTTTACTTTTTTAATGACATTGCTCACGTGTTGATTGAAAGAAAGGGACCTATCAAATACTATTCCAAATACTTAATAGTCGTACTCCGCACGATGGTTACACCCTTGCAGTTTATGACTGTGAGAGTGTCTTTAACTATCCTGTTGTTCAGCGAACACCACATTACAGAAGCCGTGTTTGGGTAAAGGAGTGCTGTGTAGTTGTTGCACAAAGTTATTATCTGATCCAAGCTTCCCTGCATAGTCATTTTTGTTTTGTGACGATTGTGTACATACGTCATAATGTCATGTGCAAAGATGAGAGTGCGACCCAGTCCGATACTATTTAGCTGCGCTACCCTGACAGTGCATATATTGGACAAAGCAGGTGATAACGGAGATTTATATCTCCAGCGGTTTATATCTCGGCTCAGATGTCCAGTTACCTAAACGTTGCACTACTTTTCTTCGCATCAGAACTGATGCCACTCAGCGCACGAGCGGTGGTCACAAAGTCTACCTCACTAAGTAGGTGTACGAGTGTGTCAGCCTGTAGTCCACTCGGTTTTATGCATCCTCAAGATCGACGGCTAATAGTGCCGACTCTTCGTTTTTATGAAAGGATTCGTGAACGTCATATGCAAGGATGGAGATAGCAGCGGTATCCCGGTCCAGCACATATAGACATAGTGTGTTTGACAATCCTTAGATCTCCAGATGCGCCGCTAGCTTTTTGGAGATTACGTTTCAAAAACTTGTCCATTCTTTATGTTAATAATGTGATATCCGCTCAATGTAGACTTATCTTTTCCTGGTTTAGGGAGCGGAACCAGATAGCTACGTAACCATTCTTCTGAAACGTCCCAGTTCTAATATTCTGATTGAAGTCTGCAATAATTTTAACTACAATGTCAGGTTTTGCCTCCCTTTAAAAAACTGTATTTTATATCATTCGGCCATAGAGCGCTGTCTGTGATATGCCTGATCGTGTGAACTGCGTTCTCAAAACTGATTGGGTCCTCAGGTAGTACTAATCCCAATGACCTTGAAGTTTGTTTTTTTTAATCATCTGGCGCGAATTCATGTCGCCATGATTTGTTTGTGCAACGCACTTCTCCAGCAAGGTTCTGCCTTTTTGCTCATCTGTGAGTGGCATTCTGTTCTCATTGTCCTTGACGACATTGTTAGCTCCAGGTCATGTTATTATCCTCATGCGTGCTAAGAGGGATCACAACTTATAGAGTGCGTTATCTGCTGCCACCTCCTTCTCGAACCAGATTGATCGCTCTCCTTTAGCCTCTATTGCCAGTTGTTTGAAAGTACTTCTAGTCGTTTTCATGTTCCGTCCAAGATCCATCATTTGACGAAGATCGCAAGATCATGATTCAGTTTTTGTCAAGATTGCTGTAGCTTCAGTGTATGTTTCTTCTCGAGCCAGGCCAACTCTACTTTCTGTGTCCACCAGCGGGGTCTAAATGTCCCACCTTTTCAATTGAATGATCGCTGTCATTGTAGTTTAAACGATCCCAGAGAATGTCCATTTTAGCTAGAATCAAAACCAATGCAAGGCCAATGTTGGAGTCTGAATCCATTTTCTTGTTGGCGAGTCGTGTCATTAGCTCACAGTTTACCACGGTCAGGTCTGTATCTGTAATGGCAGAATCTATTGGCTCTACCTGGGTGGTTGTCATTGATGTTTCCCCAGTGCATACTCCATGCATTGAAATTGCCACATAGCAAATTATCACCTGGCAATTCCTCTTTATCGAGCAAAAACTTCAGTCCTCGATCGCCTTAAGTGAGACCGGTCGGGCTTATACGTTGATGACGGTATACTTTTTTCATTCACTGTGATTTGAAGCCCTTGCAACACTTTGTTGTTCATATACACGCTTCTAAACATAAGTACTGTATGCGGAATCGTGCCCCAGACGCATTTAGATCGTTGACCAGTGTATCCTGCAAGATGAGTTTGTTGGTTGATTTGTTGGTTATGTATAAAGTGTTTCATTTAAAAGATCAAGGACGAAGGGTGCCATTTTCTAACATAATCAAGTGCCAACGAAAGGTACGGAGACGGTTTTCGCCTATCGCAGACTAACTAAACCTCTGCATCAGCCAAGGCTTAACAAACGTGGTCTAAGCAACTGTTGGCATCTATAATTTTCTACACACTAACATCTGCCTCAAAAAAAGCAAGAGTCCACATCATCGGGGACACACATTATCTTGAACAGTTAATTTGTAAGTTTGATCGTGGATTTCAAGATTTCGAGATATTTGCTCAACAAATGGAATTTATCAATAACCCTTGAGTAGTGGAATGTCAGCAAAAAAGATTTACATTACATGGAGTTTTTTTTAACACAACAGATGAAACTGCAACTGAAATGTGGCAAATATTTCCAAAGAAAAGTTACAACCTTATGGAAAATATTACCCTTAAATTGTGCTTTATAATATTTAGCATTATATACCTTTATGATACAACATTTTATACATGAAGCTTGTCAAATCAAAAGCAAGGAGCAAAAATAAAAACCACTTAAAAATTATCAAAACGTGTCTCTTTGAAAGAAATAATTGTATGTTTTACTATAAAAATAGAAATTTAAATAATTAAATAAAAATTTAATCTGACAAAACAATTTTGACGGGCTAACAGTTGTTACCTTAATTATATATTGGCCCTCTCTAGTTGTCAAGTGGTCTATCTCATTTGTTAAACAAGACAAAGTATTGCACATATAGGGGCTGTCCCGAAAGCAGCGCGTTCTGTCCAACTAATTAATGTTCATTTTAATATTCAACAATTTTACATTATCAAACAGAATGAATGACTATGATATTACATTTAAAGATGATTTTTAAAATGAATTGTGCGAATAAATTTCATACTTTCTATAATCGAAAAATATTTGTTCCCGGTCAACACTATATCTTCCTCTTCATTGCAGAAATTGAAGTGATACTCTCTCTCTCTCTCTCTCTCTCTCTCTCTCTCTCTCTCTCTCTCTCTCTGCGATCAAGACTCAATCAGAGTAGGATTCCAGACCCTCTCATGAAGTCAGCTGTCTGTTTAAGCAGTGATACAAATGGTATATGTCATGTTACTGTTTACAAAATAAAAATAACTGAAAATGTTAGTGTCATCTGATTCACAGGTGAAATGCCATGTCAGCTCATTAAACCAGGGAGACGTTTTCATTTTAGACTGTGGCCTTGTTATCTTTATTTGGGATGGTCCGGACAGCAGTAAAATGGAAAGGATAAAGGTACATAATGGTTTTTTTTTCCATTGGTCCATTAAAAAAGCTAAGATATGTACTCATAATGAGATGAGTGTAATTATAGCAATATCAAGGTAAGTTTGTGTGAATATAGACTGTTGTAGTCATTTGTTTAAACTAGTCTAAGTTAGCTTTGGAATCATCTTCAACGCATATCGCATAAGTGTCCATACGTTTTTAGATCACCTCATCAGAAAATTAATCAACTTGAAGCGACTGAGAAATAAAATCTTGCTGGTCGACTAGTCTTCTTCTGTTCTTCCAATATCTGTCTTGAATTTAGGCAACAAGCCTATTAGCTTGAAGATTTGGGAGTAACACCAGGGCTTCAAATTCACGAACATTATCGAAATATTTATCTCGCCCTACTCCTTTTAGAGCATTAGAGATATACTATGCGTTCTGTCCATCACAAGATCACATTGTCCATCAGTATGACGTATATGCCCAAAGTTTTACAACAATGGATATGCCCATAACGCTTGATTCACTGAAAAGACAACAGCCAGGTGCACGTTCGCCGTAATATCGGCGTAGAATTCTTAAAATGGAACCTTCATTTGACTTGGCACAGCTATCCACATGAAAGAGCAGGAACTCAGCAACGGACGGTAGATTCAAAATTTAAGGAGGCCAGGACGTGATGGGTGGTCGCATGACATACATGTATACAAATACATTATTACTAAGAATCATCATGCGAAGAGTGCGAAACAAAATCAGTCCAGAAATTAGCGATGAACAGTGTGGTTTTGTTAGAGATAAAGGAACAAGCAATGCCATTTATATCATAAGATCTTTAGTAGAAAGTGCCATAGAGGTGAAAACAGATCTATACCTATGTTTCATAGATTACAAAAAGGGATTTGACAAAGTAAAGCACCAAGAAATAATCAAAATTTAATTTTAGAAAGCATAAACGTAGACAGCAAAGATCTAAGAGTAATAAAGAACATGTACTGGCAACAAACAGCGGCCATAAGAACTGGAAACCATTTGGGAATGTTTCAACAAATAAAACAAGGTGTTAGACAAGGTTGTATGCTGTCACCAGATTTGTTTAATATTTATAGTGAGATTATTTTAAGATCCATAAGGGGCATGCCTGAAATAACAATTGGAGGTCATAATATAAATAATCTAAGGTGTGCTGATGATACAGTCTTAATCGCTAAGAGTGAAAACGAGTTACAAGAAATGTTGGACATTATAGTGAAAGAAAGGAAAAATAAAGGACTCAGCTTTAATAGCAAAAACAAGACAGAGATAATGGTAACAACAAAGAAAAAGACATTACCTCAGTGCAAAATAAAGACAAGTGGAACAATATTGAAATAGGTAAATGAATAAATGAATTTAAATATTTGGGAACTTTGTTAACCTCATACGGAAGATGTACAAAAGAGGTGAGATGCAGAATGGCTCAGGCAAAAGCAGCTTTCCAAAAAATGAGGAAGATACTGTGCAATCCATTTTTGACAATAGAAAAAAGAAAAAGAGTTCTTAAATGTTACGTAGAGCCAATCTTAACATATGGATGTGAATCATGGACAATAAGACAATAGACAAGAAAATCACTGGAGTCTATAGAAATGTGGTTTTACAGAAGAATGTTGAGAGTACCATGAACAGCTAAGAACAGTAATGAAGATTTTCTGAGAGAGGTCAAAGCAAAAAGAGAGCTAATTTCCAATATTTGGAAGAAACAATTATCATTTTTTGGCCATGTAATGAGAAGAGAAGAACTGGAATATATTGTAACAACTGGAAAAATTGAGGGACGAAGAGATAGAGGGAAGCAAAGAGAAAAAATAACAGAAAGCTTAAGAGAATGGCTTGGCAGAAGGTCAACAACAGAAATGATAAATAGCTGCCGAGATCGAAAGTTGTGGAGAGACATGATTACCTACGCCGGCAGGCCCGGTACTTGATGATGATAAGTGATTATCAACATGGACTACAAAAATTATACAATGTACATGTTAAATATTTCACCGTTTAAAATTATGTGAAATGTTTTTGCAAACATGGTCGCTGCCACAGTGTGATACAGTAGAAACTGATCTGAATGATTGCGTGCCATTAGCGTCTTGACACACGGTTGGTAGCAAGCAATCATGATAAGTCAGTAGTTTGGTAAAAACATTAGTGCTTTATAATACTTTATTGAACAGCTTCTCTCGTGACTGAATCTGTCAATATTGTATGGACAGATACATTGGCAGAATGAACAAGATGTATTCATGGTGCCTGGCCTAGTCTCCTTTCTCCTGCGCCTTTTGTCTTCTGAATTTAATATCAGTACTGCCTCGAAAGGGAACCGCGATAGCTCAGTGAACTGGACTACAAAGGACAGGAGGTAGGGTTCGAACCCAAACCGACGGCTCCGGTTCACCCAGCCTTTAATGGGTACCGGATTTTTTTCTGGGAATGTAAAGCGGCACGGGCGTAATACCGACCACATTACCCCAAAAATCATGTGCCGAAGGTCTGTAAAATTTATGATCACTAATACCATATTGTGGTAGCGACCAAGTCTGCAACGGTGGATGGGGCGGAAGAGTCAGAAATGACCAACGGCATAGAAAGCGAAAACAGCAAAGTGTGTGGTACACAAGAGACATGTTAAGGACACGAAAGACGAATGTGGCTGACCACCGTGAAAGAGATTGGAGCCTCATCAAGTACTAGTCCAGAGGAAGCCATGGAGAGGATTCGAACTTACGTCGGATAAAAAAAAAGCAAAAATATGGACTAGATATGAATATCAAAAAGACTAAAACTATGATCATAAACAAAGGAAATACTCAAAACCCACAAATGTATATAAAAATTTAAGGAATAGACCTGGAGACAGTTCAGAACTACAACTACCTTGGAAATACTATAACCAGTGATGGAAAATGTACAATTGAAATAAACAAAGAATAGGAATGGCAAAAAGTAATTTTAATGTCATGAAGAACATCATCATCATCAAAACATATAACACCAGGGCTAAAACTAAGAATAGCAAAATGTTACATCTTCTCAGTATTCTTATATGGTGCAGAAACATGGACATTAGACAAGAAAACAGAACAGAGAATTGAAGCCTTTGAAATGTGGATATATAGAAGAATAGTTAGAATTGGATGGAAGGAAAAGAAAACAAACGACGAAGTCTTAAAACAACTAAAAATGAAAAGAGAACTACTAAACACAATTCAAACAAATGCTATTTTGGGGCCATGTTAAAAGACACAACAGCCTACTAAAAGTAATTCTGGCGGGGAAAATACAAGGTAAAAGAGGCAGAGGCAGACCAAGACTAACATGGACAAGTAACATCAAAAGATGGGCAAATCAGCCTATGACAACATGCAGCGTCAGAGCAGAATGGTGCTCCATGGTAGCCAACCATCGTTGCTGAGACGGCACTCGATGATGATGATCACCATATTGGCTATACGCCAATTGGCGTGATGGGGGTACTTTACTTTTTTAAATTTTTACTGCCTCGTTTTAAATATTTTTTTTCTCTATGTGTTAAGATCTGCATCCAGATTTTCCCAGTTTCTTTAACTGATAGAGAATTCGCTCAAGGAAGCCCTGCAAACATCCTTATATCTCAGCACTGGTTTGCCCTTTGGTCTCTTTCCATCCCTCAGTTCGCCATTCAATATTTGTTTGGAAATACGAATGTTTGCCATTCTTCTTACATGACCCAGCCACCTCAGTCTGTGACACCTAAGTGTTGCCATGATGGATGGGAGCTTGGCTTGTTGTAAGACATTATAGTTGGTTACTTTGTTAGTTATTTGATATTCATAATCTTTCGAAGTCAATGCACATGAAATCTGTTTAACCTTTTCTCCTGCCCAGCATAGGTAGTAAATGATCTCTATCTCTCTCTCTTTCTCTCTCTGCGATCAAGACTCAATCAGAGTAGGATTCCAGACTCTCTCATGAAGTCAGCTGTCTGTTTAAGCAAGTAAATGATCTAAGGCAGTAAGAAACGTTATTCTATGGGTGAGCTAAGAGGAGGAGTAGTCGTCGGGTGAAAATTGATGATGTTGGTAATGATGGAAGAATAAGCGAAAGTATTAGTGTTGCGATTATCTGAGTTGACAATATTTCACAGCTTCGGACAGGCATACTATTTCTCGAAAGTTCTAGTAAGTATTGGTAATTGATTAAGAAACGGTGCTGTTTTTAATATAGACGTTTGATAGCTGATGTACAGGTCCGTATAGGTTTTTGTTGGCCACATAAATTTCTGTTGATTGCAAAGAGAAAAATCCTATTATTGCATCATTTCACATAACCAGTCTGAAGACAAGACTTCTTAATGTTTTGTCCAATCAAAAACAGTAACCAAGAAGCTGAGAAGCTGCCACCACAAGGACATGCGCAGAGATAGGCACACGATTGATTGAACTGGATAGATCATGTACTTCTTAAAAGAAATTCAGAAACAATGACAAAAAGTACCATAAAGTGGACTTCAGTGGGAAGACAAAGAAGAACAAGACCGACTTGGCAAAGGATATAGAGAATGGTATGGATCAAAATAGAGTTCCCTGCTAAGGTTTTCACAGACCGCACAAAGTGTAGGAACTTTGTTGTTGCACTACAAAACATCAAACGATCTACGAGTCATTGATTAATTGTTGTTTATCTACAAGACATCACAAGGTTTACGAGCCGTTGACTACCTTGTTAGTCAGTGGCCAAGGAAAGAAAAGGAGAAGACGAATGAGATGTCAACTTTCAAGACCAACATGAGTGATTCAATAGGCATATTAAAAAAACCGACAGGGAACTTCATAATTGAAAATGCACTATGCAGAGGAATAACTCCATCAGCATAGACATTGATGACTGAGAAATCTTTCAGGCACATGATTTGGTCATGCATTGAAAAAAATCAAGTTCCAGGTAAAAAATTTATAAGTTGACAAAACTAGTCCAAGAGTTCTTTCTTAAACTTCAAATAAAGTTGTATATATATATATATATATATATATATATATATATATATATATATATATATATATATATATAAAAGTAAAGTGCCCCTGTCACGCCAAGAGGCGTATAGGGAATATGGTGTTATAGTGACCATACATTTTACAGACCTTCGGCACATGATTTTTTGGGTAATGTAGTCGGCATACGCCTGAGCCGCTTTACTTTCCCAGAAAAAAATCCGGTACCCATTAAAGGCTGGGTGAATCTGGAAGCCGTCGGTTGGGATCGAACCCTACCTCTTGTCCTTTGTAGTCCAGTTCACTAACCACTGAGCTATCGCGGCTCCCTATTTATATATATATATATATATATATATATAAATAAACTGTATTGTTGTTACAGGTCTACACAACAAAAACTTTGATGATATGAAATCTACAGATCACTTTTGTAATCATAACGGGGGCACATCATTTCCAAAATGAAAAACCCAGTAATACTTTCAGCGCTAAAAAAATTAAAAGAAAATGCAATGGCAATGATTAAACAGACGTTTTATCACCCATCTTGCCATAAATCCATGTGTTTGTTGGAATAGAAAAGTACAGAAATAATCAACGCTCACTCTTTTCCCGTCTTCTTAAATACGGACTGCTCAGATTGCATATTAATAACATTCATGACATTGTTATCTTACCTAGTAATCGTTTTTGTTTGTATAGGCTGCAGAGATTGCTCGAAGAATAAAGATGAGGAGAGAGGAGGTAAAGCTGCAGTGACTATTATAGGTGAGCTTTAGTAGTCTATTGTAAAATGAGCAATCATAAGTGAGCTTTAGTAGTTGAGAAAACGTTTACATATTTAGTAGCATACTGAGATAATGAAAAAAAATTATAGGTAAACCAATTTTAGCCTACTGAAGCTATCATAAATTACAGATGAGTCTATGTTAGCCTACTGAAACTATCAGCAATTACAGATGAGTCTATGTTAGCCTACTGAAACTATCAGCAATTACAGATGAGTCTATGTTAGCCTACTGAAACTATCAGCAATTACAGATGAGTCTATGTTAGCCTACTGAAACTATCAGCAATTAGAGATGAGTCTATGTTAGCCTACTGAAAATATCAGCAATTACAGATGAGTCTATGTTAGCCTACTGAAACTATCAGCAATTAGAGATGAGTCTATGTTAGCCTACTGTAAATATCAGCAAATAGAGATGAGTTTATGTTAGCCTACTGAAACTATCAGTAATTAGAGATGAGTCTATGTTAGCCTACTGTAAATGTCAGCAAATAGAGATGAGTCTATGTTTGCCTTCTGCACAGTTGTTTGTTTACTGATACTAGTTGATTTACTCATGTGTGCCTTTCGAGGAGGGTACAATACATTTGCTTCGTCTATTATGCAGTCATCAAGATTAGAAGAAACTGTGTTTTAAAAATGTAAACAGTTTTATAGTTAAAAATTGAATATTGCACTTCCGAAACTCTAAGGTTTGCCAAAATTAATATTTTAGTTTGGAGCATTAACTTCTAACATATTATGCATAAACAAATATTTGGTTTAGCTAGAAATTGTACGTTTTGTGTCTGATGTCACAAAATTGAAACCACTTTCTTAAAATATCAAATTTAAGAGTGGGTCTCAAAACAAAATTCTTAAATGCCTGCAAAATTTATATATTTAAAACTAAAAATGCCAGTTTAAAATTAAAACAAACATCTCTGACTGAAACAGTGAGCCATTATAGATGAGGCTCTCTCTCTCTCTCTCTCTCTCTCTCTCTCTCTCTCTCTCTCTCTCTGCGATCAGGACTCAAATCAGAGTAGGATTCCAGACTCTCACATGAAGTCAGCTGTCAGGTTAAATGTGTTGATCGCCCCCATAGACAGAACATCACATTTAGAGTCTGCCAGATCCACTCTGATTGAACACCCGTTAAAACGTTGCACTGTGTTCTGCGCCAGTGGCCCAGTGCATCCGATTTCAGCCAGCATTTTATTCAGGTTAGCCTTCCTTAGCCTTTGATTGTCCCCAATTTTCCTGCAAGGCAGCAGATGATCCTTTCTGTAGGTGCCCTTAGATGGTCGGCCCTCCCAGGTTTACGAGCACCATCTGCCCGAGTCCCTAGAGGTGACTAACACAGACATGCACACACAAAGATATGAGATGTGATCAACACAGACATGCACACACAAAGATATGAGATGTGATCAACACAGACATGCACACAGCGATACCAGGCATGACTAACACTAACACACATAGAGATATATGACACATGACTAACATAAACATGCACATAAAGATATGAGATATGACTGACATAGACATGCACACACAAAGATATGACACATGCCTAACATAGACATGCACACAAAGATATGAGATACAACCAACATAGACATGCACACAAAAAAGATATGAGATGTGACAAACATAGCCATGCACACACAGGGATATGAGATGTGACATACACAGACATGCACACACAAAGATATGAGATATGACTAACATAAACATGCACACAAAGATATGAGATATCACTAACCCAAACATGCACATACAAAGATATGACACATCACTAACACAGATACACACTAAGATATAAGATATCAGATATCACACACGCACACACACAAGCTAAGATATCAGCCATGGCTAGCACAGAAACACATCAAGATATGAGCCATGGCTAGCACAGAAGCACATCATGATATGAGCCATGGCTTCACGGAAAAACACCAAGAAATGAACCATTTCCAGCACAGAAACCCATTAAGGTATCCATATTTTTGGGTTTGTTGTAGTCGGCAGGCTCTTCTTAACGTGGGAATCATCGACATACGAGACGCAAGCCCCGATTAACTGTTCACAGGTTTCGTTCAAACAGCTGTCCGTAGATTTGAGAGTGCAGTCTGATCCGTAGTACGTTTCCTTGCACGTGCAGTCTGCACTTTCCGGGTCACATATGATGTCACAGCCATCAGAACACGTCTGTTTGCACTGTAGCCCAAAATTACCATCGGGACAAGTGTCACTACAGGTGTAGCCAGGACGTTTACATTGTAGGCATTTTCCGGATTTTTCCTCACATAAAGGACAGACACTAAGACAAGACCCGGAGCAGTCGTGTCCATAGATCCCATGTGAACAGTTGCCGTGACACGTACCGATGATGACGTTGTAGCCTTTGCAGCACCCACTACACACTGCACAAAACGACCAAGAATGTCCGTCCAGACAATAAGTGTCTGTAAATGTTTGCACCTCACTCACCGTCAGTGCACTGTCGGCCTGCGAAATGGTCGGTGAGAACTCAATCATAATGTGTGCCATTGTCGCTTGTGTGGTGACTACAATACTGTTCACTTGAATGTTTGGGTATGATATATCATTATACTGGAACACTACACCGCCACTGTCAGAGAAAGCCTTTAGAGTGGCATTATTTACCCGAAACGTTTGTAAACGAGATCCAAGTACTGACACTGGGGTCCGAAATATTCGTGCTGACAACTGTCATTGTTTGGGCATGTCCCTGTAGTTTTGTCACAAACTGAGTCATTATAGCAGTGACATTGTAACGTACAATTCTCCCCAAACCAACCGGCTGTGCAAATTAGGTATTAACTTCCAAGGTCGCGAACGAATACAGCAGAATAAAGTCTTGATCTACAGCGGTGGTTAACGAACTGTGTACAAACATTTATTGTCAAACCCGTGGTTACATTTCTAAAAATCCGCCAACTCGCTGTGATAACAGATAGAGTGATGTTCAAAGTCAACATTGTTTACACCATGGCTTGGACGCGAACAAGCTTCCATCTTGGTGCGTCCCATGACGTCATTCCATCTTAGTCTACTTAAAAATGTGGAATCATGGGTGAGTCTAAATTAACATTAAAAAAAAAAGTAAAGTACCCCCCGTCACGCCAACTGGCGTATAGGGAAATATGGTGTTAGTGACCCTATATTTTACAGACCTTCAGCACATGATTTTTGGGGTAATGTGGTCGGTATTACGCCCGTGCTGCTTTACTTTCCCAGAAAAAATCCGGTACCCATTTAAGGCTGGGTGAACCCGGAGCCGTCGGTTGGGATCGAACCCTACCCCTTGTCCGTAGTAGTCCAGTTCACTAACCACTGAGCTATCGCGGCTCCCACTAATTTTTAGGGAATTAGTAAAAACCCAGGTGTCCTCGCCAGGGTACGAACCCCGGCTGTTGCCGTGGTAAGCCAACCGCCTATCGATTGCGCTAACCGGACACCTAAATTAACATACTGAAATATAATGAGCAATTTTAATTATATAGTAAACCAGAATGTTGGTATTTTTAGTATATTCCAGCATTTTACCTGTCCTTCCACTTTAAATGCGCGTTAACCATGCCAGTCGTAACAGGTAATATGAAGATGTCCAGTCCATAACCCATCACAGACAAAATCATTTGCTGTTACATAACGAAAAACTGCGTTTTGAGCAGCACCTGCCATTGGGTTGAGGGCTGCAAGATATCTCCTGTATCGTTGCTAGGATGTATATATCTTTAGCGTTATTCTTTTATAAATACGTATTTCCGAACTCAAATTGGTAACTGTCAATTTGTAGTCTGTATGTTATGTACTTAATGTGATCATCAGAATGTAATGGCAACGTGTATTCACTCTTCATATCAGGTGGCATGTCCTTTGCAGAAAGCTGCATTCGCTGAAAGAATCTCTGTCTCTACTAAGATGTCTCACTTCTTCTTCTTCTGGATCATGGCTCATTCAGAGTAGGATTCCGGACTTTCTTATGAAGGCAGCTGTCTGTTTAAGTGATTCGGTTGCTTCGTATAGTTTCTAATCCAGGGAGGTGGGTGTGGACCACATTGTCCTTCTTAGGTCTGTGTACTGGGGGCAATCCTGTAGAACATGTTTCACTTCTTCTGATGTCATGTTCAATGTCTTTTTGATGTCTTTTATTTTATATTACCTTTTACTTGTTCTGCCCCTGATGCGTCGTCCAGGAACCACACCTTCTAATATTGTTCTTTTTAGTCCTCTGTGTCTTTCGACGCAGCCATAGCATTTTAATTTCCTCTTTAGAATGATGTTTATGAGCTAGTTCTTTCATCTGATTTTCGCCTTAGCTAGCAAGAAGAGAACGCGTCGTAACTAGCTTAACGGTTCGCTTGCTTTGACTTGGAATGGTTTGCTACTCTGAAAGATTTTTTTAATTTTTTTTTTTTTTTTTTTTTTGGGGGGGGGGGGGTTGCATCAATAGCAGTTGTGCCACCAGAATGGCGAGCCATCCTTTAAGTGACGACAGCGTCAGTGAGCTCATCCCTCACTTGAATATGCACATTAAGTGTTATAGGACATCGTGGGAATAATCAACGCCCTTGAAGCATATTGGTGGAGAAGGGTATATCCAGGTAACACAGCTCAAGAATGCAACCCTTTCTGTATGCAGTTTCAGGTGTCGATATTGTTATAGTCTGTTCAGAAATTCGTGCCCACAGAGTTTATTAATTATCTCGGAAACTGATGAATTTCTGTAAACTGTTTTTCATGAAATATCTTATTTTTTCACCGACCTTTAGGTTTTCCTCTTTTTTTTCTGTATACTGATGTTTCCGATAGAAGAGCCTGTTTTGGAATGTTCTTGTTGTCTCTTCTCAGCACATGTTCGACATATGTCCATCTTCTTTCCTTAATCGTAGACAAGATCTTCGGTTGTATGGTCATTTTTTTTATTTAAATGTTATTCTTGAATTTATTCCATTCTTGAGCTGGGTTTTTTTACATGACTCATTGTAACACCACAAGATTCTACAACACCGATGGTTTCCCCGCTTAGGGTTGCTTCGAAGCGAGTCTCATGGTAAGGTTGTCAGCCTTACGCCTAACGGTCCACGCAAGATGGAAAATAAACAAAGGCTCTTTGAAACGAACCTGAAAAATATGTATAATATGTATAGTTAGGTTATTTTTAGATATATAAGGGACATGACATGAGGAAGAAATAATCATCATTTTTTGGCATTGTAATGAGAAGGGGACAGCTTGAATATATTGTGACAACTGAAAAAAATTGAGGGACGAAGGGATAGAGAGAAGCAAAGAGAAAAGATATCAGACAGCTTACGAGAATGGCTTGGCAGAAGGTCAACAACAGAAATGATAAATAACTGTAGATATCGATATGTGGTCAGTTTAATTGATTGTTTACGATAATGATGATATCGTATGATGGAGAACAGATGGCTGTGATCACTTTCTGTGCAGTTTCGCATACGTCTTTTGGCGTGTGCTGAGACTGCTATGATGGGGACTACAGCTACCTTTCTTTGTTTGGGAGATGAAATAGTAATTCGGATGAATCCACTGGCACGAGCAGGTGAGCAATTATGAATTTTAATTCGTTTGCAGTGATACCGGGGCCTTCCATAGCCATAACCTATGAGCAAGGGTTGAAGCACATATTTATTTATGCACGTGTGTTTCTTCAGTGAATTAAGAGTATGCTCAGAAAGATTGCAGCTGGCTGTGCTCGACGGCATTGGTTAGAGTCAGTTGGGATGTCTCTTCTTAAAAGTATCTGCTGCGTTTTTTTGTGTCAGGGCACCGGGTGAAGGAAGTATTGAACGTGCTGATTTATTTGCCAGCTTGGCTGATGTTACAACATAACACCGGTATCGTTAGTCGTAACACAGTGATGGAAATTCTTCGGAAGAGATTCGAGTACTTATACATTTTTCCGATCGACATGAGAATGCCCTGTCGACTAAACTAAACTAAATTAAACTAAACATATGTGGTCAGTTTTATTCCCTGTTATATGATCTGGTGACACCCGGGAGATAAATATAGTAGTATCGTAGCGGATGAGCTTTATCATCATCATCATCATTGAGTGCCGTCTCCGCAACGAAGGTTGGCTACCATGGAGCGTCATTCTTCTCTGTCTCTTGCTTTGATTGTGCAGGTTGTCATAGGCTGATTTTTCCATCTTTTGATGCTACGTGTCCATGTTAGTCTTGGTCTGCCTCTACCTCTTTTACCTTGTATTTTCCCCGCCAGGATTACTTTTAGTAGGCTGTTGTGTCTTTTAACATGGCCCAAAAATCGCATTTGTCTTGTATGAATTGTGCTTAGTAGTTCTCTTTTCATTTTTAGTTGTTTTAAGACTTCATCGTTTGTTTTATTTTCCTTCCATCCAATTCTACCTATTCTTCTATAAATCCACAGTTCAAAGGCTTCCATTTTCTGTTCTGTTTTCTGTTTTTTTGTCTAATGTCCATGTTTCTGCACTATACAGGAATATTGAGAAGATGTAACATTTTGCTATTCTTAGTTTTAGCCCTGGTGTTATTTGTTTTGATGTTAGTACATTTTTCTGGCATTAAAATTACTTTTTGCCCAACCTATTCTTTTGTTTATTTCAGTTGTACATTTTCCATTACTGGTTATAGTATGTCCCAGGTAGTTGTAGCTCTGAACTGTCTCTAGATGTATTCCATCAAATTTGATAATTAATTATAGGTCTCGAGAATTTTCTTTGTTTATGATCATAGTTTTTGTCTTTTTGATATTCATATCTAGTCCATATTATTTGCTTGTCATGTTTATTACATTAAGTAATTGTTGTAGATCTTTAGGATTTTCTACTAGTAGAAAAGTATCATCAATATATCTTAGGTTATTGATTATCTTTCCATTAATGTTTAGGCCTGGCATCTCTGAGATGTTTTTAAAGATTTGCTCAGTGTATAGATTGAACAAGCTTGGTGATATGATGCATCCTAGTCTTACTCCTCTTTTTATGTCCATGGGTGTAAAGTTCTCCTTGTTATATTTTATTATTGCTGTTTGCTCCCAGTATAGATTACATATTAGTCGTATGTCTGTGTCATCTAGATGTATATCTTTTAGGCAGTCTATAAGTTGATTATGGTGTATTCTATAAAAAGCTTTGGTGTAGTCTATGAAGCAGACATATATTGGTTTGTTTTCTTCTATGTACTTTTCAATCTATGCCTCCAATGCCGAATATAGCACCTTTTGCCCCACTGTTTTTCCTGAATCCAAATTGCTGCTGATCTAATTCAGTATTGATTTTATTCTGAATCCTTCCCGGTATAACTTTTATTAGCAATTTTTTTTTTACCTGGCTCATTAGGCTTATTGTTCTAAAATCACTGCATTCAACTGCACCATTCTTTTTTTAGGCAAGGCAATACAAGTTTATGTTTTTAGTTATAAAGTTTAGTTTATAAAATTTATTTTTTAGTTTTAAATGATAATTAAAATAATTAATTTTAAAAACAGAAGAAAGATGGGAAACGGACGCTGCATTTTTCAAGGCCCTGGGCAGTAATGGACCAATAGCCAAAGCAAGTGAAGCAGGGGAAGATCTAGACTTCGAGAACGCTGTTCAGCAAGACATAAAGCTATACAGGTTGGCTTCTAATTCCCTTTCTGTTTCCATAACGTTATAACCTTATTGCTGTATTTTCTTATTTTTCAATGAAAACGTTTGTAACACAATTGTTATATTTGCCCGTTGAAGTACGCGTTGGGAAAATATCACTTCATGAAAACTCACATGCAAATAATAATTTATTACCGATATATCACAACTACAACAATTTCTAAAAAAATACCCAAACACGATCTTTTAATTGTAATGGGAGATTTCAACGCCAAAGTGGGAAAAGACAACGCAGGAGTGGAACATGTAATGTGGAGAGAAGGCTGTGATACTAGAAGTCAGAATAGAGAAAGATTAATAGAATTATGTTTAATAGAAAATTTAGTTATAGGTGGGACATTATTCCCACACAAAAATATTCACAAAACAACATGGATATCTCCTGATGATAGAACCTCAAATCAAATTGACCACCTATGTATTAAACAACAATTCAGATCATCATTAATAGATGTAAGAGCATACAGAGATGCTGATGTTAATAGTGATCACAACTTGTGCATTGGGAAAATAAGATTAAAATTTAAAAGCCAACAGAAGTGGTCAACTACACATAAAATTGATAAGCATAAACTGAAAGATGAAGCCATAAAAGAAAGTTTAACATAGAGCTAAGTAATTGTTATACAGCACTCAGACTTAGATATCAATGAAATGTGTGACTCACAGAGCAAAATACTAATGCCAGCAGCAGAAGCAAGTGCCGGACTGAAGAAAATGTAAAAACGAGCTAGGATTTCAGACAACACATGGAAATACATCAAAGAAAGATGAGAAGCGAAGAGAGCCATGACTAATGTAAAGACAGATCTTGGAAAGGTCCTGGCAAAAGCAACATACAAAGAATTAGACAACAAAGTGAAAAGTTCAGCAAGAAGAGATACAAGAGCTTATATAGACAATTTGGCAGAGAAAGCAGAGACAGCTGCAATTACAGGAGACAGCAGAACTCTTTATACTGTACAAAAGATGCTGACAAACACCTATACATCCAGTGGAACACCAATTTTAGACAAATCTGGATTAATGCTAACAACAAGAGCAGACATAAAAGCCCGTTGGGCGGAACACTTCAAAAAAATTCTTAACCGTCCACTACCCCACAGTTTAATAGATTTTGACGCTGAAACACCAGCAGCAGAATTAGATGTAAATTTAGATGATTTCACCTTGAGCGAAATAGAAACCACCTTAAAGCATATGACCAATAACAAGGCTGCTGGAGAGGATAAGTTAACAACTGAGATCCTCAAGGTAATTGATAGCCATAATTTAAAACATCTCCAGAAAATGTTCAACATTATTTGGAAAGCAGTGAAGACGCCTCATAAATGGAAAAAAGGAATCATTATTAAGATTCAAAAAAGGGCAATCTTAGAGATTGTAACAACTGGAGAGGTGTGACACTTTTGTCAGTTGCCTGAAAGTTATTCTGCAAAATCATCCTAAATAGAATAAAGGATTCAATAGATACAATAATGCGTGAAGAACAGGCTGGGTTTAGAAAAGGGAGAAGCTGCCTTGACCACATTTTCACTCTACGACTTATATTGGAAGAACACATTGAAAAGCAAAAACCTTTTGTAATTAACTTCATCGACTTCAAAAAAGCAGTTGATAGTATTCATAGAGATTCTTTGTGGAAAATTCTGAAGCTATATGGCTTACCATAAAAAATCATAAATATTATCAAAGACATGTATGATGGTTACACATGTGCAGTTCGAACAGAGGATGGACTGAGCGAATGTTTCCCAATAGAAACTGGGGTTAAACAAGGATGTATTTTATCGCCCTTGTTATTTGTAATTGTTATGGACTTCATAATGAAGAAATGCTGCACTGGTAATAAATGCATCGAATGGATTCAAGGAGACCATTTGGAGGACCTCGACTTTGTTGATGACATAGTTCTCATCAGCAGTCAGATAAAAACGATGCAGGAAAACACAAATGAACTATCATCAATAGTCAGCAAAATTGGGCTTGAGATCAATCATGAAAAGACTAAAGTCATGAAAAGCTTAATTCCAACAGACGACAAAATATACATGGAAAACAAACCAGTGGAAGAGATCGACACTTTATCTATCTTGGAAGTCACATTGATCGAGAAGGGGATACGAGCAAAAAAATTAGAATCAGAATAGCTAAAGCAGCAATGTCTTTCAGAAGCCTTGAAAAGTTGTGGAAATCAAAACTCATCAGCACAAACACAAAACTTAGACTATTCAAATCAAATGTAATATCTACCCTTACGTATGCGTGTGAAAGCTGGTAAACAACAAGAGATATAGAAACAAAGTTGAACGCATTCGAAAATAAATATCTAAGGAAAATACTTGGTATAGCGTGGAACGAATTCAAAACAAACGAGGAAATTAGAGAAATCGCCAATCAACCACTAATATCTTCAGTAATAAAGAAAAGACGATGGTCATATGTTGGACATGTGATGAGAAGAGATAATAACCGAATAGCAAAGCAAGCCCTCATGTGGGAAACAACAGGTAAGAGAAAAAGAGGAAGACCCAGGGAGACACTGAGAAGAACATTGATGAAAGAGGCAAGAGCAGCAGGATTCGGCTCCCTCAATGAGATAGAGCTGCTTGCACAGTACAGAGACAAATGGCGAGATTTGATAAAATATCTTTAAAAGAATTGAAAACTGCTAGAACAGAAATTCAGATAAGAGAAGGAGTATATTGGTCTATGCCCTATGGGCAGGCTACGGCTCGAAAGGTCAATTGATAGATATCACATGTATGCAATTACAAATTGAACAACTTTTGCACCGTGAAGTGACATGCAGTCACTGCATGTACAATCCGCAACGTACAATGTGAAGCAGTCACCATGTCCGGGATAGGCCTGGAATCTATTTGGTTTCCCCACTCCTACCTAGTCCACGCATGGCTCCTAGTGTATGTGTACGACAGAGTCATCCACTGGGCAACGGCTTTGGCTGACCGACTAAACTACGCAGGACAAGTTAAGGAAAGAAGTCTCTTTAATATAATACACATACCTGTTGATAGAAAGGGTAATGGATCAACTCAGTCGACAACGGTCTCAAAGGCAGGAGCTTGGAACAGCCAGGTATCGAGTATGTATAGAGCACAACAGGGACCTAAAATATTAAGTTGCCAGAACCAATCAGAAAGCAACGGCAGACTACTTATTACAGACTGTTGAGAAATTATGACAGCCAAAAAGAATAAATCTTAAAGATCTGATGATGAGACCCTCAGGCCAGAATTCCAGAACTCAGATACGGCCACATAGCAGCAGCAGGAGAAACCGGAATGCAATGGCTGCACATAATATTTAATGCAGCATGGCACCAACAACAAGCCCCAGAAGACTGGCAACAGGCAATCATCATATCAATATGGGAAAAAAGGTAGCAAAAGAGACTGCAATCAATATAGATGTATACCTCTTCTCAGCCATGTGGGAAAGCTATACGCCAAAATCTTGGAAAAAAGGCTGAGACCAATAATAGAACTACAGTTAAGCGATTCTCAAATGGGGTTCCGAAAAAACTGAGGATGTAACGACGCACTATTCACATTAAAACATCTTGCAGAAAAAATGACAGAACACAATCAAAACTTATACATAGCCTTCATTGACCAGGAAAAAGCATTCGACAGAGTAAACAGAGAACAACTGTGGGAGATACTAACAACATACGGAGCAAGCCAACATCTAACCAAACTTATTAAAAGTCTCTACATCAACAGCAGCTGCAGGGTCAGAACAGCAGCAGGCTACACAGACCACTTCGAAGTTAGATTTATGTGTAAGACAGGGGTTGCGTACTATCCCCCCTACTGTTTATTACATACATGGACTACATATTCAAGCTAGCCAACCCATCAGAGACAGAGGAGATCAACGAGCTTTTATTTGCAGATGATCAGGCACTAATACATCAAACAATAGAAGACGTACAAGAACACTTACACAAACTCAACATCTCAGGCACAAAATACAACATGAAAATCAACATCAACAAAACAGAAGTCATGAATGTCACCAAAAATAAACAGAACATCAACATAACTATAGAAGGCAGACAACTAAAACAAGTAGAGGAATTCAAATAACTAGGAAGTCTAATGACAATCGATAATTCTCAAACAGCAGAGATAGAATCAAGATGCAACAAAGCTTGTCAAATCATTGGACAGTTATCACCACTATTGTCCAACAAGGAAATAACTCTGGAGGCAAAACGAGCACTATACAATACAATCTTCATCCCAACGTTGTGCTACTAATGCCAGAATGGACCCTAGATGCAAGAACAATAAGAAAAATAACCTCTACAGAGATGAAATGTGTTAGACGAATGACAGGAAACAGTTTGAGAGATAAGATCAGAAATGAAGAACTGAGAAAAAAGCTAGGAATAGCCCCCGCCATAGAATATATAAGGAAACAACAGATAAAATGGTTTGGCCACGTGACAAGGCAGAAAGAACAAAACACAACACAACGAGCCTTCAACAAACATTGTGAGAACACCAGACCCAAGGGTCGACCACGAAAAAGATGGGTCGATGGAATATTAGAAACACAAGGAAACATAACAGCAGCAGAGGCGAACAGAAGAGCAAAAGACCGCAAATTATATCTCCCCTCGACGATGAAAGGCAGATGAGGAAGGAAAGAAGAAGAAGAAGAGATACGGCCACTCTGATGACACAGTCCTCTCAAACATTGCAAAAGGATTAAATGAGATCACGGAGTGTGTTAATTAATGTAAAATCATCATGGACAGTGATGAACTTTAAATTGTAACAAACTGTGAATATTTGGGATCTGTAGTAACTAACAATGGAGACTGGCAGAAAGAGATCAAAAGAAGATTAGCAATAGCAACACAAAAATTAAACGCCATGAAGTCATTGTAACACATTACTTGCAAGGTAGTAAAATTAAAATTACTGAAGGCATGTATATACCAGTGGCAACATATGGTTTTGAATCATGGGCAATCTCGCAACAGCAAAGAAAAACATAAATTCTTTCGAAACAAATGCTACAGAAAAATCATTAAGATGCTCTGAATAATTCAAAAGAACAATGACGACAAATTAAAATACTTAAACATTAAAAAGACTTATAAACACCATTCTACAGAGGAAATTTAAATACTATGGCCATGTCAAAAGACACAGCGGGCTGGAAAGCAATAATGGAAGACATGGTTCCTGGACAGTGCATCAGGGGCTGACTAAATGGTTGGTTACTGTATATCAAAGAGATCTACGACAACAGAAGAAATGGGAGATATGGCTAGAGATACAGATTCTTTCAGATGAACTGTGGTGAATGCGACGTTCTACAAAGGACATGCGATCTGATGATGATGATGATGATGATGATGATGAACATGGACCTTAGACTGTAGAACGGGATGGCGTCACCATAGATTTGATATTCCGATATCTCCTCAGCCACCGTTCCAGCAACCAACAAAGTATTAATCCTGATCGTTTATACTGCTCTAGTGAACATTTCGCGTTTCAAAATAAAAGATGCGCATCTCGAGATGTAAATTTCCGTGTCGCTACAACTGCACAACCTTCATGTGCCCGTGTCGACTTTATGATCTCAGCATGCCCCAAGAATCGCTGCCCCAACAAATGATGTCAGGCCACTACTTCGGTGAAACACTCGATCCGATCGCAGTCTAGCTAGTAGTGATTTTTTTTTCAGTTGAACACACATCGTTTCTTCCCGTCTCAAAGCAAAACCAGGATCTGGTATCCTTCCACTTCATTCAACTGTCAGTCGTCTGCAGCAAAAATCTTCGCGCGCTGGCGCCATAACCATGTTGAGGTTAGGTGAATGCGACTGTCTCTGCAAAACGAAAATCCAGACAAGAAAGAATCATTTGACAAACGCTGCAGAAAAAAAACTCCACCAGTGCTCAACCTGATTTTACTAGGCGGCCATCTTGATCCATCGCACCAACCGGAAGTATCAACATACTTGAAGATGAACATACAATGTTATAGGAGACAAATAATAATACATGAATATTATTATTGATGGAAACTTCCGAGGCGATAATCAGCGAATCAATTCAGAGGAAGAGGTATTTTTACAGCACTCGAAAAAATGGTCAAATAATCAACAACAGACAAAAATATGGACCAAAGCAGGATCGAACCCGTACTCAGTGGCACATCGCCTTGCCACGAAAAGCCAAACGCTAGGGAACACTGCCATTCAGCTAACAAAAAATTAGCTTCGTAGGCAATGTCTTTCGCGCAGGTGTTCTCATGATTATAGCATAAGGCCGTGATAACAGCTCTGAAATACATAGTGTATCTGTATTTTTTCCTGTTAAGACATGTATCTCCCGAATAGGGTAGGGCTGAATACTTGCGTTGCAGACAAAACTTTAGGAAGAAACAGCACGAATAGTACTTTCCAGTGGTTTAGGCTGGAGACAAATAGTAATAAATGAATATATTATTATAGAGATCCTGCTTTGGTCCATATTTTTTCTGTTATTGATTATTTTTGTCAATTTTTCCGAGTGCTGTAAACATACCTCTTCCTCTGAATAGATTCGCTGATTATCACCTCGGAAGTTTCCCTTTATAATAATATTCATTTATTATTGTTTGTCTCCAGCCTAAGAAGGAAAGGAATGGCAAACTACCTTCTTATATTGTCTGGAATAATCATGACAAACCACAACTTTATATTTACAGCTAACGACGTTAATGGGGACTTCACAGCCACCTCGTCCGGTAGGGAGCGTCATGTGCTACAGGTGACACCCGATCGTCATCATGCTACTGTATGCAAGATCAACAATAAAAAGACACTAGCAATAGGAACTTGGAACATTAGATCAGCATTCCAGGTTGGAAAACTAGAAAACATCAGTCAAGAAATGAAGAGAATGAACTTGAACATCTTGGGACTATGTGAAATGAGATGGAAAGGAGCAGGATTATTACCACGCGACAGTGAAATGTAATTTACTCTGGGGGAACCACACACGAAAGAGGAGTAGGCATCATGTTAGATAGAGAAAGAAGAAAAACAGTGAAAGGATTTTGGCCAGTATCAGACAGAATTCTGCTAGTAAAATTGAGAGGTAGACCAATGGATGTCAACATAATTCGAGTTTATGCACCAACAAAAGTAATAGCGAAGAAGAAGACATTGACACTTTTTTATGAACAGCTAGAGGCGACCATGGAACAGTGTAAATCCCAAGTAATAACTATTATATCTGGGAATTTCAATGCAAAGGTAGGAACAGCTAAAGTGCAAAATGTGACTGGGGGGCATGGCCTTGGAGAGACGAATGATAGAGGGGATATATTGATAGGCAAAGACACATGAAATGATTATAGGTAAGACCTTGTTCAAACAACACCCTAGGCGACTAAGGACAAAGCCCAGACCTAAAAAGTACAAAATCAAATAGATTTTATACTGGTACATAGAAGATTCAGGAATCGGCTAACATCTGTTAAAACAAGGCCAGGAGCAGATTGCAATAGTGACCATGTACCAGTAGTTGGAAAGATAAGAATAAAACTGCTGAAGGCACATAAATCACCAAGAAATATAAAATTAGAACTAGATATGCTAAGAGTAGATAAACAGATGAGTGATAAGTACAGCACGATAGTACAAAATAGATATAATGCTATTGAGAAAATACAGGACATCCAGGAACAGTGGGAAATGCTCAAACAATCGATTCAAGAAACATAAAAAAAGTAATATCAGTGACTAAAAGAATCAACAAAAAGAAATGGATGACAGAAGAAATATTACAACTAATGGACCAAAGAAGAAAACATAAGAAAGAAGAACGGACATACAAAATATTGCACAAAGAGACCCAAAACAAATGCAGAGAAGCAAAAGACGGATGGTTAAAACAGAAATGTGAAGAAATAGAAAAACAACAAAAGAAAGACTCAAAATAATTTATGCACAATCAGTTAAATGAATTAACAGGAAGAAAAGAAGTCAATGTTTCAGGATGTGCGAAATCAAAAGAAGGAAATATAATAATGGGACAGGCGAAGACAATGGAAAGATGGACAGAATATATCAGTTAACTCTATTATGATGAAAGACCAGAATTAAACAATTCAAATGAAGACAAAGAACCATCAATAATGCAGAGTGAAGTGGAGGACGCAATTCAACACATGAAAAGAGGCAAAGTTCCAGGTCCCGACAATATAACAATCGAAGAGATAAATGCATTAGGAGAGCTGGGAGTACAAGTCATAACAAAATGACTCAATGACATATATAACACTGGACACATACCTGAAGATCTACTAAAATCTATCTTTGTAGCCATACCGTAGAAGTCAGGCGCCACTGATTGTGAAGACCATCGCACTATTAGTCTCATGTGCCATATGACTAAAATATTACTAAGAATCATCATGAGACGTGTAAGGAACAAAATAAAACCAGAAATAAGTGAGGAAAATGTGGATTTGTGGAAGGAAAGGGCACCAATAATGCAATATACATCTTAAGAACATTGATAGAAAGATCTATAGAAGTAAAGAAAGATCTATATATGTGCTTTATAGACTACACGAAAGCATTGGACAAAGTAAAGCACGCGGAAATAATAAATATGCTGGAAAAATTAAACATTGGTGGCAAGGATCTGAGAATCATAAAAAAAAAACATGTACTGGCAACAAACAGCAGCTATACGAGTTAACAACGAAACAGGACAATTCCAATATATAAAACAAGGAGTTAGACAAGGCTGTGTTCTGTCGCCGGATTTGTTTTTACTTTACAGCGAACATATTATGAGATCAATAGTAGACAAAAAAGAAATTGAAGTCAACGGTCACAACATAAATAATTTACGATATGCGGATGACACAGTCTTAATAGCAGAGACAGAGAATGAGCTACATGAAATGATAGATATAATAGTAAAAGAAAGCAACAAGAAAGGTCTCAGTCTGAATAGTAAGAAAACAGAAGTAATGGTTATATCGAAGAAACAATCATCACCATCATGCAGCATAAAAATAAACGAGACAAATCTGAAACAAGTACAACGTTTCAAATACTTGGGCACAATAATTACATCAGATGGGAGATGCACCACAGAAATAAAAAGCAGAATAGCTCAGGCCAAAATAGCATTTCAGAAAATGAAAAATATCTTATGCAACAAATCTATGTCAATAGAAATGAGAAAGAGAGTTCATCGATGCTATATAGAACCAATTCTGACCTATAGAAGCGAATCATGGACAATAGACATACAAATGAAAAGACTATTAGAGGCTACAGAGATGGGATTTCTCAGAAGATTTTTGAAAGTTCCCTGGACAGCTAAAAAGACCAACGAGAAAGTTCTCAAAGAGGGCAACACAAAAAAGGAGCTCTTAAAAACATCAGAAAGAAGCAATCAACATTTTTTGGGCACATCATGAGAAGAGAAATGTTGGAATACTTGGTTACAACTGGCAAAATAAAAGGAAAGAGAGATCGCAGACGACAAAGAGAGAACACACTGGATAGCTTGGTGTCATGGTATGGAAAACAGTCAACAACAGAACTCATACGATGCACTGTGGATAGAAAATTGTGGATGGGCATGATCGCCAACGCCAACCGGTACGGCACATGATGATGATGATGATGATGATGTCTCCAGCATAAACCACTGGAAAGTACTATTCGTGCTGTTTCGTCCTAAATGTTTGTCTGCAACGTAAATATTGAGCCCTACCCTATTCGGGAGATACATGTCTTAACAGGAAAAAATACAGATACACTATGTATTTCCGAGCTGTGTTCGCGGGCTTATGCTATAGTCATGAGAACACCAGCGCGAAAGACATTGCCTACGAAGCTAATTTTTTGTTAGCTGAATGGCAGTGTTCCCTAGCGTTTGGCTTTTCGTGGCAAGGCGCCGTGCCACTGAGTACGGGTTCGATCCTGCTTTGGTCCATATTTTTTCTGTTGTTGATTATTTGTTAATTTTTCCGAGTGCTGTAAACATACCTTTTCCTCTGAATTGATACAATGTTATAGCATTGAGAAGCGTAAATACGATAGATCAACGAGATATGAATGGTAGCTACACCGTCAAGTCTTTTAAAAGTTTCGTTTTAGATGATAATGAGAATCCCTGCCTGCGATTGTGAAGTATGTATATATTAATATATAATATATTATAATAATAAAATTATCATGCGAAGAGTGCGAAACAAAATTAGTCCAGAAATTAATGACGAACAATGTGGTTTTGTTTGAGGTAAAGGAACGAACAATGCCATATACATCATAAGATCTTTAGTAGAAAGAGCCATAGAGGTGAAAACAGATCTATACCTATGTTTAATAGATTATACCAAAACATTTGGCAAAGTAAAGTACCAAGAGATAATCAAAATTTTAGAAGGCATAAACGTAGACAGCAATGATCTAAGAATAATAAAGAACATGTACTGACAACAAACAGACGGCCATAAGAAATAGAAATCAATTGGGAATGGTTCAACAATTAAAACGGTGTTATGCAATGTTGTGTGCTGTCCCCATATTCATTTAATATGTATAGTGCGATTATTTTAAAATCCATAGGGGATCTGGCCTGGAATAATAATCGGGGGTCATAATATAAATAATCTATGGTTTGCTGATAATACAGTCTTAATCGCTAAGAATGAGAATGAGTAACAAGAAATATTAGACATTATAGTGAAAAGTAAAGTAAAGTACCCCCGTCACGCCAAGTGGCGTATAGGGAAATATGGTGTTAGTGACCCTATATTTTACAGACCTTCAGCACATGATTTTTGGGGTAATGTGGTCGGTATTACGCCCGTGCTGTCATTATAGTGAAGGAAAGCAAAAATAAAGGACTCAGCCTTAGAAGTAAAAAGATTTAATTATCGGTAAAACAAAGAAAAAGACATCACCGCAATGCACAATAAAGACAAGTGGAACAATATTAAAACAGGTAAATGAATTTAAATATCTGGAAATATTGTTAACATCGCCGGATTTGTTTTCACTTTTCAACGAACATGTCATGAGATCAATAGTTGATAAATAAGGAATTGAAGTCAACGGTTACAACATAAATAATTTACGATATGCGGATGACACAGTCTTAATAGCAGAGATCAATAGTTGATAAATAAGGAATTGAAGTCAACGGTTACAACATAAATAATTTACGATGTGCCGATGACACAGTCTTAATAGCAGAGACATAGAATGAGCTACAAGAAATGATAGACATAATAGTAAAAGAAAGCAACAAAAAAGGTCTCAGTCTGAATAGTAATAAAATAGAAGTAATGGTCATATCAAAGAAACAATCTTCACCATCATGCAGCATAAAAATAAACAGGACAAATCTGAAACAAGTGAAACGCGTCAAATACTTGGGCACAATAATAACATCAGATGGAACCACAGGAATGAAAAGCAGAATAGCTCAGGCCCAAAATTTCAGAAAACGAAAAATATATTATGCAACAAATCTATGTCAATAGAAGTGAGAAAGAGAGTTCATCGCTGTTACATAGAACCAATTTCTGACCTATGGAAACGAATCATGGACAGTAGACAAACACATGAACAGACGATTAGAGGCCACAGAGATGGGATTTCTCAGAAGAATGTTGAAAGTTCCCTGGACAGTTACAAAGACCAATGAGGACATTTTCAAAGAGGCCAACACAAAAAGGGAACTCCTAAAAACATCAGAAAGAAATAATCAACATGTTTTGTGCACATCATGAGAAGAGAAAAGTTGGAATACTTGGTTACAACTGGCAAAATAAAAGGAAAAAGATATCGCGGACGACAAAGAGTGAAAATACTGGTTATCTTGGTGTCATGGCATGGAAAACAGTCAACAACAGAACCTATACGATGCCCTGTAGATAGAAATTTGTAGAAGGACATGATCGCCTACGCCAACCGGTGTGGCACATACTGATGATGATTGTTAACATCAAATGGTAGATGTACAGCAGAGGTGAAATGCAGAATGATTCTTTCCAAAAAATGCAGAATGAGCTTTCCAAAAAATGATGAAGATACTATGCAATCCATTTAGACAATAGCAACAAGAAAAATAATGCTTAAATGTTATGAACAGCCAGTCTTAACATATGTATGTGAATCATGGACAATAGGACAACAGACAAGAAAATCACTGGAGGCTGTAAAAATGTGGTTTTACAGAAGCATGTTTAGAATACTATGGACAGCTAAGAAGACTAATGAAAACGTTCTGAAAGAGGTCAAAGTAAAACGAGCGTTAATATACAATATCAGAAAGAAAAAATATAATTTTTGGCCACGTAATGAGAAGGTAACAGCTAGAATATATTGTAACAACCGGGAAAATTGAGGGACGGAGAGTTAGAGGGAAGCAAAGAGAAAAGATACCAGACATCTTAAGAGAATGGCTTGTCAGAAGGGCAACAGCTGAAATGATAAATAACTGTCGAGATCGAAAGTTGTGGAGAAACATGATCACCTACGCCAGCAGGCACGGTACTTAATGATGATGATCCTGGTATATGCCACATGTTGAGGCCACTTTAGAAAAAAAAAAAAAAACTTTACATAATAATTGAAAATAAGTAAAATAAAAAAAGTAAAGTGCCCCGTCACGCCAAGTGGCGTATAGAGAATATGGTGTTAGTGACCATAAATTTTATAGACCTTCGGCACATGATTTTTGGGGTAATGTGGTTGGTATTACGCCCGTGCCGCTTTACTTTACCAGAAAAAACCCGGTACCCATTTAAAGCTGGGTGAATCCGGAAGGTTCGAACCCTACCTCTTGTCCTTTGTAGTCTAGTTCAATAACCACTGAGCTATCGTGGCTACCATTTCTATATTGGTACAGGAGTAGAAAGATAATGCGGTTTTGAGATGAGATGTTAATTTGGATTTTTCCACTGGCACGGGCGGTTGAGCAATTGTGGATTTTAATTCTTTTGCAGTGATACCGGGGCTTCGACTACAACTACAGCTGTATTCACAATATACTACCACATACTTTCAAAATACAACGCACTCATACGAAAAAAACAACAAATTCAAAATTTTCTAGTGTGATTCCATCTCCTATTCCTGTTCTAATTCTCCCTAGTCTACTCTGTCTTTTTACTTTGCAGGGTAACAAAAATGTATTATCTTACTGACTAGAAACTCTGTGTTGATCATGCACAAATTATCACGTCAATTATCTGTATGTCTGCACTAGGTTTGAAATGTCAACGTTACTAACTATGATTTGGTATATGGCATGTAGATTTTAACAATCTTTATATTACAACTTGTTTACCTGTTATAAGTCACATTTTACACAGTAACGTCGAATTTTGAAGTGTCGTAATTAGAAGTGGAGTCAATCAAAAGTCGGTCACACAAATCATGATTACACTTTCACAGATTGCGTTCTAAACAATCTTGTCCATCTTCCGCTTTGTCAAAGTACAAATTTACATACAAACTTTGTTATGAAACATGGTATGTCCGTCAGTAAAAAACTCAGTCCACTACGGCTGCTTAATAATCAGTCCGCAATTAATCAAAACCAGTGTAGATATGCACATACACACACACAAAAATACATCTCTTGTACCTCCCATACCTTCAATATAATATTATTTCTACACACCAAAACTGTTGTGTGTTGAAAGATACACTACCTCTACATCAACCAATACAAACTTAAAAAGCAACAAATCCACACACAAAGAATATTGCATGTTCGCGAACAAGACACAAAATATAATTTCATTTTCAACTCTCTTTGTCTTCACCCTCTTGGCTAATTGAATAACCCATCGCTGTAGATTTCACTATTTCGCTGTTGACCTTATATTTCATATCTACTTATATCTCCTACAAGACTATTTCACTTGGGTTAGCAACCAACTAACCTTACTATTTAATTACATTTCTTGACGCCCTGACTATATATATATATATATATATATATATATATATATATATATATATATGGAAGCTAATCATGGACAATAGGACAACAGACAAGAAAATCACTGGAGTCTGTAGAAATGTGGTTTTACAGAAGAATGTTTAGAGTACCATGGACAGTTAAGAAGAGTAATGAAAATGTTCTGAGAGAGGTCAAAGCAAAAAGAGAGCTAATTTCCAATATTAAGAAGAAACAATCATCATTTTTTGGCCATGTAATGAGAAGAGAACAACTGGAATATATTGTAACAACTGGAAAAATTGAGGGACGAGAGATAGAGGGAAGCAAAGAGAAAAAATAATAGACAGCTTAAGAGAATGGCTTGGAAGAAGGTCAAGAACAGAAATGATAAATAGCTGCCGAGATCGAAAGTTGTGGAGAGACATGTATATATATTGGTTCTTTGGTTCGTTGGTTATGGAAGGCCCCGGTATCACTGCAAACGAATTAAAAATCCATAGTATAATATATATATATATATATATATATATATATATATATATATATATGTTTATTCAGATGTTTCCATTGCCACGGGTGGTTGATCAATTATGAATTTTCATTCGTTTCAGTGACACCGGGGCCTTCGAATTACAATAACTATATATATATATATATATATTTATATATGGAGCCGCGATGGCTCAGTGAACTTGACTACTAAGGACTAAAGGTTCGATCGACGGCTTCCGGGTTCACCCAACCTTTAATTGGTACCGGATTTTTTATAGGAAAGTAAATTCTGCACGGACGTAATACCGACCACATTTCCCCAAAAATCATGTGCCGAAAGTCTATAAAAATGATGGTCATTAACACCATTCCATATTCCCGGTTCGCTTCTTGGCGTGACGGGTCTCTTTCCTTTTTTTATACTCAATTTTGTAAACAAGTGACATCTTAATTTTCAACACAAAAGAAAATAAAATACATGTGCGTGAAAAAAAAAACAACTCATTCGAATATAGGAGAGTCGAAAAAAAGTATATTCCAAAAAATACTTAATAAATTCTAACAATTACTCTGTACTGCCAAAACAAATTAAAGATAACCATTCCGTTCAATAAACAAAATAGTTATTTTACATATATACACCCTCGATGAAACGTCGCAGATGTTTACCTTGTATATATGGCCCTTGGCGTCTTGACAGACGGTTAGTAGCAAACAATCATGTTAAGTCGATAACATTACAACAGCGAAATAATGAACTCCACAGCGAAGAGTTATTTCAATTAACAAAGAGGGCGAAGACAAAGAGAGTTGGAAATGAAATTATATTTTGTGTCCTGTTCGCGAACATGCAATATTTTTTGTATGTGGATCTGTTGCTTTTTAAGTTTGGTAAATATATTGGTGTTTTCTGCTGGATGCTGCTATGCTGAACAGCTTCTCTAGTGGCTGAATCTGCCAATATTGGATAGACAGATCTATCCGCATAACGAACAAGATGTATGCATGGTCCTAGCCTCGTCTCTTTTCTCCTGCGCTCTTTGTCTTTTGAATTTGATATGAGCACTGCCTCGAAAGATGCTGTGTCATTTTTTCATTTTTTTAATTCATGTTCTGCGATCTGCACCCAGAATTTTAAGTTGCTTTCACTGATAAAGAATTAGCTCAAGGAAGCCCTACAAACATCTTTATATCGCAGCACTTGTCTGCCAGGCATTTCCGGTGCGGCTAGATGGTAGAGTCTTTTTGCCGGCTCATCGCCAAGAAAGTGTGATTTCATTGATGTGTGATTCTGAATGAAGAGAATAAAAGGCTTACAGTGTATCCACGTGTCGATTGACTGGGGTTGGCCAGTCTATAACATGGAAACAGGTTCTGGACCGTGCGACTGAGTGAGTGCACGTGAGTCTAAACCATCCACAGCCGTCGACTTTCAGCGACAAAATCAAAAATGACGGCAGTAAGTATTCAGATGAAGTTTAAACAACATCAAAGAAGGAAACCAAGAAAAAGCAGACGTTCCGGAATATGTCAGAAATGGTCGATGTGCGAGAGTCTAGGGTTAAAGTATGTGCGTGTTACATACTGGAACTGTGCTTCCATAAATCAACGACGGCCCAATCCTGATAAGCTCTTGTGCAGGGCCAATATAATGATTTTGACAACAACAAAAAATACTTCTTGGCGATAGGACAGTTAATGCCCCTGGATTTCACTGTTTCTACAATAAACCTTGCACTGGCCATCCTTGTGGGAAACAACATGGTGGCAGCTGAGGTTGATATGTCTGCGTGGGACAGTGATGAATTGTAGGAACGTACGGTTAGGGTGCAGACCCAAGTTCCTTTCGTGGTTGTAAATGTGTATGATTGTTATGGGAAGGTGGACACCAAACAATGGCAGAATCTCTTCACGTTCGAGGAGGAGAACGTCATTTTCTGTGGAGACTTTAATGATAGAGGCAACCAGTGGGGTAACGTCATAACCTACAAGCAGGGAGAAGACCTAGAGAACGCACTGGTGTCCGTCGATTTAGTGTGCTTGAATGATGGAAGGGCAACTAGAATGGCCACTCGAACAGGGGACTCTGATAGTGTCATAGACACTGGTGTCTTCCGCCTTCGCACCGGTTTGCAGGTTAAGTGTTCTGGGATTCCACGGAAGTGATCACTATCTGACATGTGTCCTAATTGATAAAGCCAGAAACGTAAGCCCCACACATTCCATAATGAGAACTCAGACCAAGACATCAATAGCAAAATCAGACAGAGGAAACAGGAGGCCTCGCAGGAAGCAGGATAGATGGGCGCAGCCGCCCTGGTGGAACGTAGAAGTCGAGGAGGCTTGACAGAAAGCCAGAAAGAATGGAAGAACACAACCTGAGATCTTGAAGCGTCTGAAAGAAGAGGTCGACCAAAAATGATACACTTTAAATTATGTGCTAAGAAGGTTAAGGATGCCACGTGGGATGATTTCTGCAAAAATGCGTGCACAAAAACATCGCTAGCCACATTTTGGCGCCGTCATCAGTGCATGAAGGGCATAACACGGCACAAAGGCATTCCAGACTTCCATAATGGACCTCGGTAGCCTAGTTGGGAAAACCACCCGACTGGGCTATCGACTTTCGGACAAACCGTGTTCGATTCCCACTGGAAGCAGTATGATTTGTACTCGTGGCTGGAAACAAAATTACTCCCGCGGTCGACCCAGGCGCTTGCAAAATTGGGTACCAGGGAAGTACCTGGTAAGGTACATCTGAGAATGTGGGGAAGGCCCCCTCGCTTCGTGAGTTTTAATGCTTGAAGCAATATTATCCAGAAGTCTCCGAACACTTCTGGATCGGCGGCCGAGCATTTATGGGTGAAAACTTGTGTGCTAAGACGCCGATTCAAGTCTCGTACTTTACTTTTACCTTTACTCCCAGAGCCAGGCCAGATATGGCACAAATATGATGAGAGCAAAGAAAGGGAAGACCGTGCTTGCCTGCTACATTGAGCAGACTGACCAAAGAAATGAGGCTGTCAGAATGAGGATACGGGTGTCACTCTCAGAATTGTGTGACGATATAGTGCTTGGAGAAGATCTCACAATCACAACCGATACCATTCGCACAACACATAAACAGTTACACATACATTGCTTCTAGTCCAGAGTCTTCGCCTATGACGTCTTCGGAGGGTTCCACAAAAGCGAGGAAACGTGCTGCTGTTATAGATCTGAATGATGCATACAACAGGGTACCATTTGAACACCTCATGCACTTCAAACTGGCAGTATACCCCTTTCTCATTAGATGGATCGCTGCTGCATTGTTTCAGAGAAAGGTGATACTCGGATGTGGAAGTTGGCCATATGCTTGTCCAGGGCTGCCGCAAGGTTCACTATTGTCACCAGTTCTATTTAACGTGTACACAATAACGATCACGGAATAGCAGCTGGATGGGAATGGACTATGAAAACTATGACTTTTGTTAATGACATTCTGGTATAACACCAAAAGAAGAAACAGACAGGAAATCGCATCTACACTCTAAGACGAACTCGATCGCATTTCTTCCTGGTGCGGAGTATCAGGTGTCTTGATTAATACTAATAAAGCATTCGTTGCATGATTCTCACTTAACAATCATATCGTTACCACGGAAACACCGGTAGTACGAATTGAATCTGATATGGGGACCAAGGACAGGTTGATGACGTACCTCGGAGTTGTTTGATCGTAGCATGTGTTTTAGTGACCACATCGACCATGTGATAACAAAACTCTACAAAGAATTAGCCGCCTTGAAGGACATTGCAGATGCCAGCATCGAGCAGAGACTACTTACCCTTCTGTTCAAGAGACTAGTTCTCACATCATTTAAGTATGCCCTAACAATTGAGTTATTGAGTTATATGCGGATCATTATCATTGCACTCCGATGTCCGTCTTAACTCCCATCTCTTTTATCCGAAGGAGTGACATGAGCTCATTGTTGTCGAAGTCCTGTGCCCTTCCCACATCTCGGAGGGCATTGATGATGTCCGCCCGATCTATTGGGTGACCGTCTTCAATGATAGCGCAGCTAGCCAACCTGTCATTTCCCGGTACTCCCGCATGTCCAGGGACGTAGACAAAGATGACCTTACGTACTTTTTACTGCTGCAATTCTCACTGTTAGTACGACGCAAATTGACAGGCTGGAGAAAATACATAATCAAACTATACAAATTATCTTCTGGTGTACGAGCGACGCTTCCTGTGTAGCAATGATATATTTTCTTGACTTTCCAACCATGGATGACAGGATCGAGATCTGGAGGGCACGAGCATACCTGAAGATAAGTGCAGATAAAGAGCATCCATTGCATCATGAGCTCAACACAGAGAATGGCGTCAGGCTAAAAAGATATAAATCATGGGTGGGCCGAGCAGAAGATGTCATCAAACAGGTCTGTCGGCCTACCAATATCAACGTTGGTGAGGAGTGGAGACCGGTGTCTACGTCATTCAGGGGCATATTCTCATGCATTGTCACACTCGACAGGAAATGTAGGGGACAGAACTCATTAGTGAGGTCATCATGCGGAGGTCATCTGGAATAACACCGATGAGAAAGACGCAGTCATCTCTATACAGACGGATCCATAATACAACACCAAAGGAACGCAAAGTTATTTACAACACGCTCGGCAGGTAGAATAGTCAAAGAAAACAGTGGTGCATATGTTATGACCACGAGTAGCATGACGATGGAGGTGATGGCAGTGGCCAGGGTATTCATCTAGTTAGAGTCACAAGACTACACCCACGAATGCATATAAGTGATTCGATGAGCATGATAAAAAAAAGTGAAGGCGGACTCTCTACGCAGGCAATTGGTAGAATCGATCATCATCATCATCAAGTACCGGGTCAACGGGCGTAGGTGATCATGTCTCTCTACAACTTTCGATCTCGGCAGCTATTTATCATTTCTGTTCTTGACCTTCTGCCAAGCCATTCTCTTAAGCTGTCTGTTATTTTTTCTCTTTGCTTTCCTCTATCTCTTCGTCCCTCAATTTTTCCAGTTGTTACAATATATTCCAGTTGTTCTCTTCTCATTACATGATCAAAAAATGATGAATGTTTCTTTCTAATATTGGAAATTAGCTCTCTTTTTGCTTTGACCTCTCTCATGACATCTTCATTACTCTTCTTAGCTGTCCATGGTATTCTCAACATTCTTCTGTAAAACCACATTTCTACAGCCTCCAGTGATTTTCTTGTCTGTTGTCCTATTGTCCATGATTCGCATCCATATGTTAAGACTGGCTCTACATAACATTTAAGAACTCTTTTTCTTGTTCCTATTGTCAAAAAAGGATTGCATAGTATCTTCACATAGAATCGTTACAGAAGTTAAAAATACGTAATGTCACCTTTGTGTACGTCCCTGGACATGTGGGACTAGGGGGAAATGAAAGAGCGGACCGGTTGACTAGCTGTTTTGTCGTTGAAGACGGTCAACCAATGGATCGAGAGGACTTCATCAATGCCCTGCGAGATGTGGTAAGGGCACAGGACTTCGACAACCACGAGTCCACATCACTTCTTCGGATGAAAGAGATGGGAGTAAAGATGGACACAGCCAGAAGCGAGAAACTTAGTGGGCGTGTAAGAAGACTTGATCAACCAACACGGAACTGGAGTCGTCTGTCGCTGGACACTGAGGGACTTGCTGATGAGGGGATCTGAGCACCTATGGACATGTTCGGAGTGCATCGATGATAATCCGCAAATAATTCAATAACTCAATAAAAATAACCGGTCTGCCATTTGGTCTCTTTCCATCCTTAAGTACGTCATACAATATTTGTTTGGGAATACCATTGCCATTTTTCTTACATGACCCAGCCACCTTAGTCTGCGACTCTTATTTGTTGTTATGATGGTTCGGAGTTTGGTCGTTGTAAGATATTAGAGTTGGTTACTTAGTCTTGCCATTTGATGTCCATAATCTTTCGAAGACAACGCACATGAATGCTGTTCAACCTTTTCTCCTGCCCTGCATAAGTAGTCCAAGTTTCTCATCCGTATAGAAGTATACAAAGCACACAACTTTTGTAAATTTGAATCTTAGTCATTGGTGTTAATTTTGTGGCCCATGCTCTATCTTTACGTTCATCAAATATGGAAGCAGACAGTAGTATGGGTGGCTGTGAACCCAACCAAAAGTGCACGTGCATGCACCGAAAGACAATAGATTTGGCACCAAAACCGCACGAAACTGGCACCAAATACGTGCAAAAGTCCGATAATCGGCTTATTATCTCGGTGGTCGTGACGGTAATCGGCTTATCTCGGTGGTGTGCGTTGGTGCGTGACGATCGGTGGTCGTGGTGTGCGGTTGTGCGTGACGGCTTATCTCGTGGGATCGGCGCGTCGCTCGCTCGCCGGTTATCTCGGGGGACAGTGGTTCTAAAAGGGGTTGGGCGACAGCGGTTCTAAAACTTGTGGGGATGGCGGGTCGTCGCCGGCTATCTCGCGGGTCGGATGGCGGGTCGTCGCCGGCTATCGAGACGTGCGGGTGGGGAAAGGGGGGTGCCTTTATTGGTCGAGTGTTATTAGTATCATCATGTGTGAGGTGGGTATTAGGCAACAGGAGGCGACATGTAAAAAAAATGCTGACAAGCAATGACGTTGAAGGGGGGTTAGGAAAAGGTAAATACGACTATCTCGCTTGCGACGAGGGTGGGGGAACGGGGTTGGTCGGCACAGGGTGTGTTATTGTAGTGTCATGTACCAGGTGTGATTATAGCGATTTTTTTTAGTGACACATCATCATCATGTGCCACCCTCAACAACATCATCAACCCTTCCTATCATCATCATGTGCCACCCTCAACAGCATCAGCAAACCTTCCTATCATCATGTGCCACCCTCAACACCAATCACCCCTTCCTATCATCATCATGTGCCACCCTCAACACCCTCACCATCGCCTTCATGTCCTCTCATCAAGCCACACAAAGTATCAACCACCGAAAATCTCTCTCTCTCTCTCTCTCTCTCTCTCACTCTCTCATGGTAAACCAAAACAAAATTCATTCTATATTTCTCTCAGCTTTATTATTATTAATACAACAAATATACGACACATATTTGAAAATATATTACTGTCCGGTTGTTGAATGTGGGCATCCGCGGGCCCCTCGAAGCCGAAGTATCCACGGGGCGAGCAATCGATAAGTGATACGGTCGTTTATGTGCTGTCTCGATGAAAAAGGCATGAGAATTCTGTTAAGTTTCGCGCCACGACACTTAAGAAGTATATAATAAACACAATATAGACCGCACGTGTTGCTAAGCAAATCTTGCAACACCGCGGGTTGTAGACGAATGGAACGTGTGAGTTTTGCTCTATAAAGTTTAAAATATCCACGTGTCTGGGAGGCAAACCGTAGGAATCGAAATACTCACATTCGCCGAGTCCGTTGTAAAATAGGGCCACCCAATACTCTCCGGGTTCGTGGGCAGGGTCGGTGTTTATGACAAAGGCCGCGGTCGCCGTTGGGTCGATGGTTGGCGGTAAGTGGTTTCGTGGAATGACACTAACAAGGGAACAACGTCGAACGAAAATATCCGACATCAAAAGGTTGTAAATCTCCCTCGTGTTCATATTCTTCTTCTTTCTCGCTCAAACGGCGAAGTCTGTTAGAATCTGCCTTGTCTTGGACACCTCGAGCACCGAGTCCAACTCGGCGTAGACGATAACTTATAGGGGAGTAGTGGTGGGAGCGGCAATCTTGAGTTCTATCGACAAGGGTCCGCTTGTGGCTAGCTCAAAATGGGAGCCGTCCAGTAGGCTGGACGAGAGGTCAAAACCAAATAGACCTTATCCGTCCTTGAATTCTCTATAATCAACGTTATTCCCAGCGTCTTTACCAATCAGACCCATGGCCAGATTTGTGCCGAAGAAAGCTCTCGCGTATTGATTTCGTTCAAAGTCCATAGTTAGAGGCTTTCCCGAGGTACATTTCCCGTCGACCGTCAGGTTCATATAAATCAGACCAAAGTGTTGAAAATTGAACGGGTTAGCTGTGTAAACACCATTAAAAGCACTGGCCGTAATCAGACCTATCACTATACGGGTCGGTGTTTGAGACAAAAATAAATTGTCTTGACTGTGGGAGAACATCCCGCTAGCGATGGAAAATGTCTTGATGGTAACCCTCTTGATCGGGTACCGCGCATTCCCGCTTAAGAGAGCCTTTTCGTGGGCCAGAGAAATCGCGGGGTTTAGCATAGCTTTCCTGACCACGAGCGCGGCGTAGGTGATAACACTCTTATAACCCACAGAGCTATCGTGAGCCGCGAGGCTGAACACATCCTTCGAGGGCGTGAGTTTTATCTTTACATCGGCTCTGTTTAACATGTAACGATCCTGCACAAAGACATCAGAGTGCAAACGACCCATCATTTCAACCTCTTTACTACCCGAAGTCAAATCGCGCCGTGTTTTAAAACCCTCATTTTCTTTCAAATCGTCATGGTGGCCAGCTGTGTCTTTGTAGAACAGAGCGGCCGTCAAGTATCCCGTTTCCGCATCCTCCCCGTAAGTTAGCATGGCCTCAAACACTGCTCTTAAAGGATAGGTATTCTCCGACGGTGTAACCACCGTGTCGTTTAGCGATACGTCGACTTGTGAAAATAGACTGTGAAGATAATTGTTGACCGGTCCTACCTCAGCATCGGGTGGTACACTATCACCATTCGGGAGTGTGATCTTGACCCGCAGATGTAAAATCGTGTTGAAAAGATCTAGATACTCCTCGTTGTTTCCAGAAATGAAAAACTCTATCGATGCGCTATGCGACAAAGCTGTGATCGGACGAATTTCAATAAACTGGCCAGAGTCTAGAGATGTCTGCGTTGGTGGGACGCTAAATAAATCCAAACCAGAGTGAAGACATTCGCACGATTTGGTGAGAATGAGGGACATTATTAGTCGAAAATATCCTTTGCCACCCTCGTCTTCGTCTTCTTCCCGCTGTTGTGCACCGAATGAAGGGGGAACCGTCCAGCTGTCGGTTTTATCCTCTTCGTAACGGGTTCTCCTGGTGGAGGTTACTTCATAACTCGCTTTCTGCTTTGACGTAAACCACTTCCTGATTGGTTGTTATCACGCAGGTGGTCTACGGCCCCGTGTAGCAACCGCTGACCGGCCTCCTTAGCTCGTTCTTTGAAAGCTTCACCGACATTTTTCCCGGCTAATGCGTCCTGTGCGACCTGCAGACCGGTCCCCAAACCTTCTCTGAGCAAGGCCTTACCGTCGGTTTTTAACCAGGGTAAAATAGCCCTCCCGATTCCACCGAAGAAACTACCGATTCCTCGACCGCTCTGACTTCGACCTCCTATAAACACGAGCATCCCATCGCCCGCCTGACAACAGTAAAAGTCTTCGTATAACTCAACATCTCTATGAAGGGGAGTGTGTTTCACCATTATACCAGCTCGAGATGCTTCTTGACTCGAAAGTGTACCGTTAGCACCGACGTCCCGCTGGTGAATGGAATGGTTTTTCCGTGTTCGTTGGCTAAAAGGATTTCCACGGTATCGAAGGAAAATCTACTCAGGGGTAGGTAGTGAGGCTTATCGTAGATCTGAAACACCGAGGTGTGATTTCTATTGAGAACAGGCACGCTCCTGAGGAGAGGCACCATCACATCCCCGACCGGTCTGGGGGAAACGAGATCGCAGTAGACGTAGACATTCTTCGCAACACTTTCCAAGTCCATTACACCCACGCTGAAGATATCGGGAGCCGTGTCTGATAATGAGGTCGTGGGGAAGGCTAACATGTTTTTCAAAGTGTCGCTTATGGTAACACTGACTCCTTTTTCGTAAAGTTTCAAGATGGCTTTATTCACCTCTTTTGCGTAAATGAATCTCATTTTTTTGCCTTTCACTCCCCTGTACGACTCATCCTCCGCTTTTACGATCGACGCGTTCAACGCGCCGATGAACGCATCGGGTTTCGTGTATAACCCAGGCTCCAATGTCACGTTGAAATAAAATCTAGCGTCGCAAATATCGTCGTTATCGAGAGATTCGTACCGAATCCAGACATCACCCTCTATTACATTGAAATAGTTTAGCGGAAACTGTATCTCCACCAGTGCGATCTCATACTGCGTCGAAATGTCAATGGTCTGAGGGAGTTTAACAAAAAAGTGGCCGGGGTTATTATCCTTAAAAATTTCCATAGATGCATTGCTGGGCAGGGTGACATAAAAACTCATTTTTTAAAATTCGTTCCACCGTCGCCTCTCCAAGTTTGGATTCGGTAGCGTGTACCCAAACAGCTGCTCAGTAGGGCTATCCACAGTTTTCCCTCCTTCGCGTCAGGCTTTTCGGTGGTCAGATTGAACAGCGAGACCGCTACAACTGTATATATAACTACCACTTGACAAATAAAGACAAGTTCTAAGTAGGGGGATAGTTTCCCAAACATCGACCCCCAGAAGCGTGGTTCGCCCTCTCTCCTGACTCCCGAGTTTACGGCTCGCAAATCGGGCTCTCCACCAAAAGTTACCACTTCTTCCTCTTCTTCTTCTCGCATCTCTAGTTTTTGTATCTGACAATGTCCTTGGACGGTATCCAACTGTTAAATGAGGAATCGTACCCAAACCATTTGACTAAACTCTCCTTTCGCCCAAAGGATGTGCGACGCTCGGTTATGATACTCTCGATTCTGTACTCGTGCTTGTCTCCAACTTTTTTAATTTCCGGTGTGTAGAATGACCCCTCTATCTCATCGCCCTTATCGTCTTTCAACACATATGTAACGGGGTTTGTTTCGTTTACTCGACTGATGGAAAACAGTTCCTCCGTCCAAGCCGGGGCATAACCCTTTTTAAAATTGGCTCTGCCCAGGACCAGTCTAACTCGATCACCGGGCTTGTACAGGGGTCTTTCAAATTTAAAGTTGCGTTTGCTATTATACAACGTGTTCCATACCTGTTCTTGATTGTCTGCGTTGACGTCGACCGGTGCCATTTTTATACTTCTGTGATACGAATGGTTATAACTTCGAAGTAGGGCGGGGAGGACTCGGACATAAGACAACTTATTGGATTTCGTGAAATATCGCCACATCCGTTGTTTCAGAGTCCTATTAAAGCGTTCCAACACGCGGCCTTAATATCTTCGTTCTGCGTAGTGAAAAAGTGAACGTTGTTGTCAGCGAGGAATTTCTGAAATGTTCTGTTCAGAAACTCTAACCCCTTATCGGTTTGAAAATTCGCGGGTTTCCCATCGAGAAATATCTTACTGACGGCTTCCACTAAGGATTTCCCCGTTTTGGTTCGTATCCGTACAGACCACGCGAATTTACTGAAAACGTCCACGCAAGAAACCAAATAGGAATATCCGTCGTTGTGTTTTTTCAAATGTCTCAAATCGATTAGGTCTGCCTGATATTGCTGTTGGGGGCCACTCGTTATAATGGGACGCCTTTCAAATCTGCGACGAATTGGTTTATGAAGGGTATAGGTATCCTGATGACTGCCATTGCTTTGATCTTTGCGAGTCCCAGTTTGGTGTTACGTTGCAGGGCCGTTGCACCACTATACACCCCTAGTCGACTAGGGTCAAAGTAACGACGTCTCAATATTTTCTCCACCGTTCCCATTTTGGTGTTGGGATTCCGCTCTTTCTTTTTTTAGGTCTCAGTTTATACGTGGTTACGGGCGGAGTGGTTTCATTACCTACCTTTGGGGTTTCCACTGGTGGTGGTGTCTTGGTGTGCTCTGGTGATTCCTCGATTGATGATGGTGGGGAAGGTGTTTTTTCTGTTGCCGTGTTGTGTTGAATGAGATCGACCGAGACCAATGAGCGTCGTTTATACTGCTCCAATCTAGTTAAATATTGATGCAGGGCACGTTGGTACACTCTGGCCTTATCTGGGTGCTAAATCATCGCGGAATAGGATACGTTGCATTTCATCATCTAAATCTCTCAAGTTGTCACTGATCGCCTCGGGTGGGCTATACGACGTGCTAGTAGTCTGTTTAAGACCCTCGAGGAATCGAGGATCCATCAAAATCATTTTTTTGGCCATTGTTACGCACCAAGTACTCCACCGAGAATACTTAATATAGGACGGAGCAAAGCACCTATGAACCCACCGGTTTGTAGAATCTCTCTCCGCCGCTTACGATTCGGTTTCTTTTTAGTGAGAAGTCTCAACTTGTTCTTGTGTCGACGTAGCTCGCACTTCTGTCGCTGAGTGAGTCTAACATTACCTTTTAATATGTTATGACAACACTCGCACAAAAAGTTAATGAGTTTGGGAGAGGCTGTTTTTAATATGGCTCTTAAACCGGTCGGCGAGGCGGCGCGCATACATTTCAACATTTCACCGTGCCGTCTAAGTGCTTCATCACACATGATTCTCTACTTTGGCACGTAGACGATTTGTCTCTCCCCCGGGAATATTTTTGTTTAAAAAATCGAAGATCGACCAGCAAATAACCGTGAGGAGTCGCTGTCGCGTCCTTAAAACTATCTTGGAGGTACCCCACCTGATCTGGGTACATTTGTTTACCCAGATTCATAATTTGACTCCCGTCTCTCGGGTTCTTGAAAAGGACTAAATAGTGCGTATTGAGACTTATGGTTCATGTTCTTTATTTTTTCCGAATAGATTTTGAACAATGTACATTACACTAATATCTCTGTGATGACTACCTTTGCTGAATAATTTTGTTACCCGCTCGTCCGTCTCAGACATCAAGTCATCGATGACGATCAGTCTTCTCTTCTTACCACCTTCCAATTTATCGACGTCTGGTAGACCCTCGATAAATCTCACTGACCCCATAGTCTCGTATATCAATTGCCATTCCCTATAACACCATATAACTTCCTCCGGTACGGGGACAGCTAGCTCGTGAAGGTTCTGTATAAACTTTTGCACAAATACCGTTTTCCCACACCCGGTAGGACCGGCTATCAGAGCTGTGAAGGGATGATTCCATCGGGGATCCATCCTCACAAGTGCTACTAACTTTAGTGATTATACCACCGACGAAAATAACAACGACTGATTTTAGGTCATCGCGCGAGGTTCCCCCCCCCCCTCTTCAACTAACACCTATTTTTAAAATCCACAACCTATATAAACACTACAGGGGGAGGAGTTTCCTAGTCTCAGGCCGCATCACCCTATTGGGTCAGTTCCAGAGGACACTGAACATATCGCAACACGACTGATTACCACGCCTGATAACGTATTGCGTTAGCTGCTATAAATAGACGGTCCTCGACCTGATAAACGTAACGGGTATAAAAACTCCCAGTCGAGCAGTGTACACGCACACACATAACCAACGTCTGTTGCCAGGTGGTTTGTGTTTATTTTTTCTTTGAATATGGAGTCGTGTAGCTTGAATACGCCAATTTCGTTTGATGTCAGTGATCAGCGCATATTTATGTCACGTGGAAATGAGACTGTAGTTCCATTGTCTAAAGATGGCGTTAAGGCAGGCTCGGTTTGTGTTTTTCGTAACAGACCATTGATAAATATAAGGACATATAGCGGTGATAGTTTTTTTAAGTTTCCTACCAGAACTGGCATAACACTATCGAGAAAGGAATTTATCAGGTTAGTTGAAATGCGAGAGGAAATTTTAACCGCTTATGCTAACCTCAACTACACACCACCTGTTGTTAACCAGATCAACTACACGCCGCCTCTCGTTAACCACCAAAACTACATACCATCTCTTGTTAACCCGAATCTCATCGACTACACGCCCCCCTTTGTTAACCAAGGGAACCTCGCTCTTGTTAATCAGACGACAGATCCGGCAGCCAATATGAATGCCGCGGGTGTTCCAGCAGTCACCAATTACCTATTCCAGCTTTGATCAGGATTTTGTCAAAATGGAGGGTGGTTGTGTTTTGAAGGCTAATGAAACTTCCTATGCACCCGTGTTTGATAGACATTTAACAAACAGTACCACCAAAACAGGAGGGAGGAAACCACGACGCTTACAATTATCAACAACCGGACAGTAATATGTTTTCAAATATGTGTTGTATATTTGTTGTATTAATAATAATAAAGCTGAGAGAAATGTAGAACGAATTTTGTTTTGGTTTACCATGAATGTGAGAGAGAGAGAGAGAGAGAGAGAGAAAGAGACGGAGAGATTTTCGGTAGTTGATACTTTGTGTGGCTTGATGATAGGACATGAAGGGGTTGATGAGGGTGTTAAGGGTGGCACATGATGGTGTTGAGGGTGGCACATGATGATGATAGGAAGGGGTGATTGGTGTTGAGGGTGGCACATGATGATGATAGGAAGGTTTGCTGATGCTGTTGAGGGTGGCACATGATGATGATAAGAAGGGTTGATGATGTTGTTGAGGGTGGCACATGATGATGATGTGTCTTTAAAAAAATCGCTATAATCACACCTGGTACATGATACTACAATAACACACACTGTGCCGACCAACCCCGTTCCCCCACCCTCGTCGCACGCGAGATAGTCGTATTTACCTTTTCCTAACCCCCCTTCAACGTCATTGCTTGTCAGCATTTTTTTTACATGTCGCCTCCTGTTGCCTAATACCCACCTCACACATGATGATACTAATAACACTCGACCAATAAAGGCACCCCCCTTTCCCCACCCGCACGCCTCGATAGCCGGCGACGACCCGCCATCCGACCCACGACATAGCCGGCGACGACCCGCCAAACCCACAAGTTTTAGAACCGCTGTCGCCCGACCCCTTTTAGAACCGCTGTCCCCCGAGATAACCGGCGAGCGAGCGACGCGCCGATCACCACGAGATAAGCCGACACGCACAACCGCACACCACGACCACCGATCGTCACGCACCAACGCACACCACCGAGATAAGCCGATTACCGTCACGACCACCGAGATAATAAGCCGATTATCGGACTTTTGCACGGATTTGGTGTCAGTTTCGTGCGGTTTTGGTGCCAAATCTATTGTCTTTCGGTGCATACACGTGCACTTTTGGTATGGGTTTACAGCCACCCATACTACTACTGTCGATAGAACTCAAATTTGCCGCTCCCACCACTACTCCCCTATAAGTTATCGTCTACGCCGAATTGGACTCGGTGCTCGAGGTGTCCAAGACAAGGCAGATTCTAACAGACTTCGCCGTTTGAGCGAGAAAGAAGAAGAATATGAACACGAGGGAGATTTACAACCTTTTGATGTCGGATATTTTCGTTCGACGTTGTTCCCTTGTTAGTGTCATTCCACGAAACCACTTACCGCCAAGCATCGACCCAACGGCGACCGCGGCCTTTGTCATAAACACCGACCCTGCCCACGAACCCGGAGAGCATTGGGTGGCCCTATTTTACAACGGACTCGGCGAATGTGAGTATTTCGATTCCTACGGTTTGCCTCCCAGACACGTGGATATTTTAAACTTTATAGAGCAAAACTCACACGTTCCATTCGTCTACAACCCGCGGTGTTGCAAGATTTGTTTAGCAACACGTGCGGTCTATATTGTGTTTATTATATACTTCTTAAGTGTCGTGGCGCGAAACTTAACAGAATTCTCATGCCTTTTTCATCGAGACAGCACATAAACGACCGTATCACTTATCGATTGCTCGCCCCGTGGATACTTCGGCTTCGAGGGGCCCGCGGATGCCCACATTCAACAACCGGACAGTAATATATTTTCAAATATGTGTCGTATATTTGTTGTATTAATAATGATAAAGCTGTGAGAAATACAGAACGAATTTTGTTTTGGTTTACCATGAATGTGAGAGAGAGAGAGATTTTCGGTGGTTGATACTTTGTGTGGCTTGATGATAGGACATGAAGGGGATAGTGAGGGTGTTGAGGGTGGCACATGATGATGATAGGAAGGGGTGATTGGTGTTGAGGGTGGCACATGATGATAGGAAGGTTTGCTGATGCTGTTGAGGGTGGCACATGATGATGATAGGAAGGGTTGATGATGTTGTTGAGGGTGGCACATGATGATGATGTGTCACTAAAAAAATCGCTATAATCACACCTGGTACATGATACTACAATAACACACACTGTGCCGACCAACCCCGTTCCCCCACCCACGTCGCACGCGAGATAGTCGCATTTACCTTTTCCTAACCCCCCTTCAACGTCATTGCTTGTCAGCATTTTTTTTACATGTCGCCTCCTGTTGCCTAATACCCACCTCACACATGATGATACTAATAACACTCGACCAATAAAGGCACCCCCCTTTCCCCACCCGCACGCCTCGATAGCCGGCGACGACCCGCCATCCGACCCGCGAGATATCCGGCGACGACCCGCCATCCCCACAAGTTTTAGAACCGCTGTCGCCCGACCCCTTTTAGAACCGCTGTCCCCCGAGATAACCGGCGAGCGAGCGACGCGCCGATCACCACGAGATAAGCCGTCACGCACAACCGCACACCACGACCACCGATCGTCACGCACCAACGCACACCACCGAGATAAGCCAATTACCGTCACGACCACCGAGATAATAAGCCGATTATCGGACTTTTGCACGTATTTGGTGCCAGTTTCGTGCGGTTTTGGTGCCAAATCTATTGTCTTTCGGTGCATACACGTGCACTTTTGGTTTGGGTTCACAGCCAACCATACTACTGCAGACTTCCATATCCTGAATAAATTAGAACGACATTTCAGCTCAATTGGACTTCATCGCGAACAAACATACAACACATACACACAGATAGCTATTTAAAATAAAAGTAATAAATAATAATAAAGTATATAGGGAAGATATTTCAATTTTATTTTTATTTCTCACTCAAGTTCGAAATTATTATTTAAAATATTTTTTTTAATTTTAAATACCTATCTATTGTGTGTGTTGTATGTTTGTTCCTGCTGAAGGCCTATTGAGCCGAAACGTCCTTCTAAATTGTGTCGTCCACTTATTACGTAAAGCTTTAACCATACCGTTTTTTCTATTTATTTTTCTGTATTTGTTATAATTTCTCCCTAATTCTTTAAGGTTAGGATGGCCTCTTCTTCTCTACACGTGGCATGGGTTTTATAAAGTTTTCTTGAACCCAATCCTTGGTGGAGTGTTTATCTTTTCCAAAAAGAAGAGATTGCACAGTCAAGGATGTGCGATTTTAGCCGGTTCTATGGATCATCTACATTGTCTAGGTCTTCTGCTTTCTCCATGCATTTCTGGAAGGCATTCTTGAACAAGACTTGGTTGTCGTGTAACTTTGTTGCAGCGATATTAATCTTCGGCCTGGATGGTTCTTTAGATGTGTATTTCCTTTTGGTGGTTGCCTTCACTTTACTTATGACAAGTGCGCAGTCAGTGTCACAGTCTGCGCTATGGTGTTTTCTGGTTGCTCTAACATTATTTAAGTGTTGTCTGCGAACTAGGATAAAGTTCAGCTGGTGCCAATGTCCGGACTTTGGGTAGCGCCATTTTTCTTTTTGTCGGTTCTTAGCGCTGAAAAAAGTATTTGTAGCACACCGGTTGTTAAGGGAACACAATTCTAGAAGTCTTTGACCATTATCCTTCATTTTGACAATACCATGATGACCTAGGCATGTGACCATGAATGATGGTCAGATCAAATGCGTGCCTTTCGATCGCCCATAAAGTTGTTCCACATTGGGGATTGAATCCAAGGTAACTTGGAGCATCTCGTAAAATTTATCTTTATCTTCTGTGGTTGCTGTCATTGTTGGTACATAGGTGCTGATAATTTGATTTTTGTCAAATTTTTGAATGGATTTTTAGTGATGTTATGCGTCCTGATGTACCATTTGAGGTGTTTATAGAATGCTTGAGCTTATTATGTACAGCAAAACCCACTCCACCAGGTAGCGAGGCTACTCAGGATTTATACCCGGCCAAAAAAGGTATAATTTATTTTCCCTTACTGAACCACAATCCGCAAACCTTGTTAAAGACTGTATATATCTTTTGTTGGTTCCTACATTATATACTCTATGTATATGTCTGTAAATTTGAACTTACATGTACTACATTTTTTTCTTCTTAGAATAGTTGCTTATTTGAAATGGTTATAAGTACGACAATTCTATACTGTTTTTATCTTTTGCCAGTCAGTTAAATCTGTGTTATCTTCTTCACTTGATTACCTATTTCTGTTACTTCTATTAACGTTCCTATTAAAGACAAGAAAGGCGGAATCTTGCTTTCAGAAAATAAACAGAAGCAATGATGGGTAGAATATTTCAAAGAAATATTAAATAGACCACAACCACTAAACGTCACGCAACTCGATGTAGAAGTTGATTTATCTACGTTAGGTGTGTCCTGTGTGAAGAAGTTTCACTTGATGAACTCAAACAACCCGTCAAAAAACTAAACAATAACAAGGAATCAGGAAATGTATATCTCATGGAAAATGCTAAAAGTGGCAGATGACAACACCTTTCATCTCTTTAACATTGTTTGTTGAAGCGTGGCGCAATGAATCCTCACAAAAGCAATAGAAAAATGGCTTGATCGCAAAGCTCCCTAAAAAAGGAGATTTATCAGATTGTAACAAGTGGCCGGGAATCACATTAATATCTGTACCTGTTAAACTCTTCAGCAGCATAATAATAGAAAGATTGAAAAAGTCAGTGGATAAAAAAACTAAGAAAAGAACAAGCGAGATTCAGTCAGCATCGGTCATGTATTGATTGCTTTTTAACTTTCAGAACTATCATTGAGGAATCATTAGAATTCCAGTCCTCACTCAACTTTGTGAATTTCCAAAAGGCATTTGATAGTTTACACCGACCTTCACTATGGAAAATTCTTAACATCCATGGATTTCCAACAAAATAAGCGACTATAGAAAATCCTTTTACTCAGATTCAGTTTGCTGTGTGAGAACATAAACTGGCAACATTGACTGGTTCTCAGTAGAAACAGGTGTGAAATAAGGATGCATCATGTCGCTGCTTTTCTTCGGAAGTGCAATCGATTGGTCATGTAAAATTAACAGAATACAGATAATTAGACATTAAGTGGATTGATAGCAAACTCCTAGAATATCTTGGCACTTTTGAGCTCTACACACACTGATGATAAAAAAAAAAAAAAGATAAAACGACTCGGCAATATTTCTGGTCAAATAGGCCTCCAGATCGACAAGATCAAAACAAAAGTCATGGATATTACCAACAAAGTCTCTGATATAACAATTAACAATGACGTTTTACAAAAAGTTACAAACGCCGGTCTCAAGGCAGAGAGGTTGTCAGTTGAAATCCCAGCTGCACCAGTTTGGATTTTTCTTTGTAATTTCTCTCTGCAGCAACCAGCGAGGCCCGGATTGAAATGTCAATTACTCATCCACGGACAAAAAGATTAGTACCGCCGAAGGCCGAATTATCTGTTGTGCGGCGAGGGACCCCTGTGCACACGGCTGCCAGGGAACAACGGATTAACACTACAATTCAGTTCCTAGTCTCTAGGGACTTCGCCAGAGGTGAAAACTGGCCAACGTGAAAAGCAAAAAATATTCACAGACAACAATAGTCATAGAAATACAAAGATATACAAGCAATAAAACACACTCACTTCGTCTTCATTGAAATTCCATGTCTATTTAACTTCTACTCAGTTGTTCATGTCTACTTAAGTCTATCAGAACTCTGATTTCGCTAACACTGTCCATGACGGATACATATTTGTAATCTTCCTAAATCTAACTTAACTGTATTTCTCTCAAAACTATTGACTGACATTCTATAATGAGACTATCTATCTCAACTTCTGTATGCCAGATGTCACCATTCTTCAAGATGTTATCATAGCCTCGCCGGCGCAATCCCCTATCTAATTTCTAACCTGTCTTTCTCCTTTGAGTTACCGGCGAGGACTCCTCACAAATTATTCAAATGATTCCTCACAAAGAAATTGGCTTATCGTATTCAATCACGTAATCACAAACCGGACATAAGACTTCCCCGTTATGATTTTCAAACTGACCATTGTTCACAGTAGCTGCATGTTTTACGATATGTATAGTTATAGATATTCGAAGGCCCCGGTATGACTGCAAACGAAAGAAAATCCATAATTGCTCAAACGCCCGTGGCAGTGGAATCATCCTAATTAACATCTTCTCGAATATAAAAAAAACACAAAGGCAGTTGCAGTCACCATCATAGCAAACACAGCACACGTCAAAAGACATAAGGTTTATTAATGTAGACAGGGACTGGGACATATATTAAAATCAATGTCAGAGCAATGTAGGGAGCCTTTATAGCTCAGTGGTTAGTGAACTGGACTACAAAGGACAAGAGGTAGGGTTCGATCTCAACCGGGTTCATCCAGTCTTTAATGGGTACCTGATTTTTTTCTGGGAATGTAAAGCGGCACGGGCGTAATGCTGACCACATTACCCCAAAATTCATGTGCCAAAGGTCTGTAAAATGTATGGTCACTAACACCATATTCGCTATACGCCACTTGGCGTGACGGGGGCACTTTACCTTACTTTTTTTCAGAGCAATGTATTTTTCGATGGTTGCTAAGAGACCAGAGAAGAATGATTAAAAATTGATCAGATGGTCAAGGTCATGCGTGGATGTATGAATTATTATAGATATAGGGCAGACGCTACGTCACCCGACAAAAGCGCGGGAAGATGGACAGACAAAGAAAAGACCAGAAATTGAGAAGATACTTAAATACAAAGCTGAGAAGAACACGACACTTAGCAGAGAACACTACGAAAAAAGACGGGTCTGGTAACGACAAGAGGGCGTCAGCCCGAACCCTAGAAGGGCCGAGTGCCCCGGGAACCTCAGATGGAACGAACGGCTCACACATCTGAGGAAGATATCTGCCAAAGCTCTGTCAACCAGTCAAGAAATACTCTCTCACTAAGAAGCGGAACGTTTCAAGACCGAAACTCTCACTTAGAAAGCTGAGAGAGAAATCTGCCGAAGTTCAGAGGAACAGTTGACAAACGAAGAGTCGAGTAACAAGCCGGAATGGCGATAGCTAAGTCGACCAGAAACAAAGAAACGCTTGGAAAGAGAAACGCACTATCAAGTACACTGAGAGAAAGACATAACTAATGAGCTAGAGGAAGATAATCACGTGAACAGCTTCACTGATCATAGGATTACCTCCGTCACTAGGTTAGAGACTGCCCTCGACAGAACTGTGAAACCTTTAAGATTCCAGGGTGTAGATAAGTCATAGACTCGCTGGAATTGTGAGATGTTAACTATTTTGAGTTAGTGTACATAAATACGTTTGTGTTTAGAGAGTACACGGCTGTTTCAAACAGCCAAGTAGTTATGACTTATGTAACTTAGAACAAGAAGATAATCTAAGTATTCAAGGCTTATGTACTCCTTTGGACTTATGTAATAAACAGAAATTAGTGTTGTATTACACCTTACACCTTGTCAGTTATATATATGATATTTACATAAAGCAGTGTTCAGGAAGGCAAGAGTGCCTAATAATAATAATATTAACAGTATACGAAACACAGCGCGAAGTAAATAATCAAAAGCCACTATCAAGTATCACGAAGCCGAAAGATAATAATAACACCAAAGTTAATAAGACATCATCAAATGATCAAAGGTCATCAACATCGATGTAAAATCGTGCAGAATTGGTGACGAGAAATAACAATCTTTTTTTCAATCAGCACCGAAAGTGAACCCAGCTGAACTGTCCTTCGTCATACTATATCATCATTCATCGCAATACATCTTAATATAGACACAGAAAAGGAACACTTTTCAGACAGTGCCTCAACGATTCCTGCCGCCTATCCGTCATATTGGCCGGAAGTCCATGTCTTACGATGTACCAGGTTAGCTCCCCATTCCAGTTTCTATTATTAATCCTACTAACACTGGTTAACTATTTATGATACACTATTTTAACCCTAAAGAACCCAAATCTGGTACATAGAAAGAACATTAGAATTTGTTCTAGGATATAACCAGCGTTATCAATGCATATTTCCTGGAAAACGGTTTCACATTTAGTACAGAAAGTTATTGTACATTGTTGACTGGTGCCCTACGAAAGTTCATTTGCAAGAACTGATCTGGGACGTTGTTTGAACATGTCATTTTTTCGTGACAGCCCACAAACAGTCTATTCAACAACCCTAACAGAAATGAGCATTCCTATTTTATACATCCATTTAGTCGTGATTTAGCCCCCAGAGATTAACATTTTCTTGGAGCCCTTAACGAATATCTGAGAAGGTAAAAATTCGCGACATACGAAGTACTGCAGAGTGATAGCTACGACAACAGGCCAGTTCATTTCTACACTAAAGGAATCTTCTTCTTCTTCTTCTGCGATCATGGCTCATTCAGAGTAGGATTCCGGACTTTCTTATGAAGGCAGCTTTCTGTTTAAGTGATTGGGTTGCCCCGTATAGTTTCTCTTCCAGGGAGGTGGCTGTGGACCACATGGTCCTTCTCAGTCCTGTGTACTGGGGGCAATCCTGAAAGAACATGTTTTGTTGTCATGTTGTCCAGTGTACAGTGGCATTGGCTAGTAGTACCTATTTTGAGTTTGTTGAACATGTGGTTTCTCATTCTGTTGTGGCCAGTGCGTAGGCGAAGTATGATGATTTGATCCCTCCTTGATAGTTGGATCTATCCGTCCATCTCGTTATACTTTGCGTGTTCTCGGTTCCATTTTTCATGGTACTGGCCTTTGAGGATGGATTTGGCTTCGTCGTTGCTGACCAGATGGTTCTCTTGGGATAATTTCCCTCCCTCTTTAGCTAATTTGTCTGCGCGTTCTTTTCCGTGCATATTACAGTGTGATGGTATCCACTGGATGACCACTCTCTGGAAGTTATTGTATAGTTGGTCTAGGGTTGTTCTCAAGTCATCTAGCTCACTGTTCGTGGGTTTTTTTTTAGAGCTGTTAGGACTGACAGTGCATCAGTCAGTATCACCAATTTATTGTGCATGTAATTTTTGTGTTGGATAGCCAGTTTTGCAGCATCTTCGAGGCCTTCAGTTTTTGCTTTATAGTTGTTTGAGAATTTCCCAGTAGCTATTAACTTGGTGATCTCATTCTGGTTTTTCAGCCTCAGGAACACACCTCCTCCTCCATTTCTGGTGGCATTTGTAGCGGAGCCATCTGTGTATATGTGTGACCAGGAGTCCTGCGGGTAGTAGCTGTTTGTGTGTTTTTCTGCCATGTGTTTTCTTTCTTTATCTGCTTGTGTGCCTTTTTTCATGATTCCTATTACGTCTTCCTTAAGTTCTAGTCTTTTGTGTTTCTCATGATGAGTCATATCAGATAGGCATAAGGGTTTCGGTAGTGTTTAGGACAGTACTGGGTCACTAGTTGCCAATTCTTTGGAGATTGCAGGAAGTTGCTCCTCTTTAGTCTTACTTTTCCGAAACCAGTTATTCTTTGGTACATATGGTGGCTAATGAGCCCTTTATATTTCTCCGCTTGTTGCATTACTTTAGTTTTCCGTCTGTCTTCTAAAGGTTGTAAACCTGTTACTGTTTCTAGAGTCACGATAGGTGTAGATTTCATAGCACCAGTGATGATACGGGCAGCCTGGTTTTGTGTTCTGTCAATTTTGCTAAGCTGTGTTTTGGAAGCTGAGCCCAGGCTGTGACTCCATACACTAGGACTGGTCTTACTATTCCTACGTATAGTCGTTTCAAGATGTTGCTGTCTGCTCCCCAGTCCGTTCCAGCCAATTTCTTCATAATATCTGTTAGTTTTCTGGCTCTTTTATTTGCTCTATCTATCTGATTTATCCATGTCATTCTGCGATTCACGGTGACGCCAAGATATGTTGAGTTTTGGTCAATAGGAAGTGAAGGGTCTTTTATCTTCAAGTTTGCAGAGAGTGTGTTTCTTGATAGGCTGAAAATTGTGTATGTAGTGTTTTTTCCGTTAATTGGTAGTAACCATTTATCAAGTTTCACCTAGGGCATCTTGCATTCTTGAGCTAGCCACTGACATAGGTTTTTCACGTGTCCATATCACCAGGTCGTCTGCGTATATTGCTGAGTGTACACTGGGTGGAATGTCCATTACGATGTCATTTGTGAAAATTAAAAAGATCTTTGGGATAAGACTCCACCTTGTGGGACGCCTTGTTCGATTCTGGCTTTCATACTTAGTTGTCCATGTACTTGTACTCTGGCCGTTCTGTCTTGTAGGTATTGAGATATCAAATTTAATAAACGGCCTTGGATGCCAAGTCTGAGAAGCTTGTTCTTTAATCCTTCTCTCCATACCCTATCAAAAGTCTTCTCCATGTCGACCCACACTGCCAGTGTGTGTTTCTTTTCTTATAGAGCATCTTCTATTTCCTGTGCGATGTAGGTGATCAGGTCTTCAGTTGATCTGTGCTGACGGAAACCGCTTTTGGTATGATTTATTGGTTTGTCTCCAAATGCCATATGAGTCTGCTGTTGATCAGCCTTTCCATGAGTTTGCTCAGGCAGCTCAGTAAGCTAATTGGTCTGTAGTTACTTGGGTCTAGTGGGTCTTTTCCATGTTTGAGGATGGGCACCGTAATGGTTTCTTTCCAGGTTGCCGGCATTTCACCTCTCTTCCAGCAGGAATTCATTATCCTTAGAGGCTTGCCCTTGGCTTTCTGTCCCAGTTTTATTAGCATTTCATTGGTGATTCCGTCTTTTCTAGGGGAACTCTTAAGCTTCAATCCTTTGAGGGCTACTTAGTTCTGTTGGTGTAAAGATGGTCGTCTGGTGCTAAAGGCATGTGCTTTGCATCTCAATTTTCCTTTCTTGCAGCTTTCTGTTGGTCTTTTGGAATGTTTACTCTACTAATGTTTTTGTAATTTTCTATCAGTATGTTTGAGGCCTGTGTGGATGTTCTGATTGTGTGTTAATGATATTGAAGGTCTGCAGTTGATTTCTTCGCTCAGAGCTTACGCAAGTTTCCGAGTTTGTGTCCGTTTTTGTCTAGATTGAGGCTCGCTGTTTTGTGGCAGAGGCTGCTCTCTGTGCTTTGTGATGTTTCAGCTAGTTCTCTGGCAGAGTTCAGTTCCTCTTCTAGTCTTTTTATTTCCTTGCTCCAGTATGGCTTGTAGTTTCTTCTTGCTCCTCTAGGAATTGATTCTTTAGCAGCTCTCAGGGTTCCCTTTGTTAACTCCTCTATCATATTATTGGCTTTCTTTTCATGGGTGTTGATAGGCGCGGTGTAGGAATCTGTGAACATGGCAAACTTTTCCCAGTCTGCTCTCTTGTAGTTCCAGCGGGGAAGTGATATTTGCAACTCCTGTTTGTGAGCAAGATCCACTAAAAGTTTGACTGGTCTGTGGTCACTGTCGCCAAGTTGGTTCAGTACTATTCTGGTTATTTTGTTGGATATGTCTCCTGTTGCAAATGCTAGGTCGGGAGTTGATGTTGTTTTCCGTCTTTGGAGTAGAAGGTTGGGGGGGGGGGGTCCTCTCTAGAGTTTATGAGGAATAGGTTGTTGTCTATTTCCCATTCTTCCACTTCTTCACCTCGAGCATTTGATTCCTTTATCCCCATCTTTCAGAGTGGCTGTTCAAGTCTCCTACTACCAGACACTTTGATGGTGTTATTTCCATTGACTCCAGCTTCAGCAATTTGTCATTAGGACAGTATATATTAAATATTCTTGCGCTAGTGGAGTTAATGTATAGGTCTGTGCCAATGATCTCTGCCTCTCAGAGTCTAAGTTTGTGACTACTTCTATCTGTTTTGCTGGGATGGTATTCTTTATTAAGTATAAGAATTCCACCCTTGTGGCCTTCCCTGTCTTGTCTAAATGTTTGGTAGCCCCTAATCATACATCTATGCTGAGGATTAAGGTGAGTTTCTTTGATGCAGGCAACGTCAACCTCCTAATCTGCTAGTCTGACTGCCAGGGCTCGTTTTGTGGTATATGTCCTCCGCATTCCAGTGTATTATTTTCAGGTGCCTCTTGAAACCTTTCCGGCCAGTAGTAGTGTCCCTCTGGTTCAATTTCCTGGCTCTCCAAAATGGGTCACGGTGACCACCAGTAGCCCGGGGTGTACCACTTCGAGGCATGGGGCCCTGCATTCCATCTGCCTGGGGGGACTCTATAGACAGAGCACCATAATTAAAGTCCGTTAGGTCCACTCTGACTGAGTACATGTTAGAAAGTTTCACTGTGCTCTGCGCCAATGGCCCAATGCATCCGATTTCTGCCAGCATTTTATTCAGGTTTGCTTTTCTTAGCATTTGATTGTCCCCAATCTTCCTGCAAGGCAGCAGATTGTCTTTTCTGTAGGGGGATTGCCCTTAGATGGTCGGCCCTCCCGGGTTTACGAGCACCGTCTGCCCGAGCTTTGTGTAGTTATTCTGTTATGGAACCATCTTTCTGTTGACAGTTGCGAGTTGTTACCATAATAAATTGGTTTAATAAATACTGGCTATAATACCCAACAAGAAGTTTAGCACTCAGGCAGACAATGGGCCTTGCTTACTTAACATCGACGAGCACAACAGCAATCGTAATGCCTGTACCCTGGTACTGTTGATCTACAATTGTCTCTTTACCTTTACTATTTATCCTCTAATGATAAACCTTCACCATAGGGGAATATAACGACGACGTGGATCACATTCTCCTTGAAACCACCCATGTCAACAAACACAAGCTGAACATATTGTATAGTCTGTGTAACGATGCAATTTAGACGAATTAATTATTTTAGGTTGTCCTTCGTCAACAAGAAAATAAAAATTCATGTTATCCACTTCACTTTGAGTAATCAGATAGTCTGTGAAATAATTTAAATACCAAGCATTGACGTTAAATTCGGAATTGTTGGCAGAGACGGAATCATAAACAATAGCGATGTCCACTCCTTACATTGTCACATCAAAACATGACGTTAGTTGGCTATTATCTTTTGATCACACAGAGACCGACCCTAATTCTGTGCCTTCGGTAGAAGAAATGTAAAGTCAGTCTTGTCTGTAGAACATCCACCTTGAAGTTCGTGACTAATTGCTTGAGATCTTTTTGGCAGCGCTATCATACGATGTTCCTCGATTTGGCTTGTTTTTCATCGTTGAATTTGCTTCCAATGATGCTTCCACATACACGACAATCAACCTCACCATCAATAGCCCACCTTGTTAATAAACAAGAACCGTCACAACAGACAACTTGTCGCTAACCTAGTTACTCCCAGATCTATCATTCAACCCAGCTACTCATTAACCTAGTCTGTAGCAGGGCCTTCCATAACCATAATGTTGACTACTGGATCATGCTGTCCTCCTATCAGGCTTTTCAATCACTGATGACAGTGTTGGCTACTGGGTCATGCTGTCCTCCTAACAGGCTATTCAATCACTGATGACAGTTTTGGCTACTGGATCATCAACAACAGTGACCAGGTACATTTCCTTGGCCTTTGGCAGACATCAAACAATCTTTTATGACTTGGGAAACACAGTGAAGCTATGTGGTAGCAGAACATACCGATGGATATATGGCAACCGAACCTATAGACATTGCAAAACGTCTGGTCATAAACCAATCTCAGTCAAGAATTTCGGGTCCCCGTGATTTGCCTAGTGTGAACACACTGGAGTGTGTCATAAGTTCAGAGAAATTACCATTTTTGGAGTACCTAATGTTACATTTACGTAAAATGAACACGAAAGAGAAACAAAGAGGACGTGAACTTCTGGTCAATATGGTGGATAGGCGGCAGGAACCATTGAAGGCTATGTCTGAAAGTGTTCCTTGTTGCAGTTTCCTCATATTCCAAGTCCGGCTTGTTGCAGGAGCTACTGAGTAAGGGTGCTCTGTGCACACAGTGAGCTGTGTGTTTCATCCGTTTTGATCATTTTTCGATATTCCAATTGTTTACGATGAATGATGATATCGTATGACAAGGAACAGTTGACTGTGTTCACTTTCTGTGCGGTTTCGCCTTATGTCTTTTGGCGTGTGCTGAGACTGCTATGATGGGGTCTACAGCTACCTTTCCTTGTTTGGGAGATGAGATAGTAATTCGGATGATTCAACTGGCACGGGCGGTTGAGCAATTATGGAGTTTTTAATTCGTTTGCAGTGATACTGGGGCCTTCCATAACCAAAGAACCAAAGAACCGTCACAACAGCGTATTCCATTACAGTCACCAAATGCCATTTTCTTCATTCAGAAACACACATCAACGAAATTACCCACATTGGTCACATCCAATGGTGGTCAAAAGCATGCACTAAAGTAATCAAGGAGCCGCCACAACGATGACAACCATGCATGGACGCATACGGGGAATACATTGAAAAACTAACATTGCTTTTTATACTTTACATTTCCTCTATAGAAATGAATGTTTTGGTCAACTTTGAACGACCCTTGCTCAACTGAGGTTCATAGACATTGCGTATACCTTGTTGACAATTCTGCCACTTCCCTAAGTTTATCATTAATGTAATAATCTACTTCAGAGTTTCAGATTCGTCTGGAAAGTTGGAAGTCAATGAAGTTGGAAGTAAACCTTTGACATCAAAACTTTTGGATTCCAATGTAAGTACTTTGGACCTTTAATATCCCACCTCGTATTTATTTAATAATACAGTGCAACTACTGTAATTATTTTTAGAAGCGGATGTTTATTCTAAATGTGTATTATAAATAAAGGTAAAGGTAAAATACGAGACTTGAATCGGAGTCTTAACACGCGAGTTTTCACCCATATGTGCTCGGCCGCTACCCAGAAGTGTTCAGAGACTTCTGGATAGTGTTTCTTCACGCATCGAAACTCACGATGCGAGGCGACACTCCTCACCTTCCCAGAGTAATACCCTGGTACCCATTTCTGCCAACGGCTGGGTCGACCGTGCGGGTATTTTTTTCCCAACCACGAGTACAATTTACACTGCTTCCAGCGGGAATCGAAAACAGGTTTCCCTAATGCCGGTACCCCAGACGAGTAGTTTCCCAACTAGACCACCGCGGGCCCCAAAATTATTATTATAATAGGTATATTATTATAAATATATATTATAAATGTTTTACCGTACAATGTGATCGACACTACATGGAGACTGACCGCACTTTTCAAAAGTAACTACCATCTATCTCCCTCTCCCTGACTGATATCAGTTCTAAAGACAGAGTTAACGCTCCATTTTAATCTCGAATTGCCGAAACAAAACTGTTGCATCATTTTCTCATTACCACAGACGCCGTTCATGTATTCTGAGTTGTTTACAAAGATGAAATGCTGTGTGTAGAAACATCCTCTTCACGTGTTGTCTTCTATTTGACGATAACACGTGACCCAAGAATCTTTGATTTAAAGTTTATAAGTGAAAGTGAGTTTTCAATTTACAAATCCGAATGTTAAATACACACAGGTTTCTAATGATGGTCATTTGCTATTTTCAATATTTATAGTTGTAAGTGCAAGCTATTCTAGTCTTATTTAGTTTGAAACTTTATAATTTCAATAATTTTTTATATTTTGATGTAAAATTTTCGATTACTTTATTCTATATATGTCATTTTTATTGATTTTCCTGACTTTCCTTTATCTTGGCATGACCTGTTCATAAATATATAGAATATTCGAGTTTCTACTCTATTTCGTGCGAAGAAAATTTCAATTAGAATTAGAATTACTCATCCACTAGAGCTTCTCTATAATGGAAGCTCGAGAGTGCACCTATTTACATAAAGCCTCATTTACGTGTTTTTTTAATTCCTACCAAAAGTCAATTCCTGATTCCTGAAAGACAGGAGTCTAGCAACCGACTCAAAGAGCGAGGAACGAACTTGTGAAAATGTCCTGACCAATATGATTATCCCAGTCTGGAAAATACTTGTGTATATTTTTTGTTACGTGTTTGTTTAGTGTTGGTATAGATCACCGAATTTCACGGTTCTCTCTCTCTCTCTCTCTCTCTCTCTCTCTCTCTCTCTCTCTCTCTCTCTCTCTCTGCGATCAGGACTCAATCAGAGAAGGATCCCAGACTCTCACATGAAGTCAGCTGTCAGGTTAAGTGTGTTGATCGCCCTCACAGACAGAACATCACAATTAGAGTCTGCCAGATCCACTCTGATTGAACACCCGTTAAAACGTCGCACTGTGTTCTGCGCCAGTGGCCCAGTGCATCCGATTTCAGCCAGCATTTTATTCAGGTTTGCTTTCCTTAGCCTTTGATTGTCCCCAATCTTCCTGCAAGGCAGCGAATGATCTTTTCTGTAGGGGGATTCTGCCCTTAGATGATCAGCCTCCCAGGTTTAGGAGCACCATCTGCCCGAGTCACTAGAGGTGACTAACACAGACATGCACACACAAAGATATGAGATGTGATCAACACAGACATGCACACAGCGATACGAGGCATGACTAACAGTGACACACATCAATATATATGACACATGACTAACACAAACGTGCACATAAAGATATGACATATGACTGACATAGATATGCACACACAAAGATATGACACATGCCTAACATAGACATGCACACAAAAATATGAGATATGACCAACATAGACATGCACACACAAAGATATGAAATGTGACTAACATAGTCATGCACACACAAGAATATGAGATGAACATAAACAGACATGCACACACAAAGATATGAGATATGACCAACACAAACATGCACACAAAGATATGAGATATCACTAACCCAGACATGCACACACGGAGACATTAAACATGACTAACACAGATACACACTAAGATATGAGATATGACTAAACACAGACACACATAAAGATATGAGATAAGATTAACAAGGACACACCAAGATATGCGATATGACCAACATGACACACACCAAGATATGAGCCATGGCCAACACTAGCACACACAAGCTAAGATATGAGTCATGGCTAGCACAGAAAAACACCAAGAAATGAACCATGTCTGGCACAGAAACACATTAAGGTATCCACATGCTTGGGTTTGTTGTAGTCGGCAGACTCTTCTTAACGTGGGAATCATCGACAAACGAGACGCAGGCCCCGATTAACTGTTCACAGGTTTCGTTAAAACAGTTGTCCGGAGATTTGAGAGTGCAGTTTGATCCGTAGAATGTTCCCTTGCATGTAGAGTTCCCGGTTGAATGTTCACAGGTGTCGTTGAAACAGTTGTCCGGACATTTGAGAGTGCAATCTGACCCGTAGTACGTTTCCTTGCACGTACAGTCTGTACTTTCCGGGTCACATATGATGTCACAGCCATCAGAACACGTCTGCTTGCACTGTAGCCCAAAATTACCATCGAGACAAGTGTCATTACAGGTGTAGCCAGGATGTTTACATTGTAGGCATTTTCCGGATTTTCCCTCACATAAAGGACAGACACTGAGACAAGACCCGAAGCAGTCATGTCCATAGATCCCATGTGAACAGTTGCCGTGACACGTACCGATGATGACGTTGCAGCCTTTGCAACACCCACTACACACTGCACAAAACGACCAAGAATGCTCGTCCAGACAATAGGTGTCTGTAAATGTTTGCACCTCACACACCGTCAGTGCACTGTCGGCCTGCGAAATGGTCGATGAGAACTCAATCTTAATGATTGATTAGCCTTTGCGAGCTTAGCGAGCCATTGCCGCTTGTGTGGTGACTACAATAGTGTTCACAGAAATATTTGGGTATGATATATCATTATACTGGAACACTACGACGCCACTGTCAGAGAAAGCCTTTAGAGTGGCATTCTTTACCCGAATCATAGTGCTAGGTCGATGATAGATTCGAATGGTGTGAATCTTCTGGGGTGTGGTAAAGTTCAGATACCAGTAAACAGAATTGGTTCCACTTCTCAATTGTGTGTGTGTGTGTGTGCAGTCATTGTCATAGAGATTGGTCTTTGTTTTGCCATTAACTGCGGCCTCTGGTCCACATCCATCCCCTGTATAACAAGTATTAAATGTATCGGTCAGGTTTGTGTTCTGTTTGAGAGCCACATTCCGACCCTCGCCAATGTAGATGGAGCAGATATTTGCAACTATCGCCTCTTCAATCCGTAACTTGTTGATCAGACCAGCCCCAGAGCAAAACAGCCTTAACTCCCATTTCCATCATCCGAAGAAGTGGCGTGGAATTGTGTTTATCGAAGTCCTGTGCTCTTCCCAAATCTCGGAGGGTATTGATGATGCTCTTTCATTTCCCTGTAATCCCGCATGTCCAGGGACATAGAAAAAGGTGACCTTACGTATTTTGGACTTCTGCAATGACTCTACCCAGTGCTTGCGTACAGAGCATGCCTCCACTTTTTTATCATGCTCATCGAATCACTCAGTATACATGCGTGGGTGTAGTCTTGTGGTTCTAACCATTTGCCATGCTACTCGTGGTCATGACGTATGCACCACTGTCTTCTTTGACTATTATGCCTGCTGAGCGTGCTGCAAATGCCCATTCACTTCGTTGGTGTCGTATTACAGATCCGTCTGTATAGATGACTGCATGAAGATGGAAGCTGTTCGCGTTCGTGCCATTGTGTAAACAATGTTTTCTTTGAACACGCTATCTGTTATCACAGCGAGTTGGCGGATTTTTAGAAATGTGACCACTGGTTTGATAATAAATGTTTGTACATAGTTCGTTAACCACCGCTGTAGATCAAGTCTTTATTCTGCTGGCTTCGTACGCGACCTTGGAAGCCAATGACCTAACTTGTGCAGACGGTTGGTTTGGGTCAAATTGTACATCACAATGTCACTGCTATAATGACGCAGTTTGTGACAAAACTACAGGGACATGCCCAAACAATGACAATTGTCAGCATGAATATTTCAGACCCCAGTGTCAGTACTTGGATCTCGTTTACAAATACGCCCAAAAATCTGAACCTACTTTCCTGTTTGATAACGACACCACATGTAATCCGGACACAGATTCTACATCAGTTGAGGCAACTCTCAATCAATCTTTGCCGTTCTCCTGGTTTAGATTTATGTGAATGACTTAACATATCCGAACAGTTTCACGGTAAAACTAAATGGTTCTGCCTAATGTAACATTGAATGAAAGTGTGTAGTTAGTTCGCACGAGATTGATGCCTTTTGCTCTGGGGATGGGCTTATCAACAAGTTACGGATTGAAGGGGCGATAGTTGCAAATATCTGCTCCATTTACATTGGCGGGGGTCGGAATGTGGCTCTCGATCAGAACACAAACCATACCGACACATTTAATGCTTGTTATACAGGAGACGGATGTGGACCAGAGTCCGCAGTTAATGGCAAAACAAGGACCAATCTCTATGACAATGACTGCACACACACACAATTGAGAAGTGGAACCAATACTGTTTACTGGCATCTGAACTTTGCCACGCACCAGAAGACTCACACCATTCGAATCTATCATCGACCTAGCACTATGATTCGGGTAAAGAATGACACTCTAAAGGCCTTCTCTGACAGTGGCGGCATAGTGTTCCAGTATAATGATATATCATACCCAAATATTTCTGTGAATACAATTGTAGTCACCACACAAGCAAAAATGGCATACATTAAGATTGAGTTCTCATCGACCATTTCGCAGGTCGACAGTGCACTAACGGTGTGTGAGGTGCAAACATTTACAGACACCTATTGTCTGGACGGGCATTCTTGGTCGTTTTGTGCAGTGTGTAGTGGGTGCTGCATAGGCTGCAGCGTCATAATCGGTACATGTCACGGCATCTGTTCATATGGGATCTATGGACACGACTGCTCCGGGTCTTGTCTCAGTGTCTGTCCTTTTTGTGAGGAAAAATCCGGAAAATGCCTACAATGTAAACATCCTGGCTACACCTGTAATGACACTTGTCCCGATTGTAATTTTGGACTACAGTGCAAACAGACGTGTTCTGATGGCTGTGACATCATATGTGACCCGGAAAGTACAGACTGTACGTGCATGGAAACGTACTACGGGTCAGACTGCACTCTCAGATGTCCGGACAACTGATTCAACGACATCTGTGTACAATCAACCGGGAACTGTACATGCAATGAAACGTTCTACGAGTCAGACTGCAATCTCAAATCTCCGGACAACTGTTTGAACGAAACCTATGAACAGTTAATCGGGGCCTGTGTCTCGTATGTCGATGATTCCCACGTTAAGAAGAGTCTGCCGACTACAACACACCCAAGCATATGGATACCTTTATGTGTTTCTGTGCTAGACATGGTTCATTTCTTGGTGTTTTTCCGTGAAGCCATGGCTCATATCTTGATGTGTTTCTGTGCTAGCCATGGCTCATATCTTGGTGTGTGTCATGTTAGTCATATCTCATATCTTGGTGTGTCCGTGTTAATCATGTTTCATATCTTTATGTGAGTCTGTGTTTAGTCATATCTCATATCTTAGTGTGTATCTGTGTTAGTCACGTGTCATATCTTTGTGTGTGCATGTCTGGGTTAGTGATATCTCATATATTTGTGTGCATGTTTATGTTAGTCATATCTCATATCTTTGTGTGTGCATGTATGTGTATGTCACATCTCATATCCGTGTGTGTGCATGTCTATGTCAGTCATATCTCATATCTTTATGCGCATGTTTATGTTAGGCATGTGTCATATATCTTGGTGTGTGTATCAGTGTTAGTCATGCCTCGTATCGCTGTATGCATGTCTGTGTTAGTCACATCTCCTATCTTTGTGTGTGCATGTCTGTGTTAGTCACCTCTAGTGACTCGGGCAGATGGTGTTCGTAAACCTGGGAGGGCCGACCATCTAAGGGCAGAATCCCCCTACAGAAAAGATCATCTGTTGCTTTGCAGGAAGATATGGGACAATCAAAGACTAAGGAAAGCAAACCAGAATAAAATGCTGGCTGAAATCGGATGCACTGGGCCACTGGCGCAGAACACAGTGCAACGTTTTAACGGGTGTTCAATCGGAGTGGATCTGGCCGACTCTAATTGTGATGTTCTGTCTGTGGGGGCATCAACACACTTAACCTGACGGCTGACTTCATGTGAGAGTCTGGAATCCTGCTCTGATTGAGCCCTGATGGCAGAGAGAGAGAGAGAGAGAGTGATGACTGCATCTTTCTCATCGGTGTTATCGCAGATGATACCGTTGACCTCAGCATTAACCACGACTGGATTATGTTTCCTACTTTTCCTGTCGAGTGTGGCTATAAACGAGAAAGTCCCCTTGAATGACGTAGGCAGCAGTATCCACACCTCACCAACGCTGATATTGGTAAGCAAACAGACTTGTTTGATGACATCTTCTGCTCGGCCCACCCATGATTTGCCTCTTTTTAGCCAGGCACCTTTCCCTGTGTTGAGCACGTGGTGCAATGGCTGCTCTTTATCTGTACTAATCTTCATGCATGCTCGTGCTCTCCAGATCTTGATTCTGTCAACAATGGTTGGAAAGTCAAGAAGATACCTCATTGCTACACAGGGAGTGTCCCTTGTACATAGTAAGATAATTCGTATGGCTTCATTTTGTATTTTTATCCAGCCTATCAATTTGAGTCGTACTGACAGTAAGAATTGCCAGGGCATATTCGATAGGTGCGAGCACTAATCCCTGGAACAGAAGAGTAAGTATCCTCTGCTCGATGTTGGCAGCTGCCATGACCAAGGCGGCTAATCCTTTGCGGGATTTTGTTATCACATGGTTGATGTGGTCCCGAAAACACAGTCTGCGATAAAACTTAAATCCGAGGTATGTCATCAACTTGTCCCTGGTCACCTCATCAGCTCCCATTCGTACTACCGGTGTGGTCGTTTAAGCGATATGATTGTAAAGGGAGAACCATGAAATTGATCCTTTATTAGGATTAACCAAGGCACCTGAAACCCCGCACCAAGAAGAAATGCGATCGAGTTCATCTTGCATTGTGGAGGCGATTCCCCGTCTGTCTCTTCCCTGTCGATATACCAGAATATCATCAGCAAAAGTCATAGTTCTTCCCTTCCCATCCAGTTTTTGTTCTGTGATCGTTATTGTGTACACGTTAAATAGAACCGGTGACAATGGTGAGCCTTGTGGCAGCCCTGGACAAATGGATGTTAGCTCGGAAGACCAACTTCCACATCTGAGTATCACCTTCCTCTGAAAAAGTGACGCAGCTATCCATCTAATGAGGAAGGGGTGCACCGCCAGTTTGTGGAGCATATGTAAGAGGTATTCAAAGGGCAATAATAGAACAAAGAAGTATGTGTTAGCACTCGGAAAAATTAACAGACAAACAACAACAGAAAAAAACGAAGAACAATATATGGTCCGAAGCGGGATCGAACCCGTACTCCCTGGCACTGCGCCTTGCCACGAGAAGCCGAACGCTTGGCACACTGCCACGCAGCTAACTAAAAAAAATAGCTATTGTAGCAGTGTCTTACACGAAGGCGTTCTCAATGACTATAGCATAGGGTAACGATCACAGACCGGAAATAAATTGTATATTTGTACTTTCCTATTAATGCAAGTATCTCCCAGTAGGGCTGAATACTTGTGTTGCAGACAAACATTTATTGAACGTAACAGAACAAATAGTAGTTTCCAGTGGTTATATACTGGATACAAATAATAATAAAATTTATATTATATATAAAATTATATTAATATTATTATTTGTATCCAGTATTCAAATGTTACCCTGTTGTATGCATCCTCCAGATCTATAGCAGCAGCATATGTCTCCTCTCGTCTGTGGAAGCCTTCGAATACGTCATAGGCAAAGACTGCCGCATTGAGCCATGTCTCTTTGTTATAACTATAACCTCCGAGTGTGAGTGGGAATGCGCGTTTCTGTCTAAGATGACAGGTGAGGACACGGGCAACTAATTTTCTCCAGCAGCTTGCCCGCAGTGTTCTGCGTTGTGATGATTCTGTAGGCACGGATCTGAGAATGGTCCTTGTTTGGCTTCGGTCTTCTTCTTCTTCTTTTCTCTTTCTCTGATACCTAAAAGGTGTCGTGGTTTATATCATTTGTCGTTCTTGTGCTGCTCGAATTGTCTGAATTAGTGATTTTCCTTTGTTGTTACATTTCTCTGTCACTGCATCTATCCATCTTCTTCTGTGTCTTCCTCTTGGTCTTTTTCCATGCATTCTCGAGAAGAACGCCCTTGATGGTGATTGGTGAGGATTCATTCTGACCAGGTGGCCAAACCATTTAAGTTGTTGTTGTTCTATATATTCTTGGCAGGGTTTTGTTCCTACCATTTTTCTTATGGTTTCATTTGGTATTCTATCTCTTCTTGTGTTGTTTGTTACTATTCTCAAGCATCGCATCTCACATGTATTGATCTTTCTTAAATGTGATTTAGAAAGGGTCCATGTTTGACTTTCATAGCTCAAAGTTGGTATGAAGATGCTATTTATCATTTGTTGTTTAGCTGGCATATAAATGTTTGGATGTCTTAACAATGGTGAAAGCTGGTTTGTGACAGCATTTGCTTTTTGTATTCTCATGTCAATTTCTCTGTCTAGTTTTCCATCTTCTGTGAACATTGTGCCTAAATACTTGAATTCCTCTACTTGTTTTATTTCTTTGTCTTTGATCTTGATGTTTAATGGGTGTCTTAATTTGCTTATTCTTATAGCCTCTGTTTTTGCTGTGTTAATTTTCATACTGTAGTTTGTGCAGCTTTTATCTAGAGATGTTAAATGCTGTTGTAGCAGGTTTTCATCCTCATATATTAGGCATTGGTCATCTGCGAAGAGTAGCTCATTGATGTTGGAGTTTTCTACCTCTATGTTATTATTTGATTTGTCCTTGTTGTTGGTTGTTTCCTGACATTTTCGTTCGTGATCGTAATATCGTAATAGCACACTGATGTATGGTACTATTCGCACAAACTATATAAATCACATAAAAATCCATTTGAAATAGCACAAGAACGCTTGAATTTCTTTTTCTACGGGCATTGAAATTCACTTATAACTTAAATTTGACTCCCATCGAAAATTGTGTCGTGTTGCCATTGTTGTTGGCTTCGGTAGCGGTAGTAATTAGAGGGAGTGTATTTATAGGGAGTGTAAATACGAGTTAGAACTTGCAAGAACCAAAAATGAGAACGAGTAATTCATACGATATATTCATAATAGAAGTAAAAGGCGGTGGAGATAAAACTCAAATAAAGATAGAAAATTAGACTGATAGTTGCAGAGACAGAAGGAGAGAGAGATACTGTTAGGTGAGAAGTGTGAGGGAACCCAAAGAGAGAGAGAGAGAGAAAGAGAGAAGAGGGTTAGTGGAGAGAAACAGATGATATTGTCAAAATAGACAATAAGGCGAATAGGTGAGAAGATTGAGAGAGGAAGAGAAAGAGAGAGAGATATAATGATTATCCTTAGAGTATCACCCGATTTGATTCTCGGATATGCATAATAACAGATCCCGTCGGTTTGCCCATTGTAGATTGTAATGGTGGTTTGGATGGTTTCCTTATGTGGTGTAATATACGTGCCGTGCTGCTCTACTTTTCCTTCGATGTCTGGTATTTGTTTAAATGGGGATGAACTTATGACTCCATTGTTGTGTGTGGTATCTCATCAAGATGGCTGATTGTATATCCCTGGGCCGAATGCTTATAATGAGAGGGGGGGGGGGGAGGGGGATGACGGAGTTTTGTTCCTGGCTATGCAACCCGGTGTGACTCCCAGAGTTTCATTTCGGTCAGAAGGGATGTTGTCTAGAGCGGAGAGGGCTACTGTGAGATTGAGGGTAGACTTGTGAACTGGTTTATCGTTTCACAAATTCACATTGCAGGATAGATCTGGGCATTAATGGACTGTGTCCGATGAGGATAATACTATGAATAACTATGATTCACATGCTCCGATTTGGAGACAAAAACAATATCCTCATCATCATGCGCTATACATTTTAAAAACATATGACGATTAAAATTTTCAGGTGGATGTGAACTTCCGGTCAATATGACGGATAGGCGGCAAGAACCGTTAAAAAGCTGTGTCTGAAAAGTGTTCCTTGTTGCAGTTTCCTCATATTCCAAGTCCTGCTTGCTGCCAGAGCTACTGAGTTAAGTGCTCTGTGCACACCGTGAGCTGAGCGTTTTATCTGTTTTGATCGTGTTTCGATACTCCGATTCCTTACGATGAATGATGATATGGTATGGTGGAGAACAGATGAATGCGTTCACTTTCTATGCGGTTTCGCCGTATGTCTTTTGGCGTGTGCTGAGACTGCTATGATGGGGATTGCAGCTACCTTTCTTTATTTGGGAGATGGACTTCCGTTTCAAAATGGTGGAACACTTCACGTTCTCTCGATCGCTGCAGACAATGCATCTGGGGTTTGATTAATTTCGGCTCTCTGATTGCAATTTTCTGTGTTGAAATCAAAATGATGTTCTACTTAGCAAATCTGCGCCGACGAAGTGGACAAATCTGCACCGGCGAGTACATAATGAAGTCGACCGAAGATTTTCCTCTTTGGGGATTTTCACCGTGTTTCGTTCGTTGTACGCTAACCGCAGGGTCTGTTGTTTGATGTGTGACGGGGATAATTCGACGACTACCTGTGTGTTTCTATGTTCGGTTGGTGTCAAGAACGATGTCCTAATATCATCAAGCGCTATAAATTTTTTGTTCTCCATATGACGATCATCATTTTCGGAAGGACGTGAACTTTCATGGTATGTGGTGGATAGGCGGCAGGAACCATTGAAGGCTATGTCTGAAGGGTGTTCCTTGCTGTAAAAGTAAAGTACCCCCGTCACGCCAAGTGGCGTATAGGGAAATATGTTGTTAGTGACCCTATATTTTACAGACCTTCAGCACATGATTTTTGGGGTAATGTGGTCAGTATTAGGCCCGTGCTGCTTTACTTTCCCAGAAAAAAATCCGGTACCCATTTAAGGCTTGGTGAACCCGGAAGCCGTCGGTTGGGATCGAACCCTACCCCTTGTCCGTGGTAGTCCAGTTCACTAACCACTGAGCTATCGCGGCTCCGTTCCTTGTTGTAGTTTCCTCATATTCCAAGTCCGGCTTGTTGCAGGAGCTACTGAGTGAAGTGCTCTGTGCACACTGTGAGCTGTGTGTTTCATCCGTTTTGATCATGTTTCGATGTCCCGCTTGTTTACGATGCAGGATGATATCGTGTGACAGGAAACAGTTGACTGTGTTCACTTTCTGCGCGGTTTCGCCTTATGTCTTTTGGCGTGTGCTGAGACTGTTACGAAGGGGATTACAGTTACCTTTCTTTGTTTGGGAGATGAGTTAGTAATTCGGATAATTCCACTGGCACGGGCGGTTGAGCAATTATAGATTTTAATTCGTTTGCAATGATACCGAGGCCTTCCATAACCAATAACCAATATTTGGGAGATGAGATATTAATTTGGATGATTCCACTGGCACGGGCGGTTGAGCAATTATGGATTTTAATTTGTTTGCAGTGATACCAGGGCCTTCCATAACCATAACCATAACCAACTGATACGTGATGGTATATAAGGTGGTACTGTCTAACATATTGGTATATAAAGTAGTACTTTCCAAAATAACGGTATATATAGTGACATTGCTCAAGATATATATATATATATATATATATATATATATATATATATATATCCATCCATCCATCCATCCATCCATTCACCCACCCACCCACCCATCATTACTATCATTGTCTAGGCATCCATGAGGCATCCATGTATGAGGTATCCATCCATCCATCCATTCACCCACCCACCTACCTACCTACCTACATACATACCTACCTACCTACCTGTCTGTATGCCTGTCTGTATGCCTGTCTGTCTGTAAAAAAAAAAGTAAAGTACCCCCGTCACGCCAAGTGGTGTATAGGGAATAACACCATAAAGAATAACACCATATTTGGTGTTAGTGACCATACATTTTACAGACCTTCAGCACGTGATTTTTGGGGTAATGTTTCCGGTATTATGCCCGTGCCGCTTGACTTTCACAGAAAAAAATCCGGTACCCATTAAAGGCTGGGTGAACCCGAAAGCCGTCGGTTGGGATCGAACCCTACCTCTTGTCCTTTGTAGATCAGTTCACTAGCCACTGAGCTATCGCGGCTCCAAGTCTGCCTGTCTATTATATATATATATATATATATATATATATTTAATTACCTGATATCTGTCTTTATGTTTCTAAGAGTATCTATATATATATACAAGTCGTGTATTATAGTGTAGAAGTGTATTTTGGATGCACTTGAGTTATACGTGATTAGAGAAATAATAAAATGTTGTCTTCAGCATAAGTGCATCTATGTATATGACATTATTTGTTTCTACAGGATTGTTTCATTTTGGACTGCGGCTCTAGTGGAGTCTATGCATGGATAGGGAAGAAATGTACGAAAAATGAGAGAAAGTCGACCTGGAAAAATGCTACGGTATATTCTTGAAAGTTTAATGTAAATTTTAATAGAAAAATACTTAAGTGTTGTAGAAAAATGTAAAGTTTGATTGTACAGCTGTTAAAACAATTATAATTATAACAATTTTGTAGTAATATATATATATATATATATATATATATATATATATATATATATATATGCAATAGGTTACAGTAATATATCGTAAGTATATTATTTTTCTTCGTCTAGTTCATTTCTTCCTTTTGTTACAGGCCAAAAAAAGTTGTCACTTACCGTTACGTCATGTGACACCTTTTAGGACAACGACACAATTAATTCACTCTGCGAGATCCGTAAACGTCCAGGTCAGACTCACACAACTCATTGTGCTTAGGCGGTTTAATTAACACATTCCCGTACAAAAAAAGTTAGACTATACTTAAACAAAACAGTAGGTACATTATTGAAGAAGATTCAAGATGGCGTCGGTATGTGGACAGTGTTTTCAGTTACAGCGTGTGTTGTTTCGAAATACGCCGGTTACACGCATTGTGCTTCTTGGATTTAATGTTCTGTTCATGCCTGTTGTGGTTGTTTAACTTCTGACAGGCTGGTGGACGGTGGAAATTCTCGTTGTTAAGTGGGTATTTATCTTCTTTTCATTGTGATAGCCCTATCGGTGATAGGTCATTGTTTTTCACTGTCGCTCCGGGCCGCGGGTCCATTCCGTATCGTACAAAGTCTGTGACGGTGGATGGAGCGGAAGAGTCAGCAATGACCAACGGTCCAGAAAGCGAAAATAGCAAAATGTGTGGTACACAAGAGGCATGTTCAGGACACGAAAGATGAATGTGGCTGACCACCGTGAAAGAAATTGGAGCCTCATCGCGTGATTTTCCAGAGAAAGCCATGGAGAGGAATTCGTAATTATGTCGGAGAAAAGATCTAAAACTATGTTCATAGAATGTTAGGACTCTATATCAAGAAGGAAAATTGGAAAATTTTATTCAAGAAGCAGAACGAATAAACATAGATATTTTAGGCATATCAGTGACAAAATGGAAAGAATGTGTGTACATAAAGGACGAAAAATATACATTTATATACACAGGAAACACAACAGAACATCAAAGGGGGGGGGGGGGGTGTAGGAATACTAATAGAAAGAGAGTTACAAATATATTTTAGTACCAACTGGACATACAATTATAGGATTATACTGCTCAAGATGAAAGCAAAACCATTCGACATAGCAATAATACAGACATACGCACCTACTCAAGACTACACAGATGAACAAATTGATGCATACTATGAAGATCTAAATAAAGTTATGAACCATTGAAATCTTCGAACATCTTGATTGTAAGGGGTGACATGAACGCTAAAGTAGGAAAAGGTAGATATAAGACCATTATAGGAAATCATGGTTTAGGAAAAAGAAATGACAGAGGAGAAAGATTAAAACAATTCTGTGAAGAAAACAGGCTGATAATATGTAACACCTACTTTGAGCAAGGGAAAAGGAAACTATACACATGAAAAAGCCCTGGAGATAGGAAGAGGAATCAAATAGATTACATAATGAAAATAGGTTCCGTAACAGCGTCAAGAAAGCCAAAACCTATCCAGGAGCAGATATTAACTCAGATTACAATCCTGTAATGATTTAAATTAAAATCAAAATAAAGAGAAACAATGAAAAGTCTAATTCATCAACAATACCACTAGATATAACAGTTTTAAATTATAAAGATATTAAAGATACTTATACAATACAAGTTAAGAACACATCATAAGGAAGACAACTTCCGTTTGCAAGATGGTGGATCTAGTTCACGTTCTCTCCATCGCGACAGAAAGTGCATTTGATGTGTGATTAATTTCGGCTCCCCATTGCACTTGTCTGCGTTAAAGTCAAAATGATGTTCTACTTAACATATCTACGCACATGAAGCGGAGTTGTACTCACAGCAATATTCCTTTTGACAAATCTAGTTTCTCTAGAGTTGATATGCGCTTTACGTCACATTGAGTGTTGTTCATGACCGTTGTTGGAATTGCTTGACGCAAGTTATTTACATGTTACAACTCATTAATGTGAACTGCTTCGTCAAGTCAGTCACAGATTTATCTCTTTAGGGAATTTGCACCGTGTTTCGTTCGTTGTAGGCTGCATTCACTGTAGTAATCAGGAATATATAGGCGCTGCCACTGTTATGTGTGCTATGTCATCATAATGGCTCATCGTATATACCAAGACCGGCTGTACGCTAATCTTACGGTCTGGTGTTTGATGTGCGGTGGGGATAATCTGACGACTAACTGTGTTTTATATTTTCGGATTTGGAGTCAAAAATGATATCTTAACATCATCAAGCGGTATACATTTTAAAAAATATGACAATCATCATTTTCAGGAGGACGTGAGCTGTTTAAACAGACAGCTAACTTCATGAGAGAGTCTGGAATCCTACACTGATTGAGTCTTGATCGCAGAGAGAGAGAGAGAGAGAGAGAGAGAGAGATAACATGGATATACGACTAATATGTAATCTGTACAGGAAGCAAACAGCAATAATAATATATAACAAAGAAAACTCTGCACCCATTGATATAAAAAGATGAGTAAGGCAAGAATGCATCTTATCACCAAGCTTGTTCAATCTATACACTGAATCTATTTAAAAATATTACAGAGATATCAGACATAAACATTAATGGAAAGATAATCAATAACCTAAGATATACTGATGATACTGTATTACTAGCAGAAAATCCTAAAGATCTACAACAATTACTTAACGAAATAAACATGATAGGCAAAAAATATGGATTAGATATGAATATCAAAAAGACTAAAATTATGATCGTAAACAAAAAAAAAATACTCAAAACCCACAAGTGGATATCAAAATTAAAGGAATAGACCTGGAGACAGTTCAGAACTACAACTAATTTGGACGTACTATAACCAGTGATGGAAAATGTAAAACTGAAATAAACAAAAGAATAGGTTTGGCAAAAAGTAATTTTAATGTCATGAAAAATATACTAACATCAAAAGAAATAACACTAGTGCTAAAACTATGAATTAGTGGTTAGTAACACCGTGTGTTACCGGGGCCTCATTATGTGGGAAGTAAAGAATAGTGACACTGTGACCTTCTAGGCATGTCGTAAGAGGCGACTAAGGAGGTTGATCGATGGCTTGCCAAGCTGTCATTGTAAAAAGCATTGTTATGGAAACAGAACCATAGATTTTAGAAGCAGTTATCTCTGCAATATGTGCCATTTTGGCACGCAAGGTTTCTGTTTTTGAGATTGTAGTTCTGCCCTATGTGCCGTCTTTGGCTCGAAAGGACAATAGATAGATAGAAAACTAAGAATAGCAAAATGTTATATCTTCTCAACATTCCTATAGGGAAATTAGACAAGAAAACAGAACAGAGAATTGAAGCCTTTGAAATGTGGATATATAGAAGAATATGTAGAATTGGATGGAATGGAATGAAAAGAAAACAAACGATGATGTCTTAAAACAACTAAAAATGAAAAGAGAACTACTAAACACAATTCAAACAAGACAAATGTTATTTTTTGGGCCATGTTAAAAGACACAACAGCATACTAAAAGTAATCTTGGAGGAGAAAATACAAGATAAAAGAGGCACAGGCAGACCAAGAAAAACGTGGACGAGTAACATCAAAAGATGGCCAAATGAGCCTGCACCATCAAAGCAAGAGACAAAGCATAATGGCACTCCATGGTAGCCAACTTTCGTTGCGGTGGTGGCACTCGAAGGTGATGATGAGGTAAATTATGTGTCCAGATAAAAAATACTTTGGAGCGAACCAGTATAAACAGTTATATTGTTGTAGTTTGTAATATGGCTGCAACAATAAAATACAGAGCCTATATTTCATTTGTATTTGCTCAAAAATATTTAGTTAATTTCTTCAGCAGTGTCTGTTGGTGTGCAAATGTGTGCTAATCGATTCGAAGACTTACAAGACTGGCTTTTGAAGTCTGATTGAGAGACAAAAAGTAGTTCCTCTCTAGGAAATAAAAAGTTACTAAAATCGTGCTTAAAGAGCGCAAATAAATTTGAGAAGACAATTTTGAAATAACTGTAAAGTTTACATTAAAATCATCAAATACACCGCTTAAATAAACAGTTACACCCAAAAAAATACAAGAGAAGCCGATATCTTGGGCAGAGATTATGATTTGTGATTCAGTGCCGCTAGCGCTTCGTCTTCAAATATGCAGACAAATGGTTGTCTTATGTCTCGTCAGTTTTATGGTACAAACAGGCTCAGTTCTTGACATCAATCTCGGCATCATGCCAGCATCATCTCGGCATCATACCGGTATCGTAGCGTTAGAGGAGGAGTGGAGCGGTGGTGATGGAGCTGGAAGGACAGAAGTTAGAACGGAATATAGCGAAACAAAACTTACCGTGGAAAGATTTTTTTTTTTTTATTCAATTTTTAAAAAAATTGTAAAGTGTTCTGAATGATTATGAAGCGGACAGTTATGTGCTGGGTTGGGACGGTGAGGTGAAAAAAAATAAAGATTGATAAAGTAGTAGGACGAATAGCTCACCATAGAAACAAGTGATTTTTTAGAAATGAATTTTGTGGGGTTTTTGTGGGTTCTTAAATTGATATTGGGAAGTTTGTAGGTGGTTAATGAGTTTGAATGTATTTATAGGTGTGGGGATCGGTATGCAAGGGAGTGGGTGGGAGTGGTAAAGATAGAAAAGATATAATAAAATTAATAGCGAACAAAAGTTGATCAATAAAAGATGATGACGTGAATTGTAGTTGAATCGGCGTCTTGTAGCTATTCCAAACACACAGACAAAACAACCATACATACACACACACACACTCACAGGTGTATACAAAAGAAAAACGAAGAAATTGAACTATAATTTTCAAGTTTATTAAATTTATTTTTACATCATTCTCCAAAAAATGTATAATAATGGCAAAGTTGTAATTTTGTAATGACTTTTAATAAAATTTTAGATAAAATTAAAATTTTCACCAAATATAACAAATAATACACATCTCACCCCTGACTCAAACTTAACAATAATCCGTGGTGATCAAAACCAGAATCACCCCGAAGGTCTAAGCTAAAGATAAAGGACCAATGTCCAACCCTAATGAGCCCATTAAAGTCTAGATAAACTTCATGTGACCGAGAGAACGCTTTCCTAAGCTAGAGACTAGGCGGACAAGATAATGGACCGCTGACCACGCTTAATGGACGAATTCACAACTCAGAAATGGTAAATTTGTTACCGTTGGTAACAAGTGTGCACTTCAGTAAGAAAAAAAATGCCGGTGATACATCACGCACTCGGCGATTTTGTGTCTATTAAAACCTTCGAACCGCTGAAAAATTACAGGTTTAATTGCCAATGCAAAAAATGGGCAAATATTCTCAACCACGTGATAGCGCTGAAGGACACTCGAACATTTACGAATATGTTTTGAATCACATGCAGCTATAAATCTTATAATACTTGTAATATAAACAAATACTTGTTGAATATTTCTAAATAATCTTCATTTCATAAAAAATCGTCCCTTTGGAACCATACAAATTATATATATTATTATTTCTTAGAGTCAATTTTTTTAAAAAGAAATTTAACTTAAGAAATCGTAATCCTAACACACTCCTTCTATACCACTTATTCCCTTTCATACTGTAGCCACATATCGGGATCAGTTAATAGTTGTAATTTAATATCGGTATATTTTAATCCATATTCCCAGGTTAATCTTAGAGCGCTGTTTCAACACTTGAAAATCTTCCTTTTTAGGTGAATATTTTTACATTAATTTAAAATCTTCATCTAACACACCTTTAGAAACATTATCTAATGAGTTGGACATAAACCTATAATTATCTAAGAATCTTAATTGTTATAATAACTAACAATTTCAACTATTTTTAATATCCCTGTTGATATAAAGGCCCCACCCCAACTCACCCCACCCCCCTTTTCCGTTGAAATTTAACAAGGCTTGTTTATGCGTATCTGCTAGCGATTATATAAAAGAAAGAATTATTTATTAACAAAAGAAATAATTAGCTGCTGCATTTTTTTCAACAATATTTGTAAATCGACGTGGTGATGTTGTAAGTGTATTAAGAGGGGGAGAGAGATCCAACACGACATTCTGCGACACATGTGGCGTATGAAAAGACAACCCGCACGTGCGTGACCATATACCTTCGTAATACGCAAGTTGTGACATGTTACACATGTAATGAACAGGGCACGCGTGACCATATACCCGCGTGATTCAGAAAGATGGCCAATCATTAATACTAGCCAGAATGTTTTGCTGCTGGTTACATGAAAGGAGGAGTCATATAGATTAGAATGGAAAAGAAAAAAATGGAGATAAATCATAAGTGGCAAGAGGGAGGGGGGAGAAGAAGAAGTAGAGCAGGAGCGCGTATCGAAGAATAAAGCATTTTTCCTATTGGTAGTTGAAATCGTTGGTTGTATGGTCATTTCTCTTACCTCTGTATAAATCGTGAATTCATTTAACTGTATATAGAGTAGTTCTACATCTATTTGATTCATTTTTACTCTTCCTTTCACTTTTTTCTTCAATATCCTTTTTTAAAAACTTTCGTAGTTTATTCAAAGCTAGATCGGGTGTAAGACAGGGTTACCTGCTATCCGTCCTACTGTTTATTACAAACATGGACTATGTATGGAAGTTAGAGAGTCAGGAGAACAGTAAGCTTTTATTTGCAGACGATCAGTCACTAATTCATGGAAGGGTAGAAAACCTACAAGAACACTTGGGCAGACCCAACAGCGCAGGCGTAAAATGCAACATGAAAATCAATATCAACAGAAGTCATGAATGTCGTCAAAGAAATACAGAACAACAGCATAACTAAAGAAGGCGGGCAACTAAAATAAGTAGAGGAATTCAAATACCTAAGAAGTCTAGTGATAAACGACACTTCACAAACAGCAGAGGTAGACTCAAGATGCGTCAAAGCATGTTAAATCATTAGACAGCTATCACCAATATTGTCTACAAAGGAAATATCTCTAGAGGCAAAACGAGCACTTTACAATACAATCTTTATTCCAACATAGTGCTACCAATGCCAGCCATGGACCCTAGATGCAAGAACAATAAGAAAAATAACCTCTACGGAGTTCAAGTGTGTTAATCGACATGAAAATGCCAATGACAGGAAACTGTCTGAGACAAGATCAGAAATGAAAGGAGAGTGATAAAAACACAACACAACAAGCCTTCAATAAACGTTGCGAGAACCCTAGACCCAAGGGTCGACCACGAAAAAGATGGATCGACGGAAAAGTAGAAGCGGAAACATAACAGCAGCAGAGGCGAACAGAAGAGCAAAAGAACACAAATTATATTTCCCCTCGATGCTGAAAGGCAGATAAGAAATGAAAGAAAAAGAAGTAGTTTAATCCTTAACTTCTCTTTTTCTGTTTTACATGTTCCCCATTTTTTCTCTTTCTTTCACTTCTTTTGGCTTCTCTCATTTATTTTTTCCCTTTTTTTTTTCTGTACTATGAAACTATGGAGGTTGTAATCGAGAGCCTACAAGACAATGATAGATTAGAAGAAGGGGATAAAAGAAGACTTATCGTACTCGACGATTTAACGTTCGAGATCAATGATAGGGTGACTAAACGATTCACTATATGTTACTACCATTACAGGAATGAATATACGCGTGACATACATAATTCAAAGGTTCAAGATGTTGGTGTGTTTTCACCAGTCCTTTGTCAACGAAACATCATTTCATTTATGTGAGCTTCTAAACGACGAAAATCAAACGCCTGCGGTGCCTCCACATGCCGTAGACCTAATTGACTGAAGTTGGCTAATCTATAACGTGGAAACAGATTTTCGAACGTGCGACTAAGTGAGTGCAAGTGAGTCTAGACCATCCACAGCATCGACTTTCAGCGAAAAAATCAACAATAACGACAGTAAGTATTCAGATGAAGCCTAAACGACAACATCGAAGAAGCAAAACAAGAAAAAGCAAACGTACTGATATGAAACCTTCGAAGTGTGAGAGGCTAGGCCTAAAGTATGTGCACATTGGAATTGTGTATCAATAAATCAACGACGTCCCTTTCTTGATAAGCTACTGTGCGGCGTCGATATAATGATTTGGAAGAAATACTTCTCGGTGATAGGATAGATAGTGCCCCTGGAATTCATTGTTTCTACAATAGAAAATACCTTGGACAGACCATCCTTGTGCGAAAAAAACATGGTGGCAGCTGAGGTTGATATGTCTACGTGGGACAATAAAGAATTGTAAGTACATGCGGTTAGGGTGCAGATCCCACAGTTCCTTTCGTGGTTGTAAATGTGTGCATCAGTAAGGGTAAAGTGGACACACAACAATGGAAGAATCCCTTCGCATTCGAGAAGGAGAACGTCATTTTCAACGGACACTTTAATGCTAGAGGAACCCGGTGGGGTAGCATCATAACCAACAAGCAGAGAGAAGACCTAGAGAACTCACTGGTGTCCGTTGATTTAGCGTGCTTGAATGATGAAAGGGCAACCAGAACGGCCACTCGAACAGAAGACTCTGATAATGTCATAGACCTGGCACTGGAGTCTTCCGCCTTCGCACCGGTTTGCAGGAGGCGTGTACTGGAATTCCACTGAAGTAATCACTATCCATGTGTCATCCTAATTGAGAAAGTCAGAAATAGAAGCAAGAAAAGCAAGCTCAACACATTCCACTATGAGAACACAGACCAAACGCCATTAACACATAATACATAAGAAACAGGGCGCCCCTCGCAGGAGGCAGGAGAGATGGACGCAGCCGCCCTGGTGGAACGTAGAAGTCGAGGAAGCTTGGCGGAATAAGAGACAAACGGCCAAGACATGGCAGAAAGCCCGAAGCAATGGAAGAACACAACCTGAGCTGTTAAGCGTCTGAGAGAAGAGGTCGACCAAAAAATGAAATGCACTTTAAACTATGCACTAAGCAGACTAAGGATGCTAAGTGAGATGATTTTTGTAAAAGAGTGTGCTCAGAAAAATCGCTAGCTACATTTTAGCGCCTTCAGTATGAACGGCACAACACTACACAGAGGCATACCAGACTTCCAGAGCACAGGCCAGATATAGTATAAATCAGATGAGAACAAAGGGAAAGTCCCGCTTGCCCTCTACATTGAGCAGACTAACCAAAGAATTAAGGCTGTGAGAAAAAGGATACGGGGGTCCCTTTCAGATTTGTGTCAGGATGTAGTGCTTAGAGAAGTCTCACAATCACAACTGATATCATTCGCACGACACTTGAAAGGTCACACAATAACAGCTCCTGGTCCAGATTGTGTTTGGTACGACGACATATGCGATTTAGCCGACGACGACTTGCAAAAACTGGCCAAAGAGTTTAATCCCAGCATTCAGAGTGGCCACATTAAGAAGGTGTGGCTACACAGCTACTTACTACCGTTACCCAATCCAAACAAGAACCATTTTCAGATCAGTGCCTACAGAATCATCACAATGCAGAACACAGCGAGCAAGCTACTGGAGAAAATAGTAGCCCGTGTCCTCATAGAAACGAGCATTCCCACCCACACTCGGAGGTTATAGATATAACAAAGAGGTATGGCTCAATGTGGCAGTCTTCGCCTATAACGTCTTAGAATACTTCCACAGATGAGAGGAGACATGTGCTGCTGCTATAGATCTGGAGGATGCATACAGCAGAGTACCATTTGAATACGTCATGTATATACTCCTCAAACTCAGATGTGGAAGTTGGTCATCCGAGCCAACATCCACTTGTCCGGGGCTGCCACAAGGTTCACCTTTGTCACCAGTTCTATTTAACACAATAACGATCAAGAAACAATAGCTGGATGGAAGTAGAAGAACTATGACTTTGGCTGATGATATTCTGGTATATCGACAGGGAAGAGACAAGTGAAATCGCCATCACAATGCGAAACGAACTCACCGCATCTCTTCCTGGTGTGCGGTATCAGGTGCCGTGGTTAATCCTAATAAAGCATCAGTTGCATGATTCTCACTTAACAGTCATATCGTTTTCACGGAAACACCGGTTGTACGAATGGGAGCTGATGAGGTAACCAAGGACAGATTGATGACATACATCGGAGTTAATTTTGATCGCAGCCTGTGTTTTCGAGACCACCTCGACCATGTGATAACAAAATCTTGAAAAGATTGGACGCCTTGATGGTCATGGCAGCTGCCAGCATCAATCAGAGGCTACTTATTCTTCTGTTCCAGAGACTAGTCATCGCACCAAGAGGAATTTGACAAGCTGAAGAAAATACAGAATGAAGCTATGCGCATTATCTTGGGGTGTACGAGGGACACTCCCTGTGTAGCAATGAGCTATCTTCTTGACTTTCCAACCATGGATCACAGAATCAAGACCTGAAGAGCACGAGCATACCTGAAGATTAGTACAGATAAAGAGCATCCATTGCAACACGTGCTCAACACAAGGAAAGGTGGCAGACTAAAAAGAGGCAAATCATGGGTAGGCCGAGCAGAAGAGGTCATCAAACAGGTTTGTTGGCTTACCAATACCAACGCTGCCCAGGAGTAGATACCGGTGCCTACGTCATTCAGAGGGACATTCTCATGTATTGTCACACTCGACAGGAAATGTAGGGAACATAACTCAGTCGTAGTCAATGTGCAGGTCAACGGTATCATCTGGGATAACACCGAAGAGAAAGATACAGTCATCTATACAGACGGATCTGTAATACGACACCAAAGAAGTGCATGGGCATTTACAACACGGTCGGCAATCAGAATAGTTAAGGAAGACAGTGGAGCATACGTTATAACCACTAGTAGAATGACGATGGAGGTGATGGCAGTGACCAAGCAATTCATCTAGTTAGAGCCACAAGGTCCACTGAGTGATACGATAAGCATGGAAAGTGGAGGCGGACTCTGTACGTATGCAATGGGTATACGTAAGGTCACGTTTGTCTACGTCCTGGGACATGCAGGAGTACGGGGAAATGAAAGAGTGGACAGGTTGGATAACTGCGCTATTGTTGAGGACGGTTAACCAATGAATCGGGCGGACATCATCAATGCCCTCTACGATGTGGAAAGTATACAGGACTTCGACAACCATGAGTCCACGTCACTGCTTCGGATGAAAGAGATGACAGTTAAGATGGGTACAGCCGGAAACGAGAAACTTAGTGGGCGTGTAATCAACACAGAACCTGAGTCCTCATCCGCTGGACACTGCGAGACTTGCTGAGGAGGAGCTCTGCACACCTATGGATATGTTCGGAGTGCAATGATAACGACTCGAAAATAACTCAATAACTCAATAACATAATTTAAAACCTGTTTGGAAAAAAATAATGGTCATCGAACTAGAAGTCTCAATAACCCCCTATGCATTGCTTTTCAAGAACCCCAGAGACTGTTGTAAAATTACCAATCTCGCCAAGTAATTGTATTCCGGCTAAGTGGCGAACCTGAAAGAGAGTTTTAAAGGTGCGACTGCGTCCTATTACTATTATCTGTTGGTGAACCTTCGACAGGGAACACTATTTCATCTGATGTTAAGGACAAAGATGTTTCAAGGCGAGATATAAATCGCCTACGTGCAGAAGAAAGTACAACAGTATGGCAGACTCACTTCGGCGACACGGTGAAATGTTGAGACGTATTAAAACGGCTTCTCCCGAGCTTATTCTCACTTTGTGTTATCGTTGTCATAACATACTAAAAGTAAATGATAGATTTACACAGTGCCAGAACCACGAGCTACGTCGACACAAGAACAAGTTGAGACCCCTTGATAAAAAGAAGACGAGTATCAAGCGGCGGAAAGAAATGAGAAATGAAATTAAATCGAATCGAGAACGATGAAATATACACTGAGACATCACTACTTCGACTCTAGTCAAACCTGGGTCCTAAAGTGGCTCGACAATTTAACGTGAACCAAGCTAGGAGCTAAAGAGAGAGTGGTTCAGTGAACAGGATACTTATGCCCTGCACAAAGCGATTCCTCATGGATTTGAAACAAGCCTCATTATAACAGATGGACTGCTGCAGCAATATCATGCAGATCTGACCGATTTGAGACATTTGAAAAAATACAATGGTATTCCTTTCTTGTAACGTGCGTCCATGTGTTTAGCAAATATGCCTGAGCCGTGCCTATACAGCGTAAAAGCGGATACATATTTTGAGGAGGATGTTGGTAAAATATATGCAGATATAAAACCTTTGTGTTTTCAAACCGATAGAGGTTTATAATTTTTTAACAGAATGTTTCAGCAATTTTTAAGTACAACAATTTGCACTTTTTCACTACCTAGAATCTCTCTCTCTCTCTCTCTCTCTCTCTCTCTCTCTCTCTCTGCGAGCAGGACTCAATCAGAGTAGGATTCCAGACTCTCACATGAAGTCAGCTGTCAGGTTAAGTGTGTTGATCGCCCCCAGAGACAGAATATCACAATTAGAGTCTGCCAAATCCACTCTGATTAACACCCGTTAAAACGCTGCACTGTGTTCTGCGCCAGTGGCCCAGTGCATCCGATTTTAGTCAGCATTTTATTCAGGTTTGCATTCCTTAGCCTTTGATTGTCCCCAATCTTCCTGCATGGCAGCAGATTGTCTTTTCTGTAGGGGGATTCTGCCCTTAGATGGTCGGCCCTCCCAGGTTTACGAACACCATCTGCCCGAGTCACTAGAGGTGACTAAAATACATGCACACACTAAGATATGAGATGTGGCTAACGCAGACATGCACACAACCATACGAGGCATGACTAACACTGACACACATCAAGATATGAGATATGACTAACACAGACATACATACAAAGATATGACACACTACTAACATAGACATGCACACAAAGATATGAGATATGACTGACATAGATATGCACACACAAAGATATGACACATGACTAACATAGACATGCACACACAAAAATATGACACATGACTAACACAGATACACACTAAGATATGAGATATGACTAAACACTGGCACACATAAAGATATGAGACATGATTAACACGGACACACACCAAAATATGAGATGTGACTAACATGACATACCCTAAGATATGAGCCATGGCTAGCACACACATACACACACAAGCTAAGATATGAGCCATGGCTAACACAGAAACACACTAAGATATGAGCCATCGCTAGCACAGAAACACATTAAGATATAAGCCATGGCTTCACGGAAACTCACTAAGATATGAACCATGTCTAGCAAAGAAACACACTAAGATATCAGCCATGGCTAGCACGTAAATACGCTAAGATATGAATCATGGCCAGCACAGACACACAATAAGATATGAACCCTGGCCAGCACAGACACCCACCAAGATATGAGCCATGGCTAGCACGGATATACACTAAGATATGAACTATGTCTAGCACAGTGGGAGACAGTTGGTCACATTCGTCACATTGCCCCGGAGTATCGATATTAAAACTCAATACTGGATCGGACTGGTCGAAATTCAGTTCCCAATGAGCTACTATAACGTTCTGGAAATGATATGTGGGTATAGTACTCTCCACCCACAGACGCAGCGAAAAGGTCAATGGTCAGCGCTCTTCTATTTTACTCACGTTACTAGCTGGTCTTTACGACACACCTGTAAAATTCATCGGCAAGCTGACTCTACTGATTGTGGGAATATTTAAAAGATTAAATATATAATTTAATGTAAATCTATTATAACGAAATATCGAAAAAAGCGTTGCTGAAACTATACGAAATGGGTGTTTTGAGTTAACATTAGCGAACAGCTGAGAAAAATTTTAGTTTTGTCATCAGCACTCGTATCGGAAGCAAGCTCAGTGGTAAAGGGAGATGCTGTGGTAGATATAAATACTGATGTGAAAAATGTGTACGTCTAGAGCGATCTCGTTTCATTCGGACCAGTCGGGGATATGCTGATTCCGTTGTTACGTAGCGTGCTAATTATTGACTGAACTTCCAACTTTCTGGTGTTGAACTTATGACAGACCTCACTACACCCTCCTGAGGAGGTATTCTTTTGACACCATGAAATCCTTTTAGCCAACGAATGCAGAAAAATCATGACTTTCGCGAGTGGAACGTCGGTGCTAACGGTACAATTTAGAATGAGGAAACAATTTGACCTGGAAAGTGACGAGATACACACCCGTTCATCGCTGTGCAAACTGTACGAAGATTTTTACTGCTGTCATGCTGGAAATAGGGTGCCGGTGTTAATAGACGGGAAGACGGAAATCTATAGTTTCTTCAGTGGAATATGCTAACAATCGGTGGTAAAGCATAACTCATGTGTGGGGATCAATCTGCAGATCACGCAGGACGCTTTAGAGGCTGGCAGAAACGTCGGTTAAAGAACGAGCTAAAGCTGCTGGGCAGTGCTTGTTACACGGTGCCGTTGAGCACCTCGGTGGCAACAACCAATCACTAAGCGGTTTACGACAGCAAAGAGGAAAACGACGAGTGACAGCAGCAGCGCCGCCTGTAGAACCCTCTGACAAAAGGATAAAACTAACGGTGGGACAGTTCCGCTCGTATTTTGCGCCCGGAAGAAAGAAACAGCAGAAGAGATCTGCCACGAAATATATATTCAACTAAGGATGTCCCTCATTTACCCCAGCTCCCGTGAATGTCTTCACTCTGGTCTGGACTTGTTTATCGTTCCACTAACTCAAACGGTCGCGGAAGAGTGTCCATTTTTAGAAATACACCCTCTGGCTGTTTTGGTCCATGGCGAACACATCGAGCTTGTTATTTCTGGTAGCCGCTAAGAATTTTTTTTTATTTTCAATATTCTTTTTGCATTTGCGGGCATAATCACGCTCTCCAACTGGGACAGTTTACCACAAAATGCTGCGGTGGCCCTCGTCAACTATTACATACACAGCCAAATTTCACAAGTGGATGTGTCTCTTAACGATACGCTGAATACGTCGAATATCTTCTTTATCTTGCTGCATATAATGTATATGGTACCAGCGGGGCGATTTTAAATTGGAAGAAGATTGTATATAAATATTCCACAAGGTTGAGGATTTATAGTTTTAAGTATTTTTAAAAATATATTCCTGAATTTCAAAACCGCGACAATAAAGCGTCCACCATATCACGTGGTCGAGATTATTTGCCCGTTTCTTTCATCGGCCATTAAACCTCTTTTGCTTTTTCGCGGTTTGAAGTTTTTAATTGACCAACAATCGCCGGGTATTTAATGCATCACCGGCTTTTTTCCCACTAGAGTGCACACTTGTTACCAACGGTATACTCTCAAATCTACGGTCAACTGTTTGAACGGAACCTGTGTACAGTTAACCGGGGCCTGCGTCTCGTATGTCGATGATTCCCACGTTAAGAAGAATCTGCCGCCTACAACAAACCCAATCATATGGATACCTTTCGCAATCGCTGCTCTACTACCTCCTGTTCTGCTTCTCTTGAATTGAGCCATGACTCAATTCTCAGTGTATATCCGTGCTGGTCGTAGCTCATATCTTAGTGGGTGTCTGCGATAGCCATGGCTGATATCTTAGTGGACTTCCGTTTCCAAGATGGCGGATCTAGTCCACGTCCTCTCGATCGCTGCAGAAAATGCACCCAAGGTCTGATTAATTTCGGATCTTCATTGCACTTTTCTGCGTAAAAGTCAAAATGATGATATGCTTGATACATCTGTGTCGCTAAGGCGAGGTCGTAGGTCGACAACAGTCCGTTTTTTGACGAATCAAGTGTTGTGAGTGAGACATTCCTCCGTCTAGACTAGATCTGTGCTTTACGTCACATTAGTGCTGTTCAAGACCGTTATTGGGATTCTTTGACGCAAGTTATTTCCACGTTACACATTAATGTAAACTACTTCGTCAGTCGCAGTTTTGTCTCTTTGGGGAAGTTGCTTCGTGTTTTGTTCGTCGTAGACTGTTTACACTTGAGTAATCAGACATAAGTCTAAAGGTATCGAGATTATGAGTTTGGCGACATTGTGTCCTACGTCATCGTATTGGTTCCCTAAACAGGCCGTGCGCAAATCTTACGGTCTGCTGTTTGATGTGCAACAAGAATAAATTGACGACTGACTGTGTGTCTATATGTTCGGAATTGGAGTCATCAACGATGGCCTAACATCATCAAGTGCTACGATGATCATCATTTTCAAGAGGACGTGACTTACAGGTATATGGGGATAGGCGGCGGGAACAAATGAAGGCTATGCATGAAATGTGTTCCTTGTTGCAGTTTCCTCATATTACAAGTCGCATGTCTGTGTTAGTCACCTCTAGTGACTCGGGCAGATGGTGCTCGTAAACCTGGGAAGGCCGACCATCTAAGGGCAGAATCCCCCGAGGGAAAAGATCAACTGCTGCCTTGCAGGAAGATTGTGGACAATCAAAGGCTAAGGAAAGCAAACCTGAAAAAATGCTGGCTGAAATCGGATGCACTGGGCCACTGGCGCAGAACACAGTGCAACGTATTAACGGGTGTTCAGTCAGAGTGGATCTGACAGACTCTAATTGTGATGTTCTGTCTGTGGGGGCGATCAACACACTTAGCCTGACAGCTGACTTCATATGAGAGTCTGGAATCCTTACTCTGATTGAGTCCTGAACGCAGAGAGAGAGAGAGAGATATCTTAGTGGGTGTATGTGCTGGCCATGGCTCATATCTTAGTGTGTGTCTGGGCTGGCCATGATTCATATCTTAGTGTGTGCCTGTGCTGGACATGGTTCATATCTTAGTGTATATCCTTTCTAGCCATGGCTCATATCTTGGTGGGTGTCTGTGCTGGCAATGGTTCATATCTTAGTGTATTTCCGTGCTAGCAGTGGCTCATAGCTTAATGTGTTTCTGTGCTAGACATGGTTCATATCTTGGTGTTTTTCCGTGAAGCCATGGCTCATATCTTAATGTGTGTGATAGCCATGGCTCATATCTTGGTGTGTGCCATGTTAGTCATATCTCATATCTTGGTGTGTCCGTGTTAATCATGTATCATATCTTTATGTGTGTCTGTGTTTAGTCAGATCTCATATCTTAGTGTGTATCTGTGTTAGTCATTTGTCATATCTTTGTGTGTGCATGTCTATGTTAGTCATATTTGAAATTAAATGTTTGTACACAGTTCGTTAACCTTCGGTGTAGATAAAGTCTCTATTTTGATGGCTTCGTTCGTGACCTTGGAAGCTACGGACCTAACTTGTACAAACGGTTGGTTTGGGGCAAATTGTACGTTACAATGTCACTTCCATAGAGTTTGTGACAAAACTACAGGGATATGCTCAAACAATGGCAGTTGTCAGCACGAATATTTTGGACCCCAGTGTCAGTACTTGGTTCTCGTGTACAAATACGCCAAAAAATCTGAACCTACTTTCCTGTTTGATAACAACGACACCACATGTAATTCAGACACAAATTCTGCATCAGTTGAGGCAACTCTCAACCAATCTTTGCTGTTCTCCTATTTTAGGATTTATGTAAATGACTTAACAGTTCCGGACAGTTTCACGGTAAAACTAAATGGTTCTGCCTCATGTAGCAATGATTCAAGGTTTGTAGTTAGTCAGCACGAGATTGATGTCTTTTGCTCTGGGGCTGGTCTGATCAACAAGTTATTGATTGCAGGGGCGATAGTTGCAAATATCTGCTCCATCTACATTGGCGGGGGTAGGAATGTGGCTCTCAAACAGAACACAAACCAGGCCGACACATTTAATGCTTGTTATATAGGAGACGGATATGGACCAGAGGCCGCAGTAAATGGCAAAACAAAGACAAATCTCTATGACAATGACTGCGCACACACAACACTGAGAAGTGGAACCAGTCCTGCTTACTGGTATCTGAACTTTGCCACGCCCCAGAAGATTCACACCATTCGAATATATCATCGAGCTAGCGCTATGATTCGGGTAAAGAATGCCTCTCTAAAGGCTCTAAAGGCTTTCTCTGACAGTGGCGGCGTAGTGTTCCAGTATAATGATATATCATACCCTAATGTTTCTATGAACACTATTGTAGTCACCACACAAACGCGAATGGTACACATTCAGATTGAGTACTCACCGACCATTTCGCAGGCCGGCAGTGCACTGACGGTGTGTGAGGTGCAAACATTTACAAACACCTATTATCTGAACGGGTATTCTTGGTCGTTTTGTGCAGTGTGTAGCTGGTGTTGCAAAAGCTGCGACGTCATCATCGGTACGTGTCACGGCAACTGTTCACATGGGATCTATGGACACGACTGCTCCGGGTCTTGTCTCAGTGTCTGTCCTTTATGTGAGAAAAATCCGGAAAATGTCTACAATGTAAACATCCTGGCTATACCTGTAACAACAGTTGTCCTGATGGTAATTTTGGGCTACAGTGCGAACAGACGTATTCTGATGGCTGTGACATCATATGTGACCCGTAAAGTGCTGACTGTACGTGCAAGGAAACGTACTGTGAACAGTCAACCGGGAACTGTGCATGCAAGGGAACGTTCTATGGGTCAGACTGCTCTCATATCTCAACTGTTTGAACGAAACCTGTGAGCGGGGTGTGTGATGTCCGCACTTGACATCACCAAAAGGTATTTGAAGCGTTCATAGCCTCTCATTTGCCAGGCTCAGTGGATGTCGGATGACAAAACTCTCTGTTTTGACAAAATCATCTCTGGTTTTGATGGACTAAATTCAACTCCACTGGGCCACTGTGCCCAAGGCCACACCTACACGTGGTCCCTCTGTTATCGCAAAGTTGGTCTTGGGCGCGACCGAGTTCCCAGTGGTATAACTGGGTCGGGAGGAGGTGAGCCCCTATAGATGCAGGGCTAGAGCCAACCAACATGTGGTATACACCATTGCCCTCATCTAATCACCCTCACTCTCCCTTGAGTGAGTGTCTTGTCTTCTATCTTATTACTATTTCTATAGGAACCCCCTGTGGACAGGGTGAGAGCTTCAGCGAAACCGCCTCGAGACCATCTACTGACATACTTGAAGACAAATGACTCTAGTACTGACAAGGAGTCCATCATGTTCCCTTCAACAGTCCTGTAGTACATCGCACAGACACAAGTGACCCAGGACGTGACGATCCTCTGTCGATACATTTGGCCCCCATGAGATACGCCTGAATGAACGGAGTAAGTGCGAGTGACAGTAGGTGGCGGGGAATGGGCTGCTGTGAATCTTGCTTGAATACAGGGCCTAGAAAGTGAACAAATGGATGGATGATATGTCAGCAGAGACAGAGACACAATACATGCCATGGATGGAATTGAGGCGAGGATTTGCAAAACCTTCACCCTGGGGTAGGAAGATAGCCCACAGGTCCCCCAGTTTTAACAATGCCATGTACAACAAGAATATAAATCAATACGAGCTCGGACGCCGCCTCGGTCAACAAGGTCCGCGCCAGACAGTGAGCGACCAGGCTGGACTGTGCGATAAATTAGCTACTGGAAGAAACACAAACAACTCATATAATAACCAGAAACCTCGGATCCAACAAAGTTCAATATATAAATATTTTAATGGAAGAAAGAGCATGAAGATTGGTCAGAGAGAAAAAACAAATAAATTAAACATACTACAACTTAATATTTCAGGCCTCAAAAACAAGAAAACAGAACTAACCAAAATCATGTACAAATACCAGATCCATATTGTCCTACTTCAGGAAACACTACACAAGAACATAGACACACATATAACAGGTTACACCAGCTATCCATGTAAGTGCACCAACAACTGCAGGGGTATAATCACCTACATCAAAAACAATATACAGGTAGATGTAGTTCCACTAAATAATGCAGAACTAACAGATGTTCAGAAAGCCACAATTTGGTTTGCATCCAGCAAATATAATATTTATAATGTTTACAACCCACCAGGCACAAATTGTAACATAACAGAACTTGATCAAGTCAACTACCATAGAACTATCTTGGCTGGAGATATTAATGGACATTCAACACAATGGGGATATTCTAACTCAAATCCCACAGGAAAATACATAGAAGATCTTTGCCAATCAACTAATCTTACAATCATGCAGGACACAGAATCAACACCAACTCTCCTACATAGAGCGCATCTCTCCCTTAGTAGACCTGATCTGACCATTTGCTCTGCCGATCTCATAAGCTACTGCCACATTGAAGTTATTGATGACATAGGCAGTGATCACAGACCCATAGTCACCATAGTAGACACAAAAACAACAAAAATCCAAACAAAACAGAGAACGAGATGGAATTTCAAGAAAGCTGACTGGAAGCTATATCAAGAAAAATCCGACCAACTCCTGAACAATCTGACAGACAACAGCGTAGAAAAATTAAACGAGATGTTCACACAAATAATACTCAACACTGCAGAACAAACTATACCTAAAGGATGTAGAACACAATATCGACCATTTTGGAACACAGAACTGGAGACAGCAGTATCAGAAAGAAAGAAAGCCAGAACAATACTTGAGCAGAACCCAACTTTGAATAATAAAATAAGCTATAACAAGGCTAGTGCTAAGGTCAAACTAGTTACTAAAAAAGCAAAGAAAGAGAAATGGCAAGAAACATGCAGTAAACTCGATTTGCGACATGAAGGAAATAAAGCCTGGAGACTAATGCAACATCTGTCTGGTGATAAAAGAGAACCAAATCCTAAACCAATCAAATTTAATAATGAAATCATCAACTCTAAAAAAAATATAGTTAAACAATTTAATAGTTACTTTGCTTCAGTCAACAGAGCGAACAAACTTACAGATAGCGATAAAATTCAGCTACATAATTTAAAATTAATTGAAAGAGCCCCAATAACAAATGCTGCAATATTTGAAGAAGATTTTAACATGAGGGAACTAGAAAAGGCATTAAGAAAATTAAAATGTAGAAAATCTCCAGGCCCTGACAAGGTACACAATGAGATGATAAAGCATCTCGGCAAGTCAGGGAAAGAAACATTACTCAGACTGATCAACAAGTCATGGAAAGAAAGCAAAATTCCCAAGATATGGAGAAATGCATATATAGTGCCATTGCTCAAAAAGAACAAGCCTCCAGATGACCCCAGAAGCTATCGTCCCCTATCCTTAACATCATGCATAGGTAAAATAGCTGAGAGTACGGTCAATAGCAGACTATACTGGTATCTGGAAACCTCTAATACTCTGTGCTACGAACAAGCTGGTTTCAGGGCAGGCAATAACATAGAAGACCAAATCCTCAGGTTAATACAACAGGTCCAAGATGGATTTCAGAAGAGACAACATACTCTAGCCATCCTAGTAGACCTGCAGCAGGCTTAAGATAGAGTCTGGCGTAAGGGGCTTTTATTGAAGATGAGAGATGCCGGAATACATGGGAATCTGTACAAATGGGTCAAATATTTCCTAGTTGACAGAACAATACAAACTAAATTAAATGAATCCATTTCAGACAAAGAGGTGCTAGAAGAAGGATTACCACAGGGATCACCACTCAGTTGTACCCTTTTTTTGATATATATCAATGATCTGACCAAAACCTTGATAAATAAAAAAGCTCTATATGCGGACGATCTGGTCATGTGGAGTACTAACGAAAATATTAGAACAGCTGAAGCACAACTAAACAAAGACCTGAGACACCTAGAAGAATACTGTAATACCTGGAAAATAAAAATAAATGTTCAGAAAACAGTATATACAGTATTTACTAGAAGTAACAAAATAGCTAAGGCAAACATCAAACTCAATCTCCAACACAATAGTCTTCAAAAAGAGGTACACCCTACATACTTAGGAATACAACTAGACCGGCAACTGAACCTGAAGAAACACGTAGAGAATCTCGCTAAGAAAGCAACACAAAGACTTCAACTAATGAAAATGCTTTCCAGCACCTTATGGGGAGCAGATAAAGAAACACTTAGAAATCTCTATCTGGGATATGTTCGCTCTGTTTTGGATCATGGTAGCTCGCTCCTAGTGACATGCAGCAAAACAACTAACATGGCACTGGACAAGATACAAAATAATGCATTACGACTCATCAGCGGTGCAATGAGGTCCACTCCAGTTGCAGCCTGCGAAATCCACTGCAATGTGGAACCTTTAGAGTTGAGGAGAAACAAAGCCGCTATGGTTCTCTATGAAAGACAACAAAGAATGGAGAAGGACCACCCTAACAGAAAATTAGTAGATACATGGACTACAAAACAAAGAATTAAACAGGTGTCAGTATTACAACATGTTAGAAATATACAAAAGAAATTCCACCTACCTGAAAAACGACTACAAACATCAAGAGTCATCAAAGAAATGCCACCAAGTACGAATTATAAAAAACCTGAAATAAATGTAGAGATATGTGACAGAACAGGTAAAAAAGCAGACCCAGTATCAGTAACACTAGCAGCAAGGAAAACAATAGATACTTATCCAGATGACTGGATACATATATACACAGATGGTGCAGCCACTAACGCTACTTCAAAAGCTGGATATGGAATACTAATACATTATCCAGATGGAACAGCAGAAGAAATTTGTGGCCCTTGTGGTGAAGTCTGTAACAATTATGAAGCAGAAATAACAGCTATTGAAACAGCAATTTATCATTTAAATACGATTTTCGATACCACACCATCAAAGAAAAACACAGTTATATTTACGGATTCCAAATCGGCTCTGCAAGCACTGGAAAACAACACGAACAAAACAGAACTCACACAGCTTATCATAGACACAGACAAACTCATTGAAACACATAACATAAGATTGGTAATGCAATGGATCCCAGGACACTCAAATATACCAAGAAATGATAAGGCAGATACATTAGCTAAGAGAGGATCCAAACAGACACAGATACATACATCCATCACACTGGACACAGCCAAACAAGTCATAAAATCCAACAGTAAGGAGGAGTGGCTGAACGGATGGGCCTTAGGGAAAACAGGGAGAGAGCTTTTTAAATATATGGCAAGACCAAATCCACAAGACAACATCAACAACCTAACAAGAAGAGACCAAACCACCATCTTCAGACTGAGAACAGGACATGTTATGCTAAATAACCACATTAATAGAATACAACAAAACCATACCCCAGTATGTCCACTCTGTAATCACCCACAAGAAACTGTAGAACATCACCTGTTTCAATGTCCAGAGCTCACTGACATTAGAACAACAATACTTCCTCAAAGACCCTCCAAATGGAATACTCTGTACGGAACAACAGCAGAACTTAAAAATACCTGCAGATATTATTACATGGCATTGGGCCGAAGGGCATCAGCTCAAAGGTTACTGGATCCATAACAACAACAACAACGAAACCTGTGAACAGTTATTCGGGGCCTGCATCTCGTATGTCGATGATTCACACTTTAAGAAGAGTCTGCAGACTAACCCAAGCATATGGATACCTCAATGTGTTTATGTGCTAGACTTGGTTCATTTCTTGGTGTTTTTCCGTGAAACCATGACTCATATCTTAATGTGTTTCTGTACTAGTCATGGCTCATCTCTTGATGAGTTTCTGTGCTAGCCATGGCTCAAATCTTTGCTTGTGTGTGTGTGTGTGTGTGTGCGTACTAGCCATGGCTATTATCTAGGTGTGTGTCATGTTAGTCATATCTCATATCTTGGTGTGTCCGTGTTAATCATGTCTCATATCTTTATGTGCGTCTGAGTTTAGTAATATCTCATAACTTAATGTGCATATTTATGTTAGTCATATCTCATATCTTTGTGTGTGCATGTCTGGGTTTGACACATCTCATATCCTTGTGTGTGCATTGCTATATAAGTCACATCTCATATATTTGTGTGTGCACGCCTATGTTAGTCATATCTTATATCTTTGTGTGTATGTCTATGTTAGGTATGTGTCATATTTTTGTGTGTGTGCATGTCTATGTCAGTCATATCTCATATCTTTATGTGCATGTCTATGTTATTCATGTCATATATCTTGATGTTTGTCGGTGTTAGTCATGTCTCGTATCGCTGTGTACATGTCTGTGTTATTCACATTTCATATCTTTGTGTGTGCATGTCTGTGCTAGTCACCTCTAGTGACTCGGGCAGATGGTGCTCATAAACCTAGGAGGGCAGACCATCTAAGGGCAGAATCCCCCTACAGAAAAGACAATCTGCTGCCTAGCAGGAAGATAAGGGACAATCAAAGGCTAAGGAAAGCGAACCTGAATAAAATGCTGGCTGAAATCGGATGCACTGGGCCACTGGCGCAGAACACAGTGCTACGTATTAACGGGTTTTCAGTCAGAGTGGATCTGGCAGACTATAAATGTGATGTTCTGTCTGTGGGGGCGATCAACACACTTAACCTGACAGCTGACTTCATGTGGGAGTCTGGAATCCTACTCTGACTGAGTCCTGATCGCACAGAGAGAGAGAGAGAGAGAGAGAGAGAGAGAGAGAGAGAGAGATCTTTGTGTGCATGTTTATGTTAGTAATATCTCATATCTTTGTGTCTGCAAGTCTGTGTTTGTCACATCTCATATCCTTGTGTGTGCATGGCTATGTTAGTCACATCTCATATCTTTGTGTGTGCATGTCTATATCAGTCATATCTCATATCTTTGTGTGCATGTCTACGTTAAGCATGTGTCATATCTTTGTGTGTGCATGTCTATGTCAGTCATATCTTATATCTTTGTGTGCATGTCTATGTTAGTCATGTGTCATATCTTTGTGTATGCATATCTATGTCAGTCATATCTCACATCTTTGTGTGCATGTCTATGTTAGTCATGTGTCATATCTTTGCGTGTATGTCTGTGTTAGTCATATCTAATATCTTGATGTGTGTCAGTGTTAGTCATGCCTCGTATCGCTGTGTGCATGTAGGTGTTGGTCACATCTCATATCTTTGTGTGTGCATGTCTATGTTAGTCACCTCTAGTGACTCGGGCAGATGCTGCTCATAAACCTTGGAGGGCCGACCATCTAAGGGCAGAATCCCCCTACATAAAAGACAATCTGCTGCCATGCAGGAAGATTGGGGACAATCAAAGGCTAAGGAAAGCAAACCTGAATAAAATGCTGGCTGAAATCGGATGCACTGGGCCACTGGCGCAGAACACAGTGCAACGTTTTAACGGGTGTTCAATCAGAGTGGATCTGGCAGACTCTAATTGTGATATTATGTCTGTTGGGGGCGGGGGGGGGCGATCAACACACTTAACCTGACAGCTGACTTCATGCGAGAGTCTGGAATCCTACTCTGATTGAGTCCTGATCGCAGAGAGAGTGAGAGAGAGAGAGAGTTCACATGGACCTGAATAGGCTCATTAGGATTGGTCATTGGTCCTTCATTTCTAACTTAGACTGTTAGGGTGATTCCTTTTTTAATCACCGCGGATTATTGTTAAGTTTGAGACAGGGGTGAGATGTATTTTTTATATTTGGTGAAAATTTTAATTCTATCTAATATTTTTTATGTATTTAAGTCATTATAAAACTACAACTTTACCATTATTATACATATTTTTTTAGAATGATGTAAAAAGAAATTAAATAAACTCGAAAATTATCGTTCAATTTTTGTTTTATTTTTTCTTATATTTTGTGTGTGTTTATTGTGTATGTATATCTGTGTCTGTCTGTTTGTGGTTGTGTGTTTGGAATACCTGCAAGACGCCGATTCAATTACAATTCACATCACCATCTTTTATCGACCAGATTTATTTCGCTATTATTTTTATTATACCTTCTCTATATGTAAAACTACACATACCCACCCCCTTACATACCAATTCCCACCCATTAATCACTCAAAACCACACACAATCAATTAAAGAACTCACATAACCGCCATAAATCTATTTGTTTAAATCACTCTTTTTCTACGGTAGGCTTAAATTGCCAACTACAATTACATCAACCTTCTACCTTTAACACACCGCCTCCACTCAACAAATATCTATCCGTCCTAAAAGTATCCATTATATTCAAATAAAATTAAATTTAAAAAAATCAACACAATCATCTTTTCACGGAAAGTTTTGGTTTGCTATTCTCTTTTCCAACCTATGTCCTTCCACCCAACCTCCACCGTTCCACCCCTCTCCCGACGCTAAGATACCGAGATGATGCTGTGATGATGCCGAGATTGATGTCGAGACCGGTGTCGTTTTGAGAATAAGATACTACTCTCGTCGCCTTCAGAAGATATTTGATTATTCCTGAGGGGAGTGCAATGCCTCAAATATTTTATACATCTTCAGGTCCTACCATTTCAGAGTCCATCGTTAGCGAAATATAGAGAGCTCTTACAAAATAACAAGTGAAATGTAGTATACTTTGCACTGTAAGTAATGATATATACATGTCGCCGCGCTGTCTAGAAACTTAACGACTCCAGACTTGAGAACGGAATGGCTTCACTGCAGGCTGTCATATTAGGTCAATTTCCGTGCTAGCAAAAACAAGAGTAATTATTCCGATCGTCCATACTGTTCTATTGAACGTGTTGTGTTCAGTAAAATTGAGCGTTTTTATGTCATTTTTCATGACTTCATTATATATTGCTGTGAAAGTGCACACAGCGTTAACTGTAAGTGTATGTTCCTCTTATGCTTTCTGCAATATTTTGCATGTAGCAATGAAGCTGATAAACAGTGCAGTTTGAGTGCTGACAATATGTTATAAAATAGTTGCAGACTGTTTATTTATAATGTTGAGAGTTTGTAAAAAAAAAAGCAAGTACATACTTTATTTTAATGCTAACAGCATGTATTTGTCAGGATTTTCTTTCGCTGAGAGGCTATCCTGACTGGACTCCTGTGACCCAAGTCGTGGAGGGTGGAGAGACACCTCTGTTTAAACAGTATTTTTCATCATGGGAAGAACCAGATAAGCAGACGGGAATGGGAAAAGTTTACAAAACTGAAAAAATAGCAAGTATGGCTTTTTACGTGTATTATTATGTATTCTTATTAATAAACTGCAATTGCTTATTAGGTTATTTGCTATCGTCTTACAAAGTCAATGTCTTTCTTTACCTGTTCATCATTTCTGACTGTTCCCTCAATCTTTTTTTTCTTTCAAATTTCTAATAGTTAGAATATATTTTAGCAATCCCCGTCTCACTATAAGGCACAACATTATGATTATTTCCCCCAGATGTATACATGTTCTATTGGAGGTAAATGTACGAACATGTCATATGCATTATGTCATATACATCATAAGATATTTAGTAGAAAAAACCATAAAAGTGAAAACAGATCTATACCTATGTTTGGTAGATTATACCAAAGCATTTAACAAAGTAAAGCACCAAGATATAATCACAATTTTATAATGCATAGATGTTATCATCAAAGATCGAAGAATAATAAAGAACATGTACTGGCAACAAACAGCAGCCTTAAACTGGAAATCAATTGGGAATGTTTTAAAAAAAAAAAAACAAGGTATTAGGGAAGGTGTGTGCTGTCACCAGATTTATTTAAAATGTATAGTGAGATTATTTTAAGATCCATTAGAGTCACAAACGAGGAAATTAGAGAAATCGCCAATCAACCACTAATATCTTCAGTAATAAAGAAAAGACGATGGTCATACGTTGGACATGTGATGAGAAGAGATAATAATCGAATAGCAAAGCAAGCCCTCATATGGGAAACTACAGGTAAAAGAAAAAGAGGAAGACCCAGGAGAAGAACATTGATGAGAGAGGCAAGAGCAGCAGGAATCGGCTCCCTCAATGAGATAGAACTGCTTGCACAGAACAGAGACAGATGGCGAGATTTGATAAAATATCTTTAAAAGAAAACTGCTAGAACAAAAATTCATATAGGAGAAGGTGTATCTTGGTCTACGCCCTATGGGCCGGTTACGGCTCGAAAGGTCAATAGATAGATAGATAGATAGAGTCATGCCTGAAATAACAACTGGAGGTCTTAATATAAATAACATCAGGAATACTGGTGATACAGTCATAATCGCTAAGAGTGAAAATGTGTTAAAAGAAGTGTTAGATATTAGCTATCTATCTTTTGGCCTTTCTAGTCGTGGCCGGACCATAGAGTATAGATCCAGATACTCTATCCCTTTTTCTAATATTTTTTTTCTAGCAATCTCAATCCTTATAAAAAAACACGTATCAAATCCAGCCATTTGTCTCTGTTTTGTGCAAGCATCTAAATCGCATTGAGGGAATCGATTCCTGCGACGTTTGCCTCACTGATCAATGTTCTTCTCAGCGTATCTCTGGGGTGGCCTCTTTTCCTCATACCTGTTGTTTCCCACTTGAGGGTTTGCTTTGCTATTCAGTTATTATCTCTTCTCATCACATGTCCGACATATGTCCATCGTCTTTTCTTGACTACTGATGATCTAGTGGTTGATTGGCGATTTCTCTAATTTCCTCATTTGTTTTGAATTTTGTCCACGCTATACCAATTATTTTCCTAAGATACTTATTTTCAAATTCGTTCAACTTCGTTTCTATGTCTCTTGTTGTTTTACAACTCTCGTTTGCTTTTGTTAGGGTTGATGTACGTTAGAATTGAATAGTCTAAGTTTTGTTTTTGTGCTGATGAGTTTTAATTTCGTTACTTTATCCCCTCCTCGATAAATGTGACTTTTCAGGTAGACAAAGTAATAAATCTCTTCCACTGTTTTGTTTTCTATGAATGTTCTGTCATCTGTTGGAATTAAACTTTTCATGACTTTGGTCTTTTCATAATTAATCGCAAGCCCAATTTAGCTGGCTATTGATGATAGTTCATTTGTGTTTTCCTGCATTGTTTTTATTTGACTGCTGATGAGGACTATATCATCAGCAAAGTCGAGGTCCCCCAATTTGCCTCCTGGTCATTTCAATGTCTTTGTTACCAGTGCAACATTTCTTCATTATGAAGTCCATAGCAACTCCAAATAACAAGGGCGATAAAATGCATCCTTGTTTAACCCCAGTTTCTACTGGAAGACATTCGCTCAGTCCTTCTTCTGTATGAACTGTTATATGTGTAGCCATCATACATAATAATATATTTATAATTTGTGATGGTAATATTGATATGGCAATTTTGCTTCAGAATTTTCCACAAAGAATCTCTATCAATGCTGCCGAATGCTTTTTTGAAGTCAATGATGTTAAGTAAAAAAGGTTTTTGCTTTTCAGTGTGTTCTTCCAATATAAGTCTTAGATTCTCTATCTCTCTCTCTCTCTCTCTCTGTCTCTCTCTGCGATCAAGACTCAATCCGACTAGTATTCCAGACTCTCCCATGAAGTCAGCTGTCTGTTTAAGCGAATCGATTGCCCCATATAGTTTTTCTTCCAGGGAGGTGGGCGTGGACCACATTACTCTTCTCAGGTCTGTGTACTGGGGGCAATCCTGTAGACATTTTTTGTAGTCATATTGTCCAGTGTATAGTGGCATAGGTTGGTTGTACTTATTTTGAATTTGGTGAACATGTGATTTCTCAATCTATTGTGGCCAGTGCGTAGTCGAAGTATGATGACTTGATCCCTCCTTGATAGTTGGTCGTATCCGTCACTCTCATTATGCTTTGGGTGTTTTCGTTTCCATTTTTCACTGAACTGATCTTTGAGGATGGATTTGGCTTTATCATAACTGAGCGGATGGTTCTTTTGTGGTAATCTCCCTCCCTCTTTAGCTAATTTGTCTGCGCGTTCGTTCTCGTGTATATTACAGTGTGATGGTATCCACTGAATGACTACTCTCTGGAAGTTATTGCTTAGTTGGTCCAGGGTTGTTCTCAAGTCATCTAGTTCATTGTTCTTGGGGCTTTTTAGAGCTGCTAGTACTGACAGTGCATCAGTCAGAATCACCAATTTATTGTGCATGTTATTTTTGTGTTGAGTAACCAGTGTTGCAGCATCTCTGATGGCCTCAGTTTCTGCTTTAAATTTGTTTGAGAATTTTCCAGTAGCTATTGACTTGGTGATCTCGTCCTGATTATTCAGCGTCAAGAACACACCTCCCCCTCCATTTCTGGTGGCATTTGTAGAATATGTGGAACCAACAGTCCTGTGGGTAGGTATCGTGTATGTGTTTTTCTGCAACGTGTTTTCTTTCTGTGTCTGATTGGGTACCTTTTTTCATGATTCCTGTTATATTTTCCTTAAGTTCTGGCATTTTATGTTTCCCATGATGAGACATGTCAGATGGGCCCAAGGGTTTCGATATTGTTTGGGAAAGTACTGGGTTCCAGTAGTTAGTTCATTGGCAATTGCAGCGAAGTTGCTCCTCTATAGTCCTACAATTCCGGAACCAGATATTCTTTGGTGCATGGGGTGGCTAAGGAGCCTTCTATATTTCTCCGCTTGTTGCAATACTTTAGTGACCCGTCTGTCATCTAAGGGTTGTAAACCTTTTACTGTTTCTAGAGTCTTGATAGGTGTAGATTTCATAGCACCAGTGATGATACGGGCAGCTTGGTTCTGTGTACTGTTAATTTTGCTAAGGTGTGATTTGGAAGCCATAGCCCAGGCTGTGACTCCATACTCTAGAACTGATCTGACTCTTCCTATGTATAGCCTTTTCAAAATATTGCTGTCCCCCCCCCCCCCCCCAGTCCGTTCCTGCCAATTTCTTCATAATATTTTTTCTTCACGCTTTACTGTATCTATTGAATCCTTAATTTTGTTGATGAGGATTTTGCAGAATAACGTAAAGACACTGACAAAAGAGACACGCCTCTCCAGTTGTTGCAATCTATGAGATTGCATATTTTAGGAATATTAATAATGATTCTCTTTTTCCACTTATGAGACGCCTTCTCTGCTTTCCAAGTGATATTGAACAATTTCTGGAGGGGTATTGATTTATGTCTATCAATTACTTTGAGGATCTTAGCTGTTAACGTATCCTCTCCAGCAGCCTTGTTGTTGGCCATACGATTTAAGGAAGTCTCTTTTTCGCACAAGGTGAAATCATCTAAGTTTATATCTAATTCTGCAGCTAGTGTTTCAGCTTCTAAATCTATTAAATCGTGGGATAGTGGAGATTAAGAATTATTTTTACAGCCCAACATGGCTTTATGTCAGCGCTTGTTATTAGCATTGAACCAGATTTGTCTAGAATTGGTGCTCCACTGGATGTAAAGGTGGTTGTCAGCATCTTTTGTACATTATAGAGAGTTCTGATGTCTCCTGTAATTGCAACTATCTCTGCTTTCTCTGCCAAACTGTCTGTATAAGCTTTTTTATTTCTTCTTACCGAACATTTTACTTTGTTGTGTAATTCTTTGCATGTTACATTCGCAAGGACCTTTCCAAGAAATGTCTTTTACATTAGTTATGGCTCTCTTCGCTTCTCTTCTTTCTTTGATGTATTTCCATGTAGTGTAAGAAATCCATACGCGTTTTACCATTTCCTTAAGTCCGGTGTTTGATTCTGCTGCTGTCATTTGTATTTTGCTTTGTGAGCCCAACATTTCATTGTTATTGATCTCAAGTTCACTGAGTGCTGAATAACAATTACTTAGCTTTATGTTAAAATTTGTCTGGTTGGTTTCCTCCTTCAGTTTAAAACTATCTATTTAATGTGTAGTTGATCTCTTATATTGGCTTTTAAATTGTATTCTTATTTTCCAAATGCATAGGTTGTGGTCACTATTAACATCAGCACCTCTGCATGTTCCTACATCTATCGATGATGTTCTGAATTATTTTTAATACACAGGTTTTCAACTTGATTTGTGGTTCTATCATAAGAAGATACCCATGTTGTTTTGTGTATATCTGTGTGGAAATAATGTTCCACCTATAATTAACTTTTGTACTTAACTTCATTGACTTCAAAAAGCATTCGACAGCATTCATAGAGATTCTTTGTGGAAAATTCTAAAGCATTGGCTTACCATCAAAAATCATAAATATTATCAAAGACATGTATGATGGATACACATGTGCAGTTCCTACAGAAGAAGGGCTGAGCGAAAGTTTTCCAATAGAAACTGGGATTAAACAAGGATGTATTGTATCGCCCTTGTTGTTTGGAATTGTTATGGACTTCATAATGAAGAAATGCTGCACTGGTAAAGGCATCGACAAGGAGACCATTTGGAAGACCTCTTCTTCGCTGATGACATAGTTTTCATCAGCAGTCAGACAAAACGATGCAGCAAAACACAAATGAACTATCATCAATAGTCAGCAAAATTGGGCTTGAGATCAATCATGAAAAGACTAAAGTCATGAAAAGCTTAATTCCAACAGATGACAGAATATACATGGAAAATAAACCAGTGGAAGAGATGGACCACTTTATCTATCTTGGAAGTCACATTGATCGGGAACGAAATACAAGAAAAGAAATTAGAATCAGAATAGCTAAAGCAGCAATGTCTTTCAGAAGCCTTGAAAAGTTGTGGAAATCAAAACTTATCAGCACAAACACAAAACAGACTATTCAAATCAAACGTACTATCTACCCTTATATATGCACGTGAGAGCTGGAAAACAACAAGAGATATAGAAACAAAGTTGAACGCAATCGAAAATAAATGTCTAAGGAAAATACTTGGTATAGCGTGGAACGAATTCAAAACAAACGAAGAAATTAGAGAAATAGCCAATCAACCACTAATATCTTCAGTAATCAAGAAAAGACGATGGTCATATGTTGGACATATGATGAGGAGAGATAATAACCAAATATCAGAGCAAACCCTCATGTAGGAAACAACATGAGAGGAAAAGAGGCCGACCCAGAGAGACACTGAGAAGAACATTGATCAGAGAGGCAAGGGCAATAAGAATCGGCTCCCTCACAAGAGATAGAGTTGCTTGCACAGAACACAGACAAATGGCGAGACTTGATAAAATATCTTTAGAATGATTTAAAACTGTTAGAATACAAATTTAGATAATAGAAATAGTATATGGGTCTCTGCTCTATGGGCCGGCTACAGCTCGGAAGGTCAATAGATAGATAGATAGATAGATAGATAGATAGATAGATAGATAGATAGATAGATAGATAGATAGATAGATAGATAGATAGATAGATAGATAGATAGATAGATAGATAGATAGATAGATAGATAGATAGATAGATAGATAGATAGATAGATAGATAGATAGATAGATAGATAGATATAGATAGATAGATAGATAGATGATAGATAGATAGATAGATAGATAGATGATAGATAGGATGGATGGATGGATGGATGGATGGATGGATGGATGGATGGGATGGATGGATGGATGGATGGATGGATGGATGGATGGATGGATGGATGGATGGATGGATGGATGGATGGATGGATGGATGGATGGATAGATAAAACATAATTATATTAATCCTTCTTCGACTTGTAGTATCACATCATTCTCTCCCCACTAGATGTTACACTCCTGTGATGTCTTTTCCTACTTTGGCGTTGAAGTCTCCCATTAAAATTAAAAGATCGTGTTTGGGTAAATTGTTTATAAGTTGTTGTAGTTAGTTATATAAAAATCGTCCTTAACTTTATCCTCAGCATTGTTTTTAGGTGTATCAACATCATCAAGTACCAGGCCTGCTGGCGTACGTGATCATGTCTCTCCACAACTTTCGATCTCGACAGCCTTTTATCATTTCTGTTGTTGACCTTCTGCCAAGCCATTCTCTTAAGCTGTATGTTATTTTTGCTCTTTGCTTCCCTCTATCTCTTTGTCCCTCAATTTTTCCATCTGTTACAATATATTCCAGTTGTTCTCTTCTCATTACATGGGCAAAAAATGATGATTGTTTCTTCATAATATTGGAAATTAGCTCTCTTTTTGCTTTGACCTCTCTGGAAGAGATGCGATCGAGTTCGTTTTGAAATGTGGAGGCGATTTCCCGATTAACAGAATGTCATCAGCAAAAGTCATTACATCTAATGAGTAAGAGGTGCACCGTCAGTTTGAGGAGCACGTGCATGAGGTATTCAAATGGTACTCTGTAGTATTCATACTCCAGATCTTTAGCATCAGCACATGTCTCCTCTCGTCTGTGGAAACCTTCGAAGACGTCATAGGCGAAGACTGCAGCATTGAGCCATGTCTTTTTGTTATATTTATAACCTCCGAGTGTGGGTGGGAACGCGCGCATCTGTTCAAGGTAACAAGTGAGTACACGAGCAAATATTTTCTCCAGTAGCATGCCCGCAGTGTTCTGTATCGTGATGATTCTGTGTGCACTGATCTGAGAATGGCCCTTGTTTGGCTTCGGTAACGGTAGTAAGTAGTTGTGTAGCCACGCCTCCTTAATCTGGCCACTCGTTAATGCTGGCATTAAATTGTTTACCCAATTTTTTCAAGTCGTCGTCACTTAAAACGACTTATGTCGTCGTACTAAACACCATCTGGACCAGAAGCAGTGTTGTGTGACCTTTTAAGTGTTGTGCGAATGGCATCGGTTGTGAATGTGAGATCTTCTCCAGGTACTACATCCTCACACAATTCTGACAGTGAACCCCGTATACTTATTCTTACAGCCTTATTTCTTTGGTCCGTCTGCTCAATGTAGCGAACAAACAGGGTCTTTCCTTTGCTCTCATGAAATGTCTGCTATGTCTGGCCAGTGCTCTGGAAGTCTGGTGTGCCTTTGTGTCGTGTTGTGCCATTTATGCTCTGATGCAGGTGCCAGAATGTGGCTAGCAATTTTTCTGAGCACACTTTTTAGCAAACATTATCCCACTTGGCATCCTTTAGTCTGTTTTGCACTTAATTTAAAGTGCATAATTTTTCAGTCGACTCCTGCTTTCAGACGTTTCAAGAGCTCAAGTTGTTTTTTTCCAGCATTCTGCCATGAATTGTCCGTTTGTCTCTTATCCCACCAAGCTTCCTCTACTTTTACGTTCCACAGGGGCGGCTGCGTCCATCTCTCCTGTCTCCTTCAAGGGGAGCCCTGTTTCCTATGTATGATTTTGCTAATGACGTGCTGGTTTGTGTTCTGATAGTGGTGGAATGTGTTGAGCGTCCTTTCCTGGCTTCTATTTCTGCATTTCTCAATTAGGATGACACATGGATAGTGATCAAGTCCGTGGAATCCCAGTACACTCTATCTGCAAACCAGTGCGAAGGTGGAAGACACCAGTGCCACGTCTATGACACTATCAGAGTCTTCTGTTCGAGTGTCCATTCTTGTTGTTCTTCCATCATTCAAACACACTAAATCGAATGACATCAGTGCGTTCTCTAGATCTTCTCCCTAAGAAAAAAGTAAAGTACCCCCCGTAACGCCAAGTGGTGTATAGGGGATATGGTGTTAGTGCCTATAAATTTTACAGACCTTCAGCGCATGATTTTTTGGGGTAATGTGATCGGTATTACACCCGTGCCACTTTACTTTCCCAGAAAAAAATCCGGTACCCATTAAAGGCTGGGTGAACCGGAAGCCGTCGGTTGGGATCGAACCCTACCTCTTGTCCTTTGTAGTCCAGTTCACTAAACACTGAGCTATCGCGGCAGATCTTCTCCCTGTTTGTTGGTTTTTACGTTACGTCACTGGTTGCCTCTAGCATTAAAGTCTCCGCAGAAAATGGCGTTGTGCTCGAACGCAAAGAAATTCTGCCATTGTTGTGTGTCCACCTTACCCTTACTGGCGTACACATTTACAACCACGAAAGGAACTGAGGGATCTGCACCCTAACCGCATGTACCTGTAATTCTTCACTGTCCCATGCAGACATATCAACGTCAGCTGTCACCATGTTGTTTCGCACAAGGACGGCCTGGCCAAGGTGTCGTCTATTATAGAAACAGTTAAATCCAGGGGCACTAATTGTCCTATCACCTTGAAGTGTTTCTTGCAAAATCATTATATCAGCGCCGCAGAGTAGATTATCAAGAATATGCCGTCCTTGATTTATGGAAGCACAGTTCCAGTATGTAATGCGCACATACTTTAGGTCTAGCCTCTCGCATTCCGAAACGTTTCCCTTTTCTTGTTTTCCTTCTTCGATGTTGTCGTTTAGGCTTCATATGAATACTTCTTGTCGTCATTGTTGATTTTGTCGCTGAAAATCGTTGCAGTGGATGGTCTAGACTCACGTGCACTCACTCAGTTGCACGGTCCAGAACCGCTTTCCACGGTATAGACTGGCCGACCCGAGTCATTCAGCTCTTCGGCACGTGGATAAACCGTGAGTTTTTTTTATTTTCTTCATTCAGAAGCCCACATCAATGAAATTACACTTCCTTGCCAACGAACCTACGAGAATAAACCACCATCTTGGGTCGCACCGGAAGCGCCAGCTGGAAATATATAGACTCTTAGTAACATCACGATATTTAAAAAAAACAGACTTTTTTCTTCCAACACTTTTATTAAACTTTGTGAAGATATTGTTAAACTTAAATGCATTCGGCTATGTAAGAAATTTCCAAACAGTCTTTGTTGTTGGTTATGAGTTATTCTATACATTTCAACTTGCAATTTCCAAGTTTGTTATTGCAAACTATATTTCTGAGGTTTTGTTTAGATTTTTTTATCCTGAACTTTCACTTTCACTTTAATTTTTTTAATTTATAACTTCTGCACTTTGCTGGACTTCTGATATGACAATAACAAATATGGGAGATTATCCGGACTACTAGAAAGAAGTGCAGTAGGTCTGTAGTCCGAAAATCTTAATTCATGTATATCTAAGTCTGATTAATTTTTTTTTTTTTTTTTTTTTTTTTTTTTGCGTTCGCCAGCTTTTACCTCTGACGAAGTCCCTAGAGACTAGGAACTGAATTTTGCGTGTTAATTCATTTTTCCCTGGCAGCCGTGTGCACAGAGGTCTCTCTCCGCACAGGCAGATAACTCCGTCTTCGGAGATACTCATATTTTTCCTTCCATGAGTACTTGACGTTTCAAGCCGGGCCTCGCTGTTGAGACCGCAGAGAGAAATCATAAATAAAAATCGCAACTAGTGCAGCTGGAATTTGAACTCACTACCTCTCTGTCTCAAGGCCGGCGTCTTGCCTCGAGATCAACCAGTCCCCAGTCTGATTACAGTTTTTGGGTTCCCATTGTCAATCTTCTGTCGTGCTTTTTACGATGTTTTCGGAATATATCTTAAAGAAGGAAAAAATGCAACTCAGCTTGACTCCTTTTTCTATCTATTTTGAATCACTCGTATGCTTTTTGTCTGTCTTGGCGCTGACGGCTGGTTCTCTCTCTCACTCTGTCTCTCCCCTCTCTCTCTCTCCCCTCTCCTCCCCCCCCCCACCACCTTTTCGCACGTCCCATTCGTCTTGACATTAAATATCATGTTGATCATCCGGTGCACGGACGAGTGAGAAACGTTCCACAACTGAAATTCCTTTCACTCGCATGTTACACTGTCAACGATTTTCACTGTTTGTATAAGTTGATCAGAGTAGTGGAGGTGGATTTTGCAGGTGGTTTGCATGCAGGATCAACGTTTACCAAAGTTTCAACTTAATGCTGAAATTCAGAAAATAAATGAACAGGAAACAAATGTTCAAGAGCCCTCTAAAATTGTCACTAAAGCACTGTTGCATAATCCGATGTTTAGCAAAATGTCCTCGTTAAAAGCTCAGCCTAGTACAATAAGACTGTTCATCATCAAGTACCGGGCCTGCTGGCGTACGTGATCATGTCTCTCCACAACTTTCGATCTCGACAGTTATTTTTCATTTCTGTTGTTGACATTCTGCCAAGCCATTCTCTTAAGCTGTCTGGTATCTTTTCTTTTTGGATCCCTCTATCTCTTCGTCCCTCAATTTGCCCAGTTGTTACAATATATTCCAGTTGTTCTCTTATCATTACGTGGCTAAAAATTGATGATTGTTTCTTCCTAATAGAGATACATCTAGATGACATGGACATACGACTAATATGTAATCTATACTGGGAGCAAACAAGATAAGATATAACAAAGAGAGCTCTACAACCATTGATATAAAAACAGGAGTAAGACAGGGATACAACAGGGAGTTGAAGGAATACATCTGGAGACAGTTCAGAGCTACAACTACCTTGGACAAACTATAACCATCATCATCATCGAGTGCCGTCTCCGCAACGAAGGTTGCCTACCATGGAGCGCCATTCTGCGTTGTCTCTTGCTTTGATGGTGCAGATTGTCATAGGCTGATTTGTCCATCTTTTGATGTTACTAGTCCATGTTAGTCTTGGTCTGCCTCTGCCTCTTTTACCTTGTATTTTCCCCTCCAAGATTACTTTTAGTAGACTGTTGTGTCTTTTAACATGGTCCAAAGATCGCATTTGTCTTGTTTGAATTGTGTTTAATAGTTCTCTTTTCATTTTTAGTTGTTTTAAGACTTCCTCGTTTGTTTTCTTTTCCTTCCATCCAATTCACATATTCATCTATATATCCACATTTCAAAGGCTTCAATTCTCTGTTCTGTTTTCTTGTCTGTTATCTGCGGAGATGGCACTCGATGATGATGATGCATATTGGAAATGAGCTCTCTTTTTAATAAGACTGTTATTGCACCGTAAGCTATAATCTATCTATCTATCTATCTATCTATCTATCTATCTATCTATCTATCTATCTATCTATCTATCTATCTATCTATCTATCTATCTATCTATCTATCTATCTATCTATCTATCTATCTATCTATCTATCTATCTATCTATCTATCTATCTATCTATCTATCTATCTATCTATCTATCTATCTATCTATCTATCTATCTATCTATCTAATTATCTTAGTATCTACCTGTCTATCTATATATATATATATATATATTTCTATCTATCTTTCTGTCTGTCTATCTGTCTGTCTGGGTGTCTGTCTGTCTGTCTGTCTATTGACCTTTCGAGCCGTAGCCGGCCCATAAGGCATAGACCCAGATTCTCTCTCTTATCTAAATTTGTGTTCTAGCAGTTTTCAATCTTTATAAAGATCTTTTTTTCAAATCTCGCCATTTGTCTCTGTTCTGTGTAAGCAGCTCTATCTCATTGAGGGACCGATTCCTTCCAGATGCTTTTGCTTCTCTGATTAATGTTCTCAGTGTCTCTCTGGGACGGCCTCTTTCCTGTTGTAACTCATGTTTTCCTCCTTAGGGCTTGCGTTGTTTTTCGGTTAGGGCTTGCTTTGTTTTTCGGTTATTATCTCTCCTCGTCACATTTCCAACATATGACCATGGTCTTTTCTTGATTACTGAAGATATTAGTAGTTGATTGGTGATTTATCTAATTTCCTTGTTTGTTTTTAATTCGTTTCACGCTATACCAAGTATTTTCATTAGACATTTATTTTCGAATGCGTTCAACTTTGTTTCTATGCCTCTTGTTGTTTTCCAGCTCTCGCATGCATATGTAAGGGTTGATAGTACATTTGATTTGAATAGTCTAAGTTTTGTTTTTGTGCTGATGAGTTTTGATTTCTGCATTTTCTCAAGGCTTTTGAAGCGCATTGCTGCTTTAGCTATTCTGATTTTAATTTCTTTACTTGTATCCCCTTCCCGATAAATGTGACTTCCAAGATAGATAAAGTGATCGATCTCTTCCACTGGTTTATTTTCCATGTATATTCTGTCATCTGTTGGAATTAAACTTTTCATGACTTTAGTCTTTTGATGATTGATCTCAAGCTTAATTTTGCTGGCTATTGATGATAGTTCATTTGTATTTTCTGCATCGTTTTTATCTGACTGCTGATGAGGATGATATAACAGAATATAGTAAATGACGCCATTTAGAAGCCGTAAAGATAACTCAAGTGCATATATTCCATAATGTGTGGAGCTGTACACATTCAAGGCCTCATTGTAATCCACAGTTTCCCAAAGTGAGTTCTGGAGCGATCCAAGGGGCAGTAGTCTCAGGTGCTAGTGGGAAGCGGTGAATACAAATACGGGAACAATGGAAGCATACGGAAAGAAAAGAGCAGAACAATTACAGCATTTGATTTGTTGTGATGTTTGGTAAAAATCAATGCAATCCTACAGTAATTGAATATCCAAGAAATGTAAAAGACGACGTCTGATCATTGTCACCCATTTCAGGTGGCAGTTGTCTGACCGACCACCTTGAACCATGTTTTTATCTGATTAACTTGTGGCCAGACTTGCCTCGTTGTCTTTCAAGTATGGTATGAATGTATTACTTCTAATCTGGTAAGAGTAAACTCAGTCAATACAGTTTTTATTTTCTTTGCATTTATCGGCCAACTACAGGAGAGAGGGACCCTACGGCAGTCGATGGTGTATTATCAACCTTCAGGCATCCCCTGCTACTCAACTTTGGTTTCGAACGTAAGAACCTCGTCCCCCTCGTCTCCAAAGTGGAGCAGAGTGGTAGTGCATTTTGGGCGTTGCACTATCCCCATATTATTGTCCCAAGCATAGCAAACAAACAGTAATGTCAGTCCCACTCTCGTTAAGACACAGTAGAAGGAAAACACCATCTCTCATACTCGGTGCACGGAATCTTAGGACCATGTGTCCTTGATTAAATAATAACAAGATTACAAATGTAGAAAACATAAGACAACAGCCTTCCACATTTGGTAAACTTAAAGACAGAGCCATGGCCAACACCAAACTAACACTCAGGACTAAGATTGAAATTTACCAAAGTTGTGTGCTTAGTACACTTCTATACGGATCAGAAACTTGGACTACCTATGCAGGGCAGGAGAAAAGGTCTACAATAAAAGGTCTAACTTTCATGTGCGTTGCCTCGAAAGATTATGAACATCAAATGACAGGACAAAGAAACCAACTCTAACGTCTTACAACGAGCCAAACTCCCATCCGTCATGGCAACACTTAGGAGTTGTAGACTAAGGTGATTTTTCATCATGATTTTCTTTTCTGTACTGCTCAGTCCCTGAATAATATATGCTTGTGGATAGGTTTTGGCTTTCTTGACGCTGTTCCTGAACCTATCTTTTATCATTATTCACATGTGAATGCTACTGTGAATGATTTTAATAAATAATTTTAGAATGTGTCTTTTTTTACAGCAACATCTTTCTTTACAATGTTGTGTAAGGTGTAGGTAAAAAAAATAGATACATAATAGAACAAACATTTGGCATTAAATTTTTCTGTTTGCATCTTAAGAAAAGTCGATTTTCAGTGGTGAGGTGAGAAATATTTTTCATTAAAAGGGGACGGTGGGCTATAAAAAGTCTTGGAACCACCAACTGTAGTCTATGAAACAGAAATTGTTGTATTTGCATTTATGTATTAATATTCGTTAATTAATATTTAATCTGTAATGTCTCGAACTCTTCTAAAACCTGTTATGTTATTTTAATCGACCAGTCTTTGCTATTCACCTACATAAACAGCAATAAATCAAGTTGTACCCCCATCAGTGATTCACTATAATATATGTGTATTATTGCATTGAACCTTACACTTCGTTTTGCTATCTATATAAATGGGTACCGGACATTATTACTGGAAAGAAACACTGTACTTGCATAGTGCTGAAAAACTACCTAAATAATGTGCCATTGGTCGAAAAAAGGCGTGACAGGGTTTTCTGTTCTTTTTTTTATAGAATATAGTACAGAAAAGTTTAATTCCAGTCTGATGCACCAGAGAAGCATAACTGACGAGGGAGATTTGCCTGACGATGGTAGTGGACATGTTCAGGTAATTTTGCTAATGAAAAATAATATACAAGTGCATGACAATCTATAAATACAAACTTTACGTTAAATAGACACAGCTTAAAATATAATCTGCAAAATAATCACAATCAGCCTGCAAGATAAATCTAAAACATAAAAAAAATCAAAGCGATTAGGTTAAAGTCCTATGGTTCGCAAACACCACGTCGTCTTTGCAGTCCACAAAGGCTTGAAAAAATATTATGATCTTTTACAGTTAAAGTAGAAAATGAATGAATTGGATGGATGGATGAGCGCATGAAGTAAAAAAAAATAAAAAGAAAAGGAAACTCAGGATGAAATTGTAGTTTCTCACTTTTGCATAAGACCTGGCCTTTCTAAATTGCAGCTTTCCTTAAGTACAGAACAAAAGTAAAAATAAAATGTTAAAATAAGTGCATTTTCTTCTTTCGTTTATTCTACACTGTTTATGCCGTGTAGTGTCGCAGAGAAGAGGAATGTATAGTTTTCAGGCCTTTGCTGGATGTCATGCCGAAAAATATTAATATCACTTTCATTATCTCTCTCTCTCTCTCTCTCTCTCTCTCTCTCTCTCTCTCTCTCTCTCTCTGAGTTTCCATTTTGTTTTCATATAACCTGATGTCTTTATTTAATGCGCAGGTTGGCTGTTTCATTCTGGTCAGATGTCCACACCGTTTGCTTTTTTATTTAATATAGTCAAAAGCTAATGTTATATCCAAGTTTCTTCAAGGTTACTTTTTTAATACTATGTCTTCTAATTTTGTTTAAAGCATTTTTTATATATTTCATTTTGCACAATCTTTTTGACGACTGTGTCTTTCCATCAATTATCAATATCTGACACTTGTAGCATTGTAAGTAAAGTAAGTAAAGTAAGTAAAGAGCCCCATCACGCCAAGTGGCGTATATGGAATATGGTGTTAGTGGCCATAATTTGTAAAGACCCTCGGCACATGATTTTGGGGGTAATGTGGTCGGTATTACACCCGTGCCGCTTTACTTTCCCAGATAAAAATTCTGTACCTATTTAAGGCTACTTGTAGCATAATGCGGTTATAAATAATGTTTTACATTTTTTATTTGCGTAATCATACATTTTTTTTATTTCTTTCCTTCTATCTTCAATTTCTCTTGTACCCGTTCGGGTGTCAATAGAGATACAAAGTTCTAGTCCTTACCGTTTTGGCAGCTTCAGTCATTGTTTCAAAGATGGATTGACGGAATATTAGAAACACTAGGAAACATAATAGCAGCACAGGCGAACAGAAGAGAAAAAGACCCAAAATTATATCTCCCCTCGACGCTGAAAGGCAAATAAGGAAGAAAAGAAGTAGAAGAAGAACCATTGCCATCGTTCCAAGTAAAACAAACTTTAGTAGTCAGAGAAAAGCAACTCATATAAACCTTCTAGTTCTGAGTTAGCAGTTTTGGTGATATGGTTCATCCAGATCGTACATAACTGAAGTGACAGTACACACCTTGTTTAACCGCTGTTGTTACTGGGAACCAGTGTTTCATGCCTACAGTTGTTCGAGTGGCACTTTCACTTTTTCATACAATGCTCAGATATTGTCTTGCAATAACTGTCCGCCAACATTATTTTCTTCAAGTGCCTTCCATAGTTTGTAACTCCATCAAAATAATTATTTTCCTGATCAATAAATGCAAAATTTCATTACCAGTTGATTTCAATAGTCTTTTTGCCACAAAATAAATAGAGCATCTCTGCATCATTTTCATTTACTCATTCCAAGCAAGGTTGCGTTTAATAATACTTACCTGCTATATGTAGTACATAATAACATCAGATGGAAGATGCACCACAGAAATAAAAAGCAGAATAGCTCAGGCCAAAATAGCATTTCAGAAAATGAAAAAAATATCTTATGCAACAAATCTATGTCAATAGAAATGAGAAAGAGAGTTCGGTGCTATAGAACCAATTCTGACCTATGGAAGCGAATCATGGACAATGGACAAACAAATGAAAAGACGATTAGAGGCCACAGAGATGGATTTCTCTGAAGAATGATGAAGGTTCCCTGGACAGATAAAAAGACCAATGAGGAGGTTCTCAAAGAGGCCAACACAAAACGGCAGCTCCTAAAAAATATCAGAAATAAACAATCAACATTTTTCGAGCACATCATGAGAAGAGGAAAGTTGGAATACTTGGTTACAACTGGCAAATAAAAGGAAAGAGAAATCACGGACGACAAAGAGAAAATACTAGATGGCTTGGTGTCATGGCATGGAAAGCAGTCAACAACAGAACTGATACGATGCACTGTAGATAAAAGATTGTGGAAGGACATGATCGTCTACGCCAACCGGTATGGCACATGATGGTGATGATGTTCTGTAGTACGTTGTTAATCTCTGCGTACATTTGATATTACAAAATGTACTCAGTACATGATGTAAGTGAATTTCTGCGTGCAGAATTCAAGTGAATTACGCCAAGTGGTTGAGCGACATTTACTGCCTATATATTCAGAATCCGTTTGAAGAGGTCCGTTTATCTAATAAAGTGAAATACCCTTAATCATAAATATTAAAAAAAGATTTCGCACGCTTCACCTAATATATTATTTGTGTTCATTTCTTATTATCTAACTCTATAACAGAAAGAGTCGTGGTCAAACATCATTATCAAGTACAATGCCTGCTGGTGTAGGTGATCATATATCTCCACAACTCTCGAGCTCGACAGTTATTTATCATTTCTGTTGTTGACCTTCTGCTAAGTTATTTTACTTATGCGCTTTTTGGTGCGCCTCAAGATGGCGGTTTGTTTTCGCCGGTCTGTTGTTGCGGACTTCTGATTTATTATTTTTTTAAAAAGCTCACGGTGTATCCACGTGCTGGAGAGCTAATTGACTGGAGTTGACCAGTCTATAATGTGGAAGCGGGTTCTGGACCGTGCGATTGAGTGAGTACACGTGAGTCTAGACCATTCACAGCATCGACATGGAAGTATGAGAAGCTAGGCCTAAAGAATATGCGCGTTACATATTGGAACTGAGATTCCATAAATCGATAACGACCTATTCTTGATAAGCTACTGTGCATCGCTGATATAATGATTTTGCAAAAAACACTTCTAGGTGATAGGACAGTTAGTGTCCCTGGATTTCACTGTTTCTACTATAAAAGTCTGTTAAAACAAGGCCAGGAGCAGATTGCAATACTGACCATGTACCAGTAGTTGGAAAGATAAGAATAAAACTGCGGAAGGTACAGAAATCACCAAGAAATATAAAATTAGAACTAGATATGCTACGAGTAGATAAACAGATGAGTGATAAGTACAGCACGATAGTACAAAGTAGATATAATGCTATTGAGAAAATACAGGACATCCAGGAGCAATGGGAAATGCTCAAACAATCGATTCAACAAACATCAAAAGAAGTAATATCAGTGACTAAAAGAATCAACAAAAAGAAATGGATGACAGAAGAAATATTACAACTAATGGACGAAAGAAGAAAACATAAGAAAGAAGAACGGACATACAAAATATTGCACAAATAGATCCAAAACAAATGCAGAGAAGCAAAGGAAGGATGGTTAAAGCAGAAATGTGAAGAAATAGAAAAACAACAAAAGAAAGACTCACAATTTATGCACAATCAGTTAAATGAATTAACAGGAAGAAAAGAAGTTAAAGTTTCAGGATGTGTGAAATCAAAGGAAGGAAATGTAATACTGGGACAGGAGAAGACAATGGAAAGATGGACAGAATATATCAGTCAACTCTATGATGATGAAAGACCAGAATTAAATAATTCAAATGAAGACACAGGACCACCAATAATGCAGAGTGAAGTGGAGGACGCAATTCAACACATGAAAAGAGGCAAAGCTCCATGTCTCGACAATATAACAATCGAAGAGATAAATGCATTAGGAGAGCTGAGAGTACAAGTCATAACAAAACTACTCAATGACATATATAACACTGGACACATACCTGAAGATCTACTAAAATCTATTTTTGTAGCCATACCGAAGAAGTCAGGCGCCACTGATTGTGAAGACCATGGCACTATTAGTCTCATGAGCCATATGACTAAAATATTACAAAGAATCATCATGAGACGTGTAAGGAACAAAATAAAACCAGAAATAAGTGATGAACAATGTGGATTTTGAAAGGAAAGGGCACCAATAATGCAATATACATCTTAAGAACATTAATAGAAAGATCTATAGAGGTAAAGAAAGATCTATATATGTGCTTTATAGACTACACGAAAGCATTTGACAAAGTAAAGCATGTGGAAATAATCAATATGCTGGAAAAATTAAACATTGATGGCAAGGATCTGCGAATCATAAAAAACATGTACTGGCAACAAACAGCAGCTATACGAATTAACAACGAAACAGGACAATTCCAATATATAAAACAAGGAGTCAGACAAGGCTGTGTCCTGTCGCCGGATTTGTTTTCACTTTACAGCGAACATATTATGAGATCAATAGTAGACAAAAAAAGGAATTGAAGTCAACGGTAACATAAATAATTTGCGATATACGGATGGCACAGTCTTAATAGCAGAGACAGAGAATGAGCTACAAGAAATGATAGATATAATAGTAAAAGAAAGCAACAAGAAAGGTCTCAGTCTGAATAGTAAGAAAACAGAAGTAATGGTTATATCGAAGAAACAATCATCACCATCATGCAGCATAAAAATAAACGAGACAAATCTGAAACAAGTGCAACGTTTGAAATACTTAGGCACAGTGATAACATCAGATGGAAGATGCAACAAAGAAATAAAAAGCAGAATAGCTCAGGCCAAAATAGCATGTCAGAAAATGAAAAATATCTTATGCAACAAATATATGTCAATAGATAAGAGAAAGAGAGTCCGGTGCTATAGAGCCAATTCTGACCTATGGAAGCGAATCATGGACAATGGACAAACAAATGAAAAGACGATTAGAGGCCACAAAGATGGGATTTCTCAGAAAAATGTTGAAAGTTCCATGGACAGCTAAAAAGACCAATGATGAAGTTCTCAAAGAGGCCAACACAAAAAAGGAGCTCTTAAAAAACATCAGAAAGAAGCAATCACAATTTGTCGGGCACATCATGAGAAGAGGAAAGTTGGAATACTTGGTTACAACTGGCAAAATAAAAGGAAAGAGATATCGCGGACGACAAAGAGAAAAAATAATGGATAGCTTGGTGTCATGACATGGAAAACAGTCAACAACAGAACTCATACGATGCACAGTGGATAAAAGATTGTGGAAGGACATGATCGTCAACGCCAACCGGTACGGCACATGATGAATGAATGAACTATAAAAGACACCTCGGACAGGCGCCATCCTTGTGCGAAACAATATGATGGCAGCTGAGGTTGATATGTATCCGTGGTACAATGCAGAATAGCAGGTACATGCAATTAGGATACAGATCCCAGTTCCTTTCGTGGTTTTAGATGTGTATTCCTGTAATGGGAAGGTAGTCACACAACAATGGCAGAATCTCTTTGCGTTCGAGGAGGAGAACGTCATTTTCTGAGAAGATTTTAATGCTAAAGGCAACCAGTAGCGTAAAGTCAAAACCAACAGGATAGAAAAACCTAGAGAACGTACTGGTCTCGGTCGGTTTTATGTGCTTGAAGGGCAACCAGTATGGCCACTCGAACAGGGGACTCTGATAGTGTCATAGACTTGGTACTGGTGTCTTCCACCTTCGCCATGGCTTGTAGGTAGAGTGAACTGGGATTCCACGGAAGTGATCACTATCCGTGTGTCCTATTAATTGAGAAACGCAGAAATAGAAGCCAAAAAAGTAAGCTCAACACATTCCACTATGAGAAAACAGACCACGATGTCATTAGCAAAATCAGACATAAAAAACAGGGCGTCACTCGCAGGAGGCAGGAGAGACAGACGCAGCCATCCAGGTGGAACGTAGAAGTCGAGGAAGCTTGGTGGAACAAGAGACAAACGGCTCAGACATGCCAGAAGGAATAGAAAAACACAACATGAGCTCTTGATGCGTCTAAATGAAGAGGTCGACCAAAAAATGATGCACTTTAAACAATGTGCTAAAAAAGCTAAAGATGCCAAGTGGGATGATTTTTTACCAAAAAAGTGTGCTCTGAAAAAAAATTGCTGGCCGCATTCTGGATCCTTCATCAAAGCATAAATGGCACAACACGACACAGAGGCATACCAGACGTCCAGAGCACATAACAAATATTACACAAATCTGATGAGAGCGAAGGGTAGGCCCTGCTTGCCTGCTACATTGAGCAGACTGAATAAAGAAATGAGGCTGTAAGAATGAGGATACGGGAGTCGCTCTCAGAATTGTGTGAGAATATTGTGTTTGGAAAAGATATCACAATCACAACCGATGCCATTCGTCCAACACTTAAAAGGTCACACAATACTGCTCCTGGTCCAAATGGTGTTCGGTACGACGACATAGGCGATTTAGCTGACGACAACATGAAAAAACAAAGACCAAAGAGTTTAATTTAGAGTGGCCAGGTTGAAGAGGAGTGGGTACACAGCTACATACTACCGCTACCGAAGCCAAACAAGGACCATTCTCAGATCAGTGCCCACAGAATCATCACGATACAGAACACTGCTGGCATGCTACTGAAGAAATTAGTTGCCCGTGTACTCACCTGTCACCTTTAACAGAAACGCACATTACCATCCACACTTGGAGATTATAGATATAACAAAAAGACATAGATCAATGTGACAGTATTCGCCTATGACGTATTCGAAAGCTTCCACAGACGAGACATGTGCTGCTGCTATAAATCTGGAGGATGCATGCAACAGAGTACCACTTAAATACCTCATGCACATGCACCTCAAACTGGCGGTGCACCCCTTACTTATTAGATGTATCGTTGCAGCATTATTTCAGAGGAAGGTGATACTCAGATGTGGAAGTTGGTCTTCCGAGCCAACATCCATCTGTCCAGGGCAGCCACAAGGCTCACCATTGTCACCAGTTCTATTTAACGTGTACACAATAACGATCAAGAAACAACAGCTGGGTGGAAGGGAAAAACTATGAATTTTGCTGATGATAATCTGGTACATCGACAGGGAAGAGACAGAAGGGAAATCATTTCCACCATGCAAAACGAACTCGATCGCATCTCTTCCTGGTGTGGAGTATTAGGTGCCTTGGTTAATCCTAGAAAGGATACAAATAATAATAACTAAATATTATTATATAGGGAACTTCATGAGAACGCCTTCGTGTAAGACACTGCTTACAATAGCCAATTTTTTAGTTGGCTGCGTGGCAGTGTACCAAGCGTTCGGCTTCACGTGGCAAGGCGCGGTGCCACTGAGTACGGGTTCGATCCCGCTTCGGACCATATATTGTTCTTTGTTTTTTTTCTGTTGTTGTTTGTCTGTTTTTATTTCCGAGTGCTAACACATACTTCTTCGTTCTATTAATCCTAGAAAGCATCATTTGCATGGTTCTCCCTTAACAATCATATCGTTAACACAGGAACACCGGTTGTACGAATGGTAGCTGATGAGGTGATAGGGACAGGTTGATGACATACCTCGGAGTTAAGTTTGATCGCAGCCAGTGTTTTCGGGACCACGTAGATCATGTGATAAGAAAACCCCGCAAAAGATTAGCCGCCTTGAAGGTCATGGCAGCTGTCAACATCGAGCAAAGACTACTTACCTTTCTATTCCAGAGACTAGTCCTCGCACCAATCGAGAAACATCTATCAACTCTTACTGTCAGTAAGACGCAAATTGACAGGCTGGAGAACATACAGAATGAAGCTATACGTATTATCTTGGGGTGTACGAGGGATTTTTCTCTTTGTAGCAATGAGGTATCTCCTTGACTTTCCAACCATGGCTAACGGAATCAAGATCTGGAGGACACAAGTATACCTGAAGATAAGTGTAGATAAAGAGCATCCATTGCACCACTGGCTCAAAAATGGGCACACAAACCCGGCCTGCACTGGGTAGTGCTCTTTCACAATGGATTAAGACACTTTGAATATTTTGACTATTACGGTCTACCTATCAGTCACACGGATGTTTCAAACTTTATAGCGAGAAATTCACATATTCCATTCTCCTATAGCTCTCGCATGTTACAAGATTTCTTGACCAGCACATAAGGTCTCTACTGTGTTTATTATATACTTAAAAGTGCCCCAGTGCGACCATTAACAGAGTGCTCATGCGCTCACTCTCAATTTCTACGAGACAGCATATTAACGATCGTATTATTTATGTCCGTGAGTATATTGAGTTTCAGAACAAAGCTCATATGACTCACACCCACAGTGTCATTATGGTGACAATGATCTCTGTACATTTCCCAATTTTTACAATAGCAAATTACGCCAGTCACTATAAAAAAATAGAATATTAATACTGGTGCAGAAGACTGGATTGAAAGCAGTTTTTGTTTCCACCTTTCACAAAAAGACACTTGGGTCGTTATCATGTAGAGAGAGAAGTTTCTCATCCCATGTGGCATAAAACTATCACGTCAAGAATTTAAGAATTTAGTACACTTTTCTACAATACTTAAAATACGACAGCATACACGCCGCCTTTGAGAGTTGGTCTTCATTCTGTTAATGCAAGATTTCAGGACCATCAGAGAGACCCCTTAGGTATTCCTACTAATAGTAAAACAGCAACAAAGAGATCCTCGGCTCAGTGCTATCATGTCGGATAGCTCCTACGCTATAAAAAAAAATAAACCGAGAGGTGTTAAACTTTGCACACCTTACCCAGCACATGGGAGGAGAAGACCATTTAGGCTGGATACTTAAATATTATCACCATGACTTTATTGTAAAGTGCAATTATTAGACAACCCTTTTGTTATTTTGCTGTCCGTGTAATATATATATATATATATATATATATATATATATATATATATATAATTCTTAACTTGTTTGCTGACTGTCGTATTGTTTATTGTAGTACTAACACACCAAAATTAAAGCACGCATCAGCATTATTAAGTTGTAAAACTGCAATTATATAAAGCAATATTTTATTTTTTGCTGTCTGTGCAAGATATATATATATATATATATAATATATATATATAAAACATTGATACGATGCAAGTCTTAACACACCAGAATTAAAACACGCTTCGCAATTATTTTATTGTAAACATCCAATTATATAAAATCAACATTTCATTTTGTTTTACTGTCTGTGTATATATATATATATATATATATATATATATATATATATATATATATATATATTGAATATCAAAAAAACTAAAACTATGATCATAAACAAAGAAAATTCTCAAGACCTACAATTAAATATCACAGTTGAGGGAATACATCTGGAGACAGTCCAGAGTTACATCTACCTGGAACATACTATAATCAATGATGGAAAATGCAAAACTGAAATAAACAAAAGAATAGGTATGGCAAAAAGTAATTTTAATGCCATGAAAAATATACTAACAACAAAACAAATATCAACAGGGCTGAAACTAAGAATGGCAAAATGTTACATCTTCTCAATATTCCTGTATGGTGCAGAAACATGGACATTAGACAAGAAAACAGAACAGAAAATTGAAGCCTTTGAAATGTGGATTTATAGAAAAATAGGTAGAATTGGATGGAAACAAAAGATAACAAACGAGAAAGTTTTAAAACAACTGAAAATAAAAAGAGAACTACTAAATACAATTAAGACAAGACAAATGAAATTTTTGGGGCATGTTAAAAGACACAACAGCCTACTAAAAGTAATATTGGAAGGAAAAATACAAGGTAAAAGAGGCAGAGGCAGACCAAGACTAACATGGGCGAGTAACATCAACAGATGGTCATGTCAATCTATGACAGCCTGCACCATCAAAGCAAGAAAATATATTTATATATATTCTGCCATATCGCATTTTCATTATATCGTTTCTATATTTAAAAAATAAATAGGATTATTGCTTACGAGATTTCAGATCAATCACCCTTTCTTCCATTGCATACAAGAAAACGATTATAGTCCGTTCAAAAATTCATAATCACACCTGAATTAGTTTTGTGTGATAACCGTTTGCTATTTTGCTTTCAAATTTTGCATGCAATCTTATAATATTGATGACGTTATAGAAATATTGCTCTGAGAAATTTGATCTAGTTTAAAAGTTTTCTTCTTTAGGCTATATTAATTCACCCTGTTAGAATTTGACACCATTTTAGGATATATACATTAATTTGGTGTTCACGTAAAATAGTTTGGCTATTGCAGAAACACTAACTTCAGGAAAATCCCGTGCACAAAACTGAATTGTTATTGAACGACATGACGCACCACGGCCTTGGCATTAATTACCGAAGGGAAGGCTAGACAATTTGTTGACTTAAATACCAACATTTATATCTAAATTACAATGAGTTTGAAATGCAAATTTATAACTATGCAAAAGGTTACTTTTTTACTATATCAGCACTTCCTTAGGGAATCCAAGATGGGGCATTTATATTGTGATATTCATGACCCAGAGAGACGAACGCAACTCGCGCTTGGTCTTAATAGATCGTCATTTTCTCGTTGGATTAAACAAGACTCAGAGTGCACTCATGTCAATCAAGGAAGAAAAGGGAATGTCGACAGCTTTGACATAGATGTCATAAAACGTGAGATATTGAAAATGTTTGCAAATAATGTACTTGTTACTCTCAGGAATTTGAAATTAAAATTGCATGCAGACTGCAATATTGAGATTTATAAAAGTACTCTATGGAAGATTGTGCGAGGAGCCGGCTTCACTTTCAGAAAACTGTTGGGGGCAGGAATATTATTTGTGAAAAACCACACTTGGTCATTGCTCGAAGCAAATACCTGAGACAGATCCGTGAGCGGCGGAGTGAACGGTATGATATTGTATATTTGGACGAATCATGGGTCAACGCACACCACACCTATGCTAAAGAATGGCAGTCAGTAAATGGCAAACTCAAAAGAACAATTCCGAGCAGCAAAGGCCAGCGCATTATATTAACGCATGCTGGAAGCACTGAAAACGGCCTTGTCCATGATGCGGGACTTATTTTCCAATCAAAAAGTACCGACGGTAGGGACTACCATACTTAAATGAATGGAAACATTTTCAGGCACTGGTTGGAGAACGATCTTCTACCAATCCTGGAGAGACCTTCATGCATAGTCATGGATAATGCATCATACCACAATGTCGTATCAGAGGAAGACAAAGTGCCTACTGCATCAAATACAAAAGAGCAAATTAGGACATGGCTTGCGAATGAAAATGTCAAATTTGACGACATATTTAAAACCCGAGTTGTTACAACTTGTGAAGAATACGAATAAGAAAAAGGTGTACCATGTTGACAAAATCATTGAGAAATACGGCCACACCTCTCTTCGACTCCCTGCATATCATGCGCACCTTCATCCAATCGAACTTGTCTGGGCTCACGTCAAAGGACAAGTTGCAGAACAGGACGTTTAAAATGTGTGCTGTTGAAGTTCTGTCACGCGAGTCTCTCTCAAAAATAGACATTCCGTTCTGGAAGAAGTGTGTTGAACATGTGCTGCGGGTGGAAGATGAGTACTGGAAACGAGATGGATTACTATTTGTCAGGCCAGTAATGATTATCAACCTCTTGGAATCGTCATATTCGGAATGATTAAAATTAAGATGAATTCAATTCCAGCTGCAGTTAGGACGTCCTGGGGTCTAATGGTGACCGAGGGACAAGACTAACTGTAACCAATTTAATTCATGTTTGCAAATACACATAACGAACAACACCCACAATTAAGAACTAGGTAGATACGCCTCTGACAAGAATTGCAGTAAACTGGAAAATTTAACACGATTACTGTAACCTCTAAAATTTGAATCAACTTGTGTGATATCGTCATAAAAGATCAAAGGAATTCGCTGATGTGCAAAATCTGTTGTGTTTGTGGAATAAAAAATACCAAAATCTTTGCGTCATCAATATTCTAAGATTGCATGCAAAATGTGAAACCAAAATAACAAGCGGTTATCACGCAAAACTAATTCAGGTGTGATTATGAATTTCTGAACGGACTATAGTACTTATTGGAATTAAGCTGTCTGGTCCTTTCGTCCATTGCATAAACTTTTAAGAGATTTCAGATTGCTTGCTGTTTTGTCCTTTGCAAACAATTTTTTTACGGTATGTTTTATATAGCTACCAAAATTCCTTTTCTTTCATTTTTACCGTAGCCTAAGGCAACATTTCGTGAGTAGCTGTGTCCACATTTCAATTTAATTTTCCTTTTACCAGATTAACCTAACCATCACGTCTAAGTATTTTATTCCCATATAAATTACTTCTTTTACCTCGCTGAATTATCTTTCATCTTGTATAATAATAAGCCTTCCTGTGACAAATCTTCCTTTATTATTATGTTAATTGGACAGTTGATGGTGAAATTTCTCAAGGTCTATGGATGCGCAAAAAATGCATTGGTTGTCTAGTACCATCTGTGTCCTCTGCTTACTTGCCTTGGGCGAGATGACTTATTATTCCACCTAATGTTACTTTTTTAGAACTATGACTTTTCTCAACATCTTACCAGTTATATAAAATCACGAGAATAAAAATATTTATTCGGAAAATGTTGTTGGTTTTTGTTGCCTTTTATGTTTCATCCATATATATATATATATATATATATTTTTTTTTTTTTTAAATATATATATATATATATATAATTGTGTGTAAAGTCAGAATAGCGTGTGTGTGTATGTGGAAACTTAGCATAATATTTGTATGTGTCCTCTTACTTCCCGATCCTCCCCCTCCTCCACTTTTTTTCCTTTTATACACTTTTCCATCTACCCGCCCATGCCTCCGATACAAAACCGCCTCTTAAAAAAGTAAAACAAAACAAAATTCAAAACACTAAAAGAAAAAAAAACACAAATAAATCCATCAAATTCCGACTCTATCTATTTTTCATTTTATAAAATAACCAACTCCATATTCAAATCAACCTAGTTACGTCACAACACCAGCTAATGACTTCACAAAAGTTGGTTCTACAACCGCTAATTACGTCTGAATATTACGTTCTAGTACCGTTTTATGTATACTAAATAGCATAATTCACTACTGATATCATAAAAGTAAATAACAGAAACAACAATTGCCAATTACTAATAATATTCTACACAATATGTTTGCTTAGATTATAACCCCAAACTCTCATGACTGCTTAAATACAGTATCTTTTCTTTATGTTTTTATCTGAACAGATCTGGCGAGTTGAAAACAAAGACTTAGTGCCTCAGCCAGAAGATACATATGGCATCTTCTACACTGGAGACTGTTATGTCATACTTTATACCTACAATAAAGGCAGTCGGGAAAGCAACATTGTTTACTTCTGGCAAGTGAGTACTTTTGACGTGATGATTTATGAATAATTTTCTCTTACATATTGCTTGCATTTAAACATCAAATGTGTTATTTCGCCTAAAATGTATAGTTTATTTTAACTTTTACTTCATTTTTAGCTCAGCTAATTTTGAAATATAAGAATCCTATACAATCAATATTTCTCACTTAAACACGCACTCTCCCTCCCTCTCTCTATATCTCTCTCTGTCTCTTTCTGTTTGTGTGTGTGTGTGTGTTTACAAATATTAAAAAAACAGCACCAACGTAAAACTGTAACCGTCATGTATATGTTATCTTTCAGTTATTGAGTTATTTGTGAGTCATCATCATGCACTCCAAACATGTTTATGTCCATAGGTGCGCAGATCCCCTCGCCAGCAATTCCTGCAGTGTCCAGCGACTGAGGATTCAAGTTCTGTGTTGGTTGATAAGTCTTTTTATACGCACACTAAGTTTCTCGTTTCTGGCTGTGCCCATCTTAACTCCCATCTCTTTAATCCGAAGGAGTAACGTGGACTCATGTTTGTCGAAGTCCTGTGACCTACCCACATCTCAGAGGGTATTGATGAGGCCCACCCGATTCTTGGTTGACCGTCTTCAACAATAGCGCAGTTAGCCAACCTGTCCGCTCTTTCATTTCCCCGTACTCCTGCATGGCTACGGGCGTAGACAAAGGTCATCCTGCGTATTTTTTTACTTCTGCAGCCACTCTATTCATTGCCTATATATACAATATAATTATTTTAAAAATATAATAAATTATTATTTCCTTTTGTAATTCGTTAATATGTTCAAAACTACTGGCGGTAGCTGCGGCAACATAGAGAATACGCCACTGCTGTGTACACGTTAAATGGTTATGGTTATGGAAGGCGCCGGTATCACTGCAAACGAATTAAAATCCATAATTGCTCAACCGCCCGTGAAGGTGGAATCATCCGAAATACTAACTCATACCAAAACAAAGAATGGTAGCTGTAGTCCCCATCATAGCAGTCTCAGCACACGTCAAAAGACATAAGGCGAAACCGCACAGAAAGTGAACACAGCCAACTGTTCCCTGTCATACGATATCATCAATCATCGTAAACAATTGGAATATCGAAACGCGATCAAAACGGATAAAACACATAGCTCACGGTGTGCACAGAACACTTAACTCAGTATCTCCTGCAACAAACCGGACTTTGAATATGAGGAAACTGCAACAGGGAACACTTTTCTTACATAGCCTTTAATGGTTCCTGCCGCCTATCCACCATATTGATCTGAAGTTCACGTTCTCCTGAAAATGATGATCGTCATATTTTTAAAATGTATAGCGCTTGATGATGTTAGGACAGCGTTTTTGACTCCAATTCCGAACATATAAAACATCAGTTAGTCGTGGGATTATCCCCGCCGCACTTTAAACAGCAGACCGTAAGACCTTCCCGCAATGTGAATTTGTGAAATTATAAACCACGTATTGAAATTATAAAATCACATGTCTACCAGGAGGCGAAGGCGCACCTCATAGCACCAAAGCTGAAAGTTGACCGCGACCCACAGCTGATGGTCTGCGCCAGGATCGGTGAACTAGAACCATCCAGACAATGCTCCACCTCTCCGTGGTGCCTCTATTAACAGACTAACCTGTCTAGTCAGGCCAAGCAAGTAGGGATCGAAGAGGGAAGACAACCTGGTTTTAAAAAATGTCGCGCTGAAGTCGGATGTGTTGGCCCCAAAGGCACAAATATCACAATTATATTGCAAGCCATAACACAACGCAGACACGCCCACCTAACGTCATCAGGTGAACGCAGCAAGCAAGCAAGCAGCAAGCATTTCTACCTTAGATCTCACAGTAGCCTTCTTTAATTTAGACATATTTCTTGACTAATATGAAACTCCGAAAGTCAAACCGGTGCTGCAATTTCATGAACACAGATTCGTCATTTCACCTTTCAACATTAGCGTATGGTCGGTCTAGGGATATACGATGAGCCAATACAATATAATGACGTCGCACGCACAACAATGGCTGCGCCCATAGATTCCCGATTACTCTAGTGAAGGCAGCCTACAACAAACGAAACACGGCGCAAATTCCCTAATGTGAAAACTTCGGTTCATGGGAGACCTAAATGCTAAAGTAGGATCAGACAACAGAGGCTTCGAAGAGATTATGGGAAAACATGGACTTGGAGATATAAACGAGAATGGAGAGATATTTGTGAATTTCTGCGCCCTTAATCAAGTGAGCCTAGGAGGAACAATATTCCAACATAAAAGAATACACAAAGCTACATGGGTGTCACCAGATCATAGAACGGAAAATCAAATTGATCACATATGTATTAATAATGTGTTTAAGTCATCCTTACAGGATGTAAAAGTATATAGAGGGGCAGATGTAGCCTCGGATCATCATCTTCTGATCATCATCATCATCAAGTACCGGGCCTAGTGGCGTAGGTGATCATGTCTCTCCACAACTTTCGATCTCGGCAGTTATTTATCATTTCTGTTGTTGACCTTCTGCCAAGCCATTCTCGTAAGCTGTCTGTTATTTTTTTCTCTTTGCTTCCCTCTATCTCTTCGTCCCTCAATTTTTCCAGTTGTTACAATATATTCCAGTTGTTCTCTTCTCATTACATGGCCAAAAAATGATGATTGTTTCTTCCTAATATTGGAAATTAGCTCTCTTTTTGCTTTGACCTCTCTCAGAACATTTTCATTACTCTTCTTAACTGTCCATGGTACTCTCAACATTCTTCTGTAAAACCACATTTCTACTGATTCCAGTGATTTTCTTGTATGTTATCTTATTGTCCATGATTCGCATCCATATGTTAAGACTGGCTCTACATAACATTTAAGAACTCTTTTTCTTGTTTCTATTGTCAAAAATGGATTGCAAAGTATCTTCCTCATTTTTTGGATAGCTGCTTTTGCCTGAACCATTCTGCATCTCACCTCTTTTGTACTTCTTCCGTCTGAGTTTAACAAAGTTCCCAAATATTTAAATTCATTTACCTGTTTTAATAGTGTTCCACTTGTCTTTATTTTGCACTGAGGTGATGTCTTTTTCTTTGTTGTTACCATTACCTCTGTCTTTTTGCTATTATGACTGAGCCCTTTATTTTTGCTTTCTTTCACTATTATGTCCAACATTTCTTGTAACTCATTTTCACTCTTAGCGATTAAGACCGTATCATCAGCATACCTTAGATTATTTATATTATGACCTCCAATTGTTATTCCAGGCATGTCCCTTATGGATCTTAAAATAATCTCACTATAAATATTAAACAAATCTGGTGACAGCACACAACCTTGTCTAACACCCTGTTTTATTTGTTGAAACATTCCCAATTGGTTTCCAGTTCTTATGGCCGCTGTTTGTTGCCAGTACATGTTCTTTATTATTCTGAGATCTTTTGCTGTCTACGTTTATGCTTTCTAAAATTTTGATTATTTCTTGGTGCTTTACTTTGTCAAATGCCTTGGTGTAATCTATGAAACATAGGTATAGATCTGTTTTCACCTCTATGGCTCTTTCTACTAAAGATCTTATGATATTAATGGCATTGCTTGCTCCATTATCTCTAACAAAACCACACTGTTTATCGCTAATTTCTGGACTGATTTTGTTTCGCACTCTTCGCATGATTCTTAGTAATATCTTAGTCATATGACTCGTAAGGCTTATTGTGCGATGATCATCGCATTCAATCGCACCCGATTTTGATATAATATTGATTTGTACATGTCGTCTGGTATATATCCGCTGTTGGAGATATCATTCAGTATTTTTGTTATTATTAATACTATTCCAAAATCACCCATTGCTTCAATCTCTTCTTTAGTTATATTATCTGGTCTAGGAGCTTTGCCTGCTTTCATATTGCGCAAGGCATCTTCCACTTCTTCTCTGAGTATTTCTGGTCCTTCTCCATTATCCTTTATATTTACTACCGTTCGTTCATCATTAAAAGATCTTTAATGCATTCTGTCCATCGTTCCCTTATGTTTTCTTGATCAATCAACAGTTCTCCTTCCTTTGATCTTAGAAATCCATTTTTTTTGCGATTTTCTTCCTGTTAATTCCTAAATTTGTTTATATATAGTTTTCATCATCATCATTATGTACCCTGCCGGTTGGCGTAGGCGATCATGTCCCTCCACAATCTTCTATCTACAGTGCATCGTAACAGTTCTGTTGTTGACTGTTTTCCATGCCATGACACCAAGCTATCCAGTATTTTCTCTCTTTGTCGTCCGCGATATCTCTTTCCTTTTATTTTGCCAGTTGTAACCAAGTATTCCAACTTTCCTCTTCTCATGATGTGCCCGAAAAATGTTGATTGCTTCTTTCTGATGTTTTTTAAGAGCTCCTTTTTGTGTTGGCCTCTTTGAGAACTTCCTCATTGGTCTTTTTATCTGTCCAGGGAACCTTCATCATTCTTCTGAGAAATCCCATTTTGTGGCCTCTAATCGTCTTTTCATTTGTTTGTCTACTGTCCATGATTCGCTTCCATAGGTCAGAATTGGTTCTATATATCACCGATGAACTCTCTTTCTCATTTTTATTGACATAGATTTGTTGCATAAGATATTTTTCATTTTCTGAAATGCTATTTTGGCCTGAGCTATTCTGCTTTTTATTTCTGTGGTGCATCTCCCATCTGATGTAATTATTGTGCCCAAGTATTTGAAACGTTGTACTTGTTTCAGATTTGTCTCGTTTATTTTTATGCTGCATGATGGTGATGATTGTTTCTTCGATATAACCATTACTTCTGTTGTCTTACTATTCAGACTGAGACCCTTCTTGTTGCTTGCTTCCACCACTATGTCTATCATTTCTTGTAGTTCGTTCTCTGTCTCTGCTATTAAGGTTGTGTCATCCGCATATCGCAAATTATTTATGTTACCGTTGACTTCAATTCCTTTTTTGTCTACTATTGATCTCATAATATATTCGCTGTAAAGTGAAAACAAATCCGGTGACAGAACACAGCCTTGTCTGACTCCTTGTTTTATATATTGGAATTGTCCTGTTTGGTTGTTAATTCGTATAGCTGCTGTTTGTTGCCAGTACATGTTTTTTATGATTCGCAGCTCCTTGTCATCAATGTTTAATTTCTCCTGCATATTTATTATTTCCACATGCTTTACTTTGTCAAATGCTTTCGTGTAGTCTATAAAGCACATATATAGATCTTTCTTTACCTCTATAGATCTTTCTATCAATGTCCTTAAGATGTATATTGCATTATTGGTGCCCTTTCCTTCCACAAATCTACATTGTTCCTCACGTATTTCTGGTTTTATTTTGTTCCTTACACGTCTCATGATTATTCTTAGTAACATTTTAGTCATATGGCTCATGAGACTAATAGTGCGATGGTCTTCACAATCAGTGGCGCCTGACTTCTTCGGTATGGCTACAAAAATAGATTTTAGTAGATCTCCGGGTATGTGTCCAGTGTTATATATGTCATTGAGTAATTTTGTTATGGCTTGCACTCACAACTCTCCTAATGCATTTATCTCTTCGATTGTTATATTGTCAGGACATGGAGCTTTGCCTCTTTTCGTGTGTTGAATTGCGTTCTCCACTTCACTCTGCATTATTGGTGATCCTGTGTCTTCATTTGAATTGTTTAATTCTGGTCTTTCATCATCATAGAGTTGACTGATATATTCTGTCCATCTTTCCATTGTCTTCTCCTGTCCCAGTATTATATTTCCTTCCTTTGATTTCACACATCCTGAAACTTTAACTTCTTTTCTTCCTGTTAATTCATTTAACTGATTGTGCATAAATTTTGGGTCTTTCTTTTGTTGTTTTTCCATTTCTTCACATTTCTGTTTTAACCATCCTTCCTTTGCTTCTCTGCACTTCTTTTGGATCTCTTTGTGCAACATTTTGTATGCTCGTTCTTCTTTCTTATGTTTTCTTCTTTCGTCCATTAGTTGTAATATTTCTTCTGTCATCCATTTCTTTTTGTTGATTCTTTTAGTCACTGGTATTACTTCTTTTGATGTTTGCTGAATCGATTGTTTGAGCATTTCCCACTGCTCCTGGATGTCCTGTATTTTCTCAATAGCATTATATCTATTTTGTACTATCATGCTGTACTTATCACTCATCTGTTTATCTACTCTTAGCATCTCTAGTTCTAATTTTATATTTCTTGGTGATTTCTGTGCCTTCCGTAGTTTTATTCGTATCTTTCCAACTACTGGTACATGGTCACTATTACAATCTGCTCCTGGCCTTGTTTTAACGGATGTTAGCCCATTCCTGAATCTTCTCTGTACCAGTATAAAATCAATTTGATTGTGTACTTTTTTGTCTGGGCTTTGCCATGTCCATAGTCGCCTAGGGTGTTGTTTGAACCAGGTGTTACCTATAATCATTTCATATGTCTTTGCCCAATCTATCAATCTATCCCCTCTGTCATTCGTCTCGCTAAGGCCTTGCCCCCCAGTCACATTTTGCACTTTAGCTGTTCCTACCTTTGCATTGAAATCCCCTAATACAACAGTTATTTCTTGGGATTTACACTGTTCCATGGCCGCCTCTAGCTCCTCGTAAAAAGTGTCAATGTCTTCTTCTTCGCTATTACTTGTTGGTGCATAAACTTGAATTATGTTGATATCCATTGGTCTGCCACTCAATTTTACTAGCAGAATTCTGTCTGATACTGGCCACAATCCTTTCACTGTTTTTCTTCTTTCTCTATCTAACATGATGCCTACTCCTCTTTCGTGTGTAGTTCCCCCAGAGTAAATTACATTTCCACTGTCGCGTTGTAATAATCCTGCCCCTGTCCATCTCATTTCACATAGTCCCAAGATGTTCAATTTCATTCTCTTCATTTCTTGACTGATGTTTTCTAGTTTTCCAACCTTGAATGCTGATCTAATGTTCCAAGTTACTATTGCTAGTGTCTCTTTATTTTTGATCTTGCATACAGTAGCATGATGACGATCGGGTGTCACCTGTAGCACATGACGCTCCCTACCGGACGAGGTGACTGTGAAGCCCCCATTAATGTCGTTAGCTGTAAATAGAAGGTTGTGATTTGTCATGATTATTCCAGGCAATTTAAGAAGGTAGTTTGCCATTCCTTTCCTTCTTGGCAGTGACTGTACTAGTCGGAGATCGCAGCCATTGTCTCTATACATGAGATCCTCTGCCTGCCATCGCGGTGTGGGGACCATAACCGGCACTACTTGTCGGCTGCTCCCACAACACCATCCACCACCTGCTATAGTTTTAGCATCTCCTTTTTGTTGCATTTCAACCTCTTTGCATCTCTCTTTTAGCCATGCTTCTTTTGCTTCATTGCATTTTACTACAATTTCATTATGTAATCTCTTTTCCTCTTCTTCCTCTACTACCGTTTTAGCTCACAGTGGAGCATAGGTCTTCAACAAACACTTTCCAAGTCGTTCTGTTTTTTGCAATTCTTTTAAGATCATTCCATGTCTTCCCCATCATCTTCAGCTCTGCTTCTATCTGTCTTCTCCAAGAATTCCTTGGTCTTCCTCTTTGTCTTTTCCCCTGTGATTCCAAAAAAGGGCCTGTTGTGTAATACTCACAGTTGGCTTCCGTAGTGTGTGTCCTATCCAGCGCCATCGTCTTCGCTGTATCTCTTTGTCCACTGGTGTTTGACTGGTACATTTCCATAATTCTATGTTTGTGATTTTGTCCAGCCATTTCCATCCTTTTATCCTGCTTAAGCATCCATTAATGAAAGTCTGTATCTTCGTGATTGTCAATTTTGTTGTTCTCCATGTTTCACAGCCATATAATAGGACCGCCTTAACATTTGAGTTGAAAATTTTTATTTTAGTATTTAACCTAATTTGTTTGGATTTCCATATGTTTCCCAGTGCAATGAACGCTCCTCTTGCTTTTGATATCCTTATTTTGGTATCATTTTCTGTTCCTCCCTCTTTATCTATATTACTGCCCAGATATATGTAAGATTGTACATCTGATAGAGGTAATTCTCCTAGTTTTATTTGGTTATTGCCAACTGTATTAATTCTCATAATTTTGGTCTTATCTCTATTAATCTTCAGTCCTAGCTGTTGTGATCTCTCATCAAGCATGCTCATTTTATCCTGCATCTGTTGATGGCTGTGTGATAGGAGAGCTATGTCATCAGCAAAGTCTAAATCATCAAGTTGTTTGGTCAGTGACCACTGGATTCCATTTCTGTTGTTTTGAGTTATTTTCATAATCCAATCTATGGCAGTAGAAAGAGAAATGGAGACAGAAGGCATCCCTGCCTTACGCCTGTTCTTATTTCAATTGCTTCTGTAATCTGTCCTTCATGCACCACACTACATTTCGTTCCTTCATACATTGTTTTTATCAGGTTAATAAACTTTATGGGGATTCCGTAATGACTCAGCAACTTCCAAAGCATTCTTCTGTCTAAACTATCAAATGCCTTTTCGTAATCTATGAATCCGATATAAAGTGGGGATTTTAGTTCTAAACTTTGTTCAACTATAATACGTAGAGTAGTTATTTGATCCTCTAGACTGTCTGCTGTTGGTGCATAAACTTGTATAAGATTTATGTCTATTGGCTTTCCATTCAATTTCACTAAGAGGACTCTGTCAGATTTTGGGTAAAAGCCTTTCACTGTTCTTGCTCTTTCTGCATCCAAGATGATACCTACTCCTCTTTGGTGTTCAGTACCTCCAGAATATATTATTCTATGTTTATCAGAATATATCTCCCCTGATCCGGTGTATCTCATTTCGCAAAGTCCCAGTAATTGTAAACCCATTCTTTTCATTTCTTGTATGATAGTTTCTACTTTACCCTTCTGCATGAGTGTTCTCACATTCCAAGTACCTAATTTTAGAGTTTGTTTAGCTTGATCACGATCGGGTATCACCTGTAGCACATGATGTCCCCTACCGAACGAGGGTTTTCCATAGGAACCCCCCTTAACGTTGTTGTCGTTATATCTAATGGTGTGGCGATTCATGATTGTACAAAGAAATTACGACGGTGGTTTTCTGTTGCCTTTGACTAAAAAGTCTCACCTACAAGGCAGTGGGGTTGTTTTACTTCAGGGTACCCTCCCTTAGCCTTTTACTCTCCCGAGCTTACCTGCAAGGCAGCAGGGCAGCCACAGGTTGTACTGTTTACTGCATACAGTAGCAAGTCAAAATCACTGGAGTCTGTAGAAATGTGGTTTTACAGAAGAATGTTGAGAATACCATGGACAGCTAAGAAGAGTAATGAAGAGGTTCTGAGGGAGGTCAAAGCAAAAAGAGAGCTAATTTCCAATGTTAAGAAGAGACAATCATCATTTTTTGGCCATGTAATGAGAAGAGAACAACTTGAATATATTGTAACAACTGGAAAAATTGAGGTACGAAGAGATAGAGGGAAGCAAAAAAAAAAAATAACAGACAGCCTAAGAGAATGGCTTGGCAGAAGGTCAACAACAGAAATGATAAATAGCTGCCGAGATCGAAAGTTGTGGAAAGACATGATCACCTACGCCATTAGGCCCGGTACTTGATGAGTTATTTGATCAGCACATGATCTGTTCTTCCTAAAACCTGCTTGTTCATCTCTCAAATGTTTCTCTATGGCCTCTTTTAGTCTCTCCAGAATGATCCTGCTTAATCTTTTATAACACTTATACTGTACAAGTAAAGAACACATATCAGAAGCTACTAGAGGAGGGGATTGAGCAGTACAGAAAAGAAAATCCTGAGGAAAAAGTCACAACAAAATGGCAATGCATAAATAAACAGCATGCAAGAATCCTGCAACACCTTGCCCAAAAATGAAAGTAACAAAAAACAAAAATGGATAACTGACAACATCTTAGAAAAAATGGAAGAAAAAAAGACAAGCGAAAAACCCTGCCAGATACAAGGATATTGACAATGAAATACGGAGAATGTGCAAAAAGGCAAAAGAAGACTGGCTCAACCAAAGATGTCTAGAAGTCGAAACTATGGAAAGTAAACAAAACTTAAGAGAGATGCACACAGAAATAAAGAGAATGACGAATAAAGACAAAAAAGCTGCAGGAAACGGATGTATTGCAAACAAAGAGAGAAGAATGCTAACAGACAACAAAGATATAATAGATAGATGGCAAGAATATATAACATAATTATTTCATGACGAAAGGGGCAAAAAGCCAGACATAAAATGTACATACAACTATAAAATCCTGAAATCTGAAGTAGAAAAAGCTATAAAAACAATGAAAAAGGGAAAAGCAGCAGGGCCTGACAATATACAGATAGAGATGATACAGGCTCTAGAAGAGTTTGGCGTCGAAGTGATCACAGACATATGCAATGACATATACCATACAGGATTCATACCAAACGATCTAAAAATATCAACTTTCATTGCATTGCCTAAAAAGAATGGTGCAGTTGAATGCAGTGACTTCAGAACAATAAGCCTAATGAGCCAGGTAACACAAATTTTACTAAAAGTTATACGGGGAAGGATTACAATAAAATCAATACTGGATTAGATGAGCAACAGTTTGGATTCAGGAAAAACAGTGGGACAAAAGAAGCCATATTCAGCATGAGAACATTGATTGAAAAGTACACAGAAGTAAACAAACCAATATATGCCTGCTTTATAGACTACACCAAAGCTTTCGATAGAATACACAATAACCAACTCATAGACTGCCTAAAGGATATAAATCTGGATGAGACAGACATACGACTAATATGTAATTTGTACTGGGAGCAAACAACAATAATAAGATATAACAAGGAGAACTCTACACCCAAGGACATAAAAAGAGGAGTAAGACAAGGATGCATCCTATCACCAAGCTTGTTCAATCTATACACTGAGCAAATCTTTAAAAACATCTCAGAGATACAAGGCCTAAACATTAATGGAAAGATAATCAATAACCTAAGATATGCTGATGATACTGTTCTACTAGTAGAAAATCCTAAAGACCTACAACAATTGCTTAATGTAATAAACATAACAAGCAAAAAATATGGACTAGAAATGAATATCAAAAAGACTAAAACTATGATTATAAACAAAGAAAATTCTCAAGACCTACAATTAAATATCACAGTTGAGGGAATACATCTGGAGACAGTCCAGAGTTACAACTACCTGGGACATACTATAACCAATGATGGAAAATGCAAAACTGAAATAAACAAAAGAATAGGTATGGCAAAAAGTAATTTTAATGCCATGAAAAATATACTAACAACAAAACAAATATCAGCAGGGCTGAAACTAAGAATGACAAAATATTACATCTTCTCAATATTCCTGTATGGTGCAGAAACATGGACATTAGACAAGAAAACAGAACAGAAAATTGAAGCCTTTGAAATGTGGATTTATAGAAGAATAGGTAGAATTGGATGGAAACAAAAGATAACAAACGAGAAAGTTTTAAAACAACTAAAAATAAAAAGAGAACTACTAAATACAATCAAGACAAGACAAATGAAATTTCTGGGGCATGTTAAAAGACACAATAGCCTACTGAAAGTAATATTGGAAGGAAAAATACAAGGTAAAAGAGGCAAAGGCAGACCAAGACTAACATGGACGAGTAACATCAAAAGATGGACAAGTCAATCTATGACAGGCTGCACCATTAAAGCAAGAAACAGAGTGGAATGGCGATCCATGGTAGCCAACCTTCTTTGCGGAGAAGGCACACGATGATGATGATGATGATTTTTCCTGGCACTGATAGTAGCATAATTCCCCTATAATGTGTGCACTCCTGTAAACTTCCTTTCTTTGGTAGTTTGATCATATAACCTTCTTTCCAGTCTTTAGGTATTACTTCCCTCTCCCAAATTTTATCTAATAGATTATGTAACATCTTGGTAGAAGTGTTTATATCTGCTTTGATGGCTTCCAAAGGAACTTCATCTGATCCTGTGGCTTTACCATTGTTTAATAGTTTGATGGTTTTCATTATTTCTTCTATGCTTGGTTTTCCACAGTTAACGTATAACTCTTCTTCTGCTTATAGTATATCTGGAGGATTATTTGAGCCGGGTCTATTCAAAAGTTCTTCAAAGTGCTCTTTCAATCTCTCCATTCCTTCCCTTATATTACTAAGCAGATTTCCCTTCTTATCTTTAATAAAGGCATTGATCTGTTTGTATTTTCCACTTACTTTCTTTGTGATGTTGTACAGTTCTTCCATATTCCCTTTATTTGCTATTTCTTCTGCCTCTTTAGCTAGTTCATCTATATATTTCCTCTTATCCCTTTTAATGCATCTTCTCACTTCTTTGTTCACCTCTGTGTAAGCGTCCTGTGTCTTGGCTTTATTACTTCTCGTTTTGCTTTTATTTATGTCTGCTTTCTTGTTCTTTCTTTCTTTAATTGTGCCCAGGGTCTCTGTTGTCATCCATGCCTTATTCTGGCGTTCTCTTTTCCCTAGTGTTTCTTCGCATGTCTCTTTCCATATATCTTTTACCTGTTTCCAATGATCTTCTATATTTATTGTATTTTCTAGTTGTTGGAGGACTTGATATTTGTTTGATATTGTGACTGCGAATTTATCTTTAATTCCTTGTTCTTTAAGGAACCCTACATTGAAATAGGCCTACTTTCTACCCTTATTCGTTGTAGTATACCTTTTTAGTTTAATTTTAAGTTTAGCTATCAGAACATGATGATCCGAAGCTATATCTGCCCCTCTATATACTTTTACATCCTGTAAGGATGACTTAAACTTATTATTAATACATATGTGATCAATTTGTTTTTCCGTTCTATGATCTGGTGACACCCATGTAGCTTTGTGTATTCTTTTGTGTTGGAATATCGTTCCTCCTAGGCTCACATGATTAAGGGCGCAGAAATTCACAAATATCTCACCATTCTCGTTTATATCTCCAAGTCCATGTTTTCCCATAATCTCTTCGAAGCCTCTGTTGTCTGATCCTACTTTAGCATTTAGGTATCCCATCAAGATTATAATATCCTTGGCTCGTCTTGCATCCATCTGACATTGTAGCTGTTTATAGATATCATCTTTAACTAAATCATTTTTTATCGTTGGTTGGTGCATAGCATTGGATAATGTGTAATTTTATTTTGTTTTTGGTTGTTTTAAATGTTAATCTCTTATACTCATCTTTATTTTCTTTATTTCTTCTTCTTGTATCCATTAGCTGCAAAATGTCATGTGTATTCCATTTCTTTCTTGAATTTGTCCTCACTGGTGGTATGAACTCTTTTGATGTTTGTTGCATTGATTCTTTTAGTATTTCCCACTGTACATCAATGCTTTGTATCTTCTCTATTGCATTGTACCGGTTCTGTCTGAATTGTGATTTTATATTTGTCTTGCAGCTTCTTGTCTGATTTTAGTAAATCTAAATTTAACTTGATGTTAACTGATGCTCGTTTTGTTGTTTTTAATTTTACTCTAAGCTTTCCCACAACTGGTACATGATCACTATTGCAATCTGCCCCTGGTCTAGTTTTCACACACACCAGACTGTTTCTAAATCTATTGCTTATCATTATATAATCAATTTGATTACGTGCGTTGTCCCCTGGGCTTTTCCATGTCCACAGACGTCTTGGACGTTGCTTAAACCAGGTGTTTCCTATCATCATGTTGTTTGTTCTTGCCCAGTCAATAAGTTTCTCGCCTCTTTCATTCATCTCGCCTAAGCCATAATGACCAACTACTTCCTCAACTCTTTCCTTTCCTACTTTTGCGTTAAAATCCCCTAGAACTATGGTGTTTTCATGTGGTTTGCATTTATGAAGTGCCTCATTATTCTCGTTGCAAAATTTATCAATTGTTTCCTCTAGACTATCTGCTTTTGGTGCATAAACTTGTTTAAGATTTATGTATATTGGCATTCCATTCAATTTCACTAAAAGGACTCTGTCAGAGACATGATTAACACGGACACACCAAGATATGAGATATGACTAACATGACCCACGCCAAGATTTGAGCCATGGCCAGCACACACACACACACACACACTAGCCATGGCTAGCACAGAAACACATCAAGATATGAGCCATGGCCATCACAGAGACACATCAAGATATGAGCCATGGCTTCACGGAAAAACACCAAGAAATAAACCAAGTCCAGCACAGAAACACATTAAGGTATCCATATGCTTGGGTTTGTTTTAGTCATCAGACTCTTCTTAACGTGGGAATCATCGACATACGAGACGCAGGCCCCGATTAACTGTTCACACGTTTCGTTCAAACAGTTGTCCGGAGAATTGAGAGTGCAGTCTGACCCGTAGAACGTTTCCTTGCATGCACAGTTCCCGGTTGACGGATCACAGGTGTCGTTGAAACAGTTGTCCAGACATTTGAGAGTGCAGTCTGACCCGTAGTACGTTTCCTTGCACGTACAGTCTGTACTTTCCGGGTCACATATGATTTCACAGCCATCAGAACACGCATGTTCACACTGTAGCCCAAAATTACCATCGGGACGCTTACATTGTAGACATTTTCCGGATTTTTCCTCACATAAAGGACATACACTAAGACAAGACCCGGAGCAGTCGTGTCCATAGATCCCATGTGAACAGTTGCCGTGACACGTACCGATGATGACGTTGCAGCCTCTGCAACACCCACTACACACTGCGCAAAACGACCAAGAATGCCCGTCCAGATAATAGGTGTCTGTAAATTTTTGCACCTCACACGCCGTCAGTGCACTGACGGCCTGCGAAATGGTCGGTGAGAACTCAATCTTAATGTGTGCTATTGTCGCTTGTGTGGTGACTACAATAGTGTTCAAAGAAATATTTGGGTTTGATTTGAGAGCCACATTCCGACCCCCGCCAATGTAGATGGAGCAGATATTTGCAACTATCGCCCATTCAATCCGTAACTTGATGATCAGACCAGCCCCAGAGCAAAAGACATCAATCTCATGCGAACTAACTACAAACCTTGATTCATTGTTACATGAGGCAGAACCATTTAGTCTTACCGTGAAACTGTCCAGATCTGTTAAGTCACTCACATAAATCCTAAGCCAGGAGAACGGCAAAGATTGATTGAGAGTTGCCTCAACTAATGTATAACCTGCATCCGGATTACATGTGGTGTCGTTGTTATCAAACAGGAAAGTAGGTTCAGATTTTTGGGCGTATTTGTAAACGAGATCCAAGTACTGACACTGGGGTCCGAAATATTCGTGCTGACAACTGTCATTGTTTGGGCATGTCCCTGTAGTGTTGTCACAAACTGAGTCATTATAGCAGTGACATTGTAACGTACAGTTTGCCCCAAACCAACCGTCTGCACAAGTTAGGTCATTATCTTCCAAGGTCACGAACGAAGCCAGCAGAATAAAGACTTGATCTACAGCGGTGGTTAACGAACTGTGTACAAACATTTATTATCAAACCCGTGGTTACATTTCTAAAAATCCTTCAACTCGCTGTGATAACAGATAGCGTGATGTTCAAAGTCAACATTGTTTAAACCATGGCTTGAACGCGCCCATCTTGGTGCGTCCCATGACGTCATATCAAACTGAGAGTATTACACAACAGGCCCTTTTTGGAATTCCCAGGGGAAAAGACAAAGAGGAAGACCAAGGAATTCTTGGAGAAGACAGATAGAAGCAGAGATGAAGATGATAGGGAAGACATGGAATGATCTTAAAAGAATGGCAAAAAACAGAACGACTTAGAAAGCGTTTGTTGAAGACCTATGCTCGACTGGGAGCTAAAACGGTAGAAGAAGAAGAAGAAAACTTCGGTTGACTCGACGGAGCTGTTCTTATTAATGCGTTGTGACATGTAACTAACATGCGTCAACTTGCGTTAACTTGCGTCAAACAATTCCAACAACGGCCACTGAACAGCACTCAATGTGTTGACGTAAACCGCAGATCAACTCAGGACGGTGGAAGGTCGCATTCGTAACACTTGAATTGCCAAAAAGGAATATTGCCGTGTGTACGACTCCGCGTCATTTGCTCAGATTTGTTAAGTGGAACATCATTTGGACTTCAACGCAGAAAATTGCATTGGAGAGCCGAAATTAATCAGTCCCCAAATGCAATTCCTGCAGCGGTCTAGAGAACATGAACTTCGTTCCACTATCTTGGAAACGGAAGTCCCACCATCGTACATTAGATTACGTTAAATAGAACTGGTGACAATGGTGAGCCACGTGGCAGCTCTGGACAAATTTATGTTGGCTATCTTTGAAATATGATTGTATTCAATTTTCATAAAACACTTTTTCAACACTGTTATTTTCCCCTTCATGCACCCTAAATAATTCTCTAAAAAATTTACTAGCTTTAACCTAACTTCAACAGGGAACTAAGAGCTCCATTGATGAGCGGGGAGCCTCTGCTATCTACGCGCAGCAGCTCGACGAAAAAGAGCTTAATGGATCAGCTATACAGGTCAGGAAACATTCATTTTAGTTTTCCTTACAAAGAAAGTGTCCCTTTTGATAATATTGTACTACTATAAATTTTCTATTACAATACCTGCGACACAATAATATAAAGCTTTAATGTTTAAATACTATTGTGAAGAGCGACACAAATTTCACAAAATAAAATGCACTAAGCACTATCCGCAGAGCATCCTTGTCGAGTGTCAACAGCAGAGTTTTTTTTTTCTATCATGGCACATAAGTCAGCAGAGCAGTACACAATATAAATCAAAATATGTTTTGCCATTCCATATCAGTCAGAGTAGTTTCCTTCCTATACTACCATTTAGGAAAATCTTCATCTTAACATATCAGTCTTCAGAATACTATGTAAGCCTTCACTTTATTATATCAGTCAGGAAAGTCTTCATCATTAGTGTCAGTTAGTGTCCTTATAACTAAGGTGACCAGACGTCCCGATTTTTCAGGGACAGTCCCGATTTTTAAATGTTTTGTCAACCTTTGTCCCGGATTTGTTACTGTCCCGAATTGTGTCCGATTTTTTACCTTGTGTCCCGGATTTGTTAAAATAAATTAGGCACACAGTTACCAATTTTGCCAATATGGTAAACGTCTCTTCAACTTAAAAATATAATTTATTCCGTTGTTGTGTAGAAAATGTTTAAAAAGTTGAACTGGCTGTTCATTTGGCGAAACAGTAACAGTAAAATGCGGTAATTACCGACGAACTAATTCTTTTTATTGTGTTGTTTAGTGAATGAGGTAATTGCATTCATTATATTTTATTTACATTGTGCTATTATTCAGTTACTTGAAATGTTAATGTTTAAGAACGTATGCTATGAATATGGTATAGTCATAGAACATTATTATTTAAACCTTAGTTTGTAAAGTTTGTAATTGTTGTACCAAATGGCATCAAAACATAAATGAAGTTTCAATCAAGATTTACAAAGGAATACCCCTTTATAAAAATGCCTACATCAGACTTCACTGTAAGATGCAGTATATGTGTCTTTGGGTTTTCGATTAACCATAGTGGACGTGGTGATATTTAGAGTCACATATATAGTGCGAAACAAGAGAGCCATCGCTACAGCTGCATCAAGCCCGTCGTTAACAACATTTTTTCGAACTGAACAGATTGGTGACAAAGAAGAACAATTAGCTGCCACAGAAGGTGAATTTTCCTATCATACAGTGATACACAATCATACATTTAGATCTATGGACTGCACATCAAAATTACTTCAGGTTACTTAAGAACAAAAATTTGCTTGTGCACCTACGAAAATATAAGCCATTATTCGAAATGAGCTCACACCCAATGTTCAAAACAAGTTGAGATGTGACCTAGAAAACTCAACATTTATTTCCATACTGACAGATGCGTCCAACCACAAGGAAATCAAGATTTTTCATTTGCTCGTCAGATACTTTGATCACAATAAGGGGCTGAAAGTTAAAATATTAGAATTGAAGTCATTGCCAGGAGAAACATATGATATTGTTATTAGTTTTATTAATGACTGTCTAACAGAAAAAATCCCGTGTGTTACCGGGGCCTCATAATGAGGGAGTAAAGAATAGTGACACTGTGACCTTCCAGGCATGTCGTAAGAGGCGATTAAGGAGGTTGATCGATGGCTTGACAAGCTGTCATTGTAAAAAGTATTGTTATGGAAACAGAGCCATAGATTTTGGAAGCAGTGATCTCTGCAATATGTGACATTTTGGCACGCAATGTTTCTGTTTTTAAGAATGTGGTTCTGCCTTATGTGCCGTCTTTGGCTCGAAAGGACGATAGATAGAACAGAAAACGGTTTAGAAAGGAAAGTAGTTGCATTAGGTGCAGACAACACAAATTCTAATTTTGGGGGCGCTGAAAGGAAAGGAAAGAACAATGTTTTCATAAAGCTGAAAGAAAACCTTGGACATGGTTTGATAGGTGTTGGTTGTGTATGCCATATTTTTCCACAAGGCTGTTCGAGCAGCTGCAGATGTATTACCTATTGATGTTGAGATGATTATTGCTAAAATTTATCTGCACTTCAGATCATACACAGTTAGAGTTGAAAGTCTCAAGTAGTTTTGCCAGTTTATGGACACAGACTTCCAGATGATTTTCTGTTATGCACCGATTGGGTGGCTTGCACTGCTGCCTGCCGTTGAAAGGGTTCTTCATATGTTCCTGCCTTTACAATCCTATTTTCAGTCTCGAGACAGATGCTCAGTCTTTATACATAAATTCTTTGAAAACCCCCTGTCTGAAGCGTGACTTATCTTTGTTCACAGTCAGACATCTTCTTTCCACGAAGCAGTGCAGAAGGTAGAAGGACAGGTGGTCACCGTTTTTGAAGTAACTGACAACAACAGTGGGTTGATAACTATCTTGGAGTCCGAACTGGAAGATGGTTTCTTGCCATCAAGAGTTAAGTTAATTCTTGACAAGCTGGAAATGGAAGGAATTCCACAGGATGATGTGAACAAGTTTAAAGCCAGTGTTTCTTCATTCTATGAAACAGTTTTAACTTATTTGAAGAAATGGGCTGCAAATAATTTTCAAAACCTTGAGGCCTACAGCTGGGTAATGTTGAACAGAACACCAACTTGGGAAGATATTCAGAAATCTTCATCAATAGTGAGTCAAACATTACCTTCAGTCGACTTTCCAGAAAATGAAATTTATGACGAGTATGTTTACATGAAGCAGTTTGTTACTTCTCAGAAAATTATTGAGTAGAGTATTAATACAACATTACCAGGGCAGCGTTGGATTGAAATGGCTTCCCACTTCAAAAACAGGCATGTGCCAATTTCACATATTCTGAAGCTGACAAAGTTCTTTTTGTGTCTACCGGGAACAAATGCTGCAACGGAAATTTTGTTTTATTGATGAACAGCTTGTGGACAAATGATAAAATACATCTAAGTGTGGACACTTTAAAAGCCATGTTGATCACCAAAGTGAACAATGAGCAAACATGTGTTGAATTTTTTTAATATGCTCCAAACAAAGAAAGATCTTTTTTAAAAATATCCACGCATCAGAAACGTACAGTAACTCTGCTTCACCTTCCATTTAAGTGAGTATCAATAATGTTTTTTTATCTCCTGATAACGTTTTGTAAACATATATTGTTAGGTGTTTTAATTAGTTTTAAAATATATGTATTATTCATTTGAAAAAGACGGAAGAAATTTCATTTTATAGATGGAAAATTTTAAGTCAAATTAATCCGTCCCGGATTAAGGTTTCAAAAATATGGTCACCCTGTTATAACCCATTATTGCTAAAGAATGACAGGCCCTGATCACACAGTTGCATAAATTGATATTGCAGCTTTATTGCATTGTTTGGCATAACAATATAATACAATTTTAAAAATAATTTTCTTTTATAATGTAAAAGAATGTTATACCTTTTTCCCTCTCAAAATATGAGATTTGTACCGTGGTTGTCAAGCCTGGTCAGTGCTTAAAAATTACATTACAGAAGTAAAATGCACATACCATTAATTGTTTACCCGTGTAGGAAGTGAACGTATCAGTTTATAATTTAATTGTCTCATCAGAATTGTCTCATTGTATCATCAGATCCGGGTTGTTCAAGGACGAGAACCAACACATTTTCTGAGAATTTTCCAAGGAAAGATGATTATCTTGTTGGTAATGTTTTCGTGAAAGTTTTGTTCTGCTTTGTGTCTACTTTGTATACACACATTAAAAAAATTATGTATAGTTTTCAATAATTCATGAAATAATTGCATTGCTAGAAACAATTTACGAATTTAACATTTTTTTCCCCACATTTGGTTTCTTTGATTTATTTAGGGTGGCGTAAGTAATGAAGAACCAGACTTCCCCATTCGAATATTTCAAGTGCGGGGAACAAAGGATTACAACACCAAGGCTGTTCAGGTAAATTATACCGAAAGGCTTTTGTTTAATAGGCACATTTAGAGATGTCAAGATCTATTAAGTGATTATGATATTGATGATCGAGGTTGTGTCAACAGATTTGTTTAATATTTATAGTGAGATTATTTTAAGATCCATAAGGGGCATGCCTAGAATAACAATCGGAGGTCATAATATAAATAATCTAAGGTATGATGATGAAACAGTTTTAATCGTTAAGAGTGAAAATGAGTTACAAGATATGTTAGACATTATAGTGAAAGAAAGCAAAAATAAAGTACTCAGCCTTAATAGCAAATTTATTGTTGTTGTTGTAGTTGCGTTGTTGGAACTGAATTTTGCGTGTTGATCCATTTTTCCCTGGCAGCCGTGTGCACAGGGGGTCTCTCTCCGCACAGGCAGATAACTCCGACTTCTGAGGTAATCATGTTTTTTTCCGTCGATGAGTAACTGACGTTTCAAGCCGGACCTCGCTACTGAGACCAGGGGTGGTTGCCGCAGTGTTATAGACTTGTGATGTTATTTATTCTTTATATTATCTTGATGTTATTGACTTGTAGACTTGTTGACATCACATCACGTTACATTGATTACAACGTTAATCATGACAGACTCTTGCTCAATATAATTAATGACAATCAAGTTTATTGATTTCTTCTGGCACAATGATCTATAGTCGTGAATGCACTTATTTAAAATTAATGTTACTTAATTCGGGACATACTTAGGTTATCACCGATAGTTATGTAAGTCCCATGTGCATAATTGGCATACAAATTATTCATCAGACAATCATTCAATTTGTCTACTTACGACTTGTAGAATATATGAAGCACACAATTCTTGAAACACTTTTCAACACTTCTGTTCTTAACTTCTAACTGTTCTGACTCTATCTTACTTGGTCCTGAACTTCCTAACTGCTTCTATAATAACAACTAAAACTGATTACTAACTTCTTTTCTAACTTCTTTCTTTCTAACTTTCTTTCCTAACTTTTGACTGCTTCTCTTCTAACCTTCTAACTTCATCCTGAACTGCTTAACTTACACTGTTGTGTAGGAGTTTAAATACTCCACTACTCTCTTTCACCTGAGGCTCAGCAGCCAATCAGCTGCTGCCAAGTGACCACTTGCTCTCCTCTGGTCACCTGCATTTCGTGTCCGAGGTGTCCGAGATCTGAACTCTTCCCCAGTATGACTAAACAACTTGTTTTCGCTAATCTCTATGACCTATTCCGACCTGGTAGCTATTTACCTGACAGTAACACCATGAGGTCAATGCATGCTATCTGCCGGCGTCTTGCCTCGAGACCAACCAGTCCCCTATGGAATATGAGGAAACTGCAACAAGGAACATTTTTCATGCATTGCCTTCAATGGTTCCTGCCGCCTATCCACCATATATACCGGAAGTTCAAGTCCTCCTGAAAATGATGATCGTCATATTTTTTTTAAATGTATAGCGCTTGATGATGTTATGCCATCGTTGTTGACTCCAATTCAGAACATATAGACACACAGTTAGTCGTCAGATTATCCCCATCGCACATCAAACAACAGACCGTAAGATTAGCTTATGGGCGCTCTAGGGATATACCATGAGCCATTACGATGACGTAGCACACAACAATGTCGCGCCCCTTAGATAGACAAATAGACAGAAGTAATGATAACAGCAAAGAAAAAGACATAACCTGAGTGCAAAATAAAAACACGTGGAACAATATTAAAACAGGTAAATAAATTTAAATATCTGGGAACAATGTTAACCTCCGATGGTAGGTGTATAACAGAGGTGAGATGCAGAATGGCTCAGGCAAAAGCAGCTTTCCAAAAAATGAGGAAGATATTGTGCAATCCATTTTTGACAATAGAAACAAGAAAAAGAGTTCTTAAATGTTATGTAGAGCCAGTCTTAACATATGTATGTGAATCATGGACTATTTTCCATGACAACAGACAAGAAAATCACTGGAGGCTGCAGAAATGTGGTTTTACAGCAGAATGTCGAGAATACAATGGACAGATAAGAAGAGTAATGAAAACGTTCTGAAAGAGGCCAAAGCAAAAAGAGAACTAATTTCCAATATTAGGAAGAAACAATCATCACTAAATTTTTTCAATGTAATGAGAAAAGAACAGCTGGAATATATTGTAACAACTGGGAAAATTGAGGGACGAAGAGATAGAGGAAAGCAAAGAGAAAAGATACCAGACAGCTTAAGAGAAAGGCTTGGCAGTAGGTCAACAATAGAAATGATAAATAACTGTCATTATCGAAAGTTGTGGAGAGACATGATCACCTACGTTAGCAGGCTTAGTACTTGATGATGATGATTGATGATCATTGTTATTGTATTACATTACATTATTATACTGTATTCTGTTTCTAATCTATTTCATGATTTTTCTGATTATAGTGCACATTTTTTTCTTATGAAAAACCATTATTTTTAACAAACATTGTGTCATCTCTTGATGATTCACTCAATCTTATATATAATAGAACTCAGGTATTCGTACTCCTGTAGACTGTTATTCCTCTCTATCACTACAACTCAAGATACGTAAAACTTTTTCTAGCAAAATTCGTACTTTGCCCTTGAATTCGTACAATATTTGGTCCATCACAACTCTCTCACGTGGGATTCAGAAATTTAGCTTTTCCCAATTTAAGTCGTATAATTTTGTTGTTTCCTTATTGTATGGTTTTCTAGCTTTATATTTTTATTTAAATATTCGTTAAACTAAAATTACAAACCACCAAAGAAAGCCAATACTACACAGGGCGCGCCAAGAAACAGTTGTTGAATAATCTTATTCTTAGAGGAGGAGGTTATGAATAAGTGTGACATTTCTACTACAGAAATTACAGAATTGAGTTATTTTGGGAAGAAAACTATAGCTGGGTGAAAAAATAGCGTGGAAAAGGATAGCGGGGATCCACTGAAATAATTGAATATATTTTAAGAACATGTATTATGGTTATGGTTATGGAAGGTCCCGGTATCACTGCGAACGAATTAAAATCCATAATTGCTCAACCGCCCGTGCCTGTGGAATCATCAGAATTACTATCTCATCTTCCAAACAAAGAAAGGTAGCTGTAGTCCCCTTTATATCAGTCTCAGTACACGCCAAAAGACATAAGGCGAAACCGCACAGAAAGTGAACACAGCCATCTGTTCTCCATCATACGATATCATCATTCATCGTAAACAATCGGAATATCGAAACACGATCAAAACAGGTGAAACGCACAGCTCACAGTGTGCACAGAGCACTTCATTCAGTAGCTCCTGCAACAAGCCGGACTTGGAATATAAGGAAACTGCAACAAGGAACACTTTTCAGACATAACCTTTAATGGTTCCTGCCGCCTATCCAACATATTGACCGGAAGTTCACGTCCTCCTGAAAATGATGATAGTCATATTTTTTTAATGTATAGCGCTTGATGATGTTAGCACATCATTCTTGACTGCAAATTGCAACATATGAAACACAATTAGTCGTCGGATTATCCCCGTCGCAAATCAAACAATAGACCGTAAGATCTCCCTGCAATGTGAATTTGTGAAATTATAAACTAGTTCACAAGTCCACCCTCGATTTCACAGTAGCTCTCTTGAATCTAGACAACACCCCTCCTGACTAACATGAAACTCAGGGAGTCACCCCAGTGCTGCAAAATCATGAACGAAACTCCATTTCGCCTTTCACTATTAGCGTACGGCCGTTTTAGGGATATATAATCAGCCATTATGATGACGTAGAACAAACAACAATGGCGCGCCCATAAAATCCTGATTATTCTAATAAATGCAGCAAAAACCGCACGAAAAGATGGTGCAAAATCTCTAAAGTGAAAATTTCGGTTTACTTTGGCAGAGCAGTCCATATTAATGAGATGTAACATGTAAATAATTGGCGTCAAACAATTCCAACGACGGCCTTTGAACAGCACTCAATTTGTTCACGTAAACTGCATATCAACTCTAGACAGGGGAAGATCGCATTCATAAAACTGGACTTGTCAAAGAGGCGCATTGGGTTGTGTACGACTCAGTATCATCGGCGAAAATGTGTTAAGTGAAACATCAGATTGCCTTTAACGCAGAAAATTGCATTGGAGAGCCGAAATTAATCCGTCCCCAAATGCAATTTCTGCAGCGCTCGAAAGAACATAAACTTCGTTCCACTATCTTAGAACCGGAAGTCCAAGAACATGTATTGTATACCATAAACTATGATCCTTAAACTTCAAGTTTAATGTACACTTGACTGGTAGAAAATCCCGGCGTCCATCGTGGGTGCTTGCAATATTTGTCATGGCTGCCAGTAATGTATGTCTTTTTCTGTTGCCATATATGTTATATTATCTGGTATATGTTTGATTTATCTGAGTGCTTGTATGGTTATGTTTGTTGCACGTGACTTGACTACCTTCTGAATTTCACGTACTGTACCATTTTTTATACGCTGTGCACAGGTAATTCCAAGGGCTGCATCTCTAAACTCAAATGATGCATTTATTATTGAATCTGAAACGCATGTAATTCTGTGGTATGGAAAAGTAAGTATCCTGTCCTCAGTGTGCCTATCATGGTGGTACTGAAATGTGTATATTATATAGATCTAGCTCAGCGTAAAAAATAAATCGTGTCCAATTTCTTTCGCAACTAATTTCCCCTGATTACTCATCTTCTTTTGTTGTACGACCTTAAATGTGCATTTCCTTATTGCGTGCCGCTCATTAGAGTCTGGATACCATGGAACACTATTTTACTCTGTATCTTGCCTTGATAGTACACGCTGTCATAAGCTTACCCATGAACTACTTTATATTACAGTAGCAATAGTTTATATAATCACTTTTGATGTTATCAGGCAAATTTAGTCTTGGTCTGCCTCTGTTTCGTCTACCTTGCACTTTCCTCTCCAAGATAACTTTTAGTAGATGTATGTCCTAATATTTTAGTTTTCTTATTTGAATTGTGTTAATTAGTTCCTTTTTATGTCCAAGATAGCCATATTCTTGAGCTTTTTCTTGGTTTTTACCATCTACTTTGGTATACATTTGTAGGTTTTGTGTGTTTTCGCTGTTTATAACTATTGTTTTGGTCTTTTCAATAAGTACATACGAACTTTTTTCTTTGCTTTTCTTGTTTATTTTGTTAACTAGTTGTAATTCTTAATTTTCTGCTATCAATGCGGTGTCATCAGCATATCTTAAAATATTAATTATGCATCCATTAATGTTTAGAAATGGCATATCTATGATGTCTTTCAAGATCTACTTAGTGTATAAATTGAATACACATAGAGATAGAATACACCCATATCTTATTCCACGTGTTATACAAGTATGTGAAGAATTCTCAATACTTTATTTTAGAATAGCTGTTTGTTCCTAGTTTAAGCTATAAATCAGAATAATGTCTGTATCATCTAGATGTTCATCTTTCAGGCACTCTAATAGTAGTTTATGGTTATTATGTTAAGCACACTTCCATTAATTTATTTACCTATGTATTCTTTTCTACAAACATTCTCATGCAGACTGTGGCCTTAAATTTATGTGATTTCATAGTTTACAACAAGCAGCAGCCTCTTCCCCTTTTTGCCTATCACATCCCAACTTCAACACATTTATAGAGTACCGGCTAGTATTCTCTCTTTCACGCCATCTCGGCTGGCCAGACTAATTAGTCTGTTTTAAAGCAATCACAGAATAGGAGAGTTGGATTTTGGCGAGTTATATGCTCTGATACTCAAGTTAGCAGTCAGCTATGAGTCGCCATAAAATTTAAGTCCCTGCGCTGTTTGGATTTTGTTTTACTTGTCTAGCAATAGCTGAATAGTCATGAAATTTTAAAAAATACACTTGTTTTTCTATCACTTTGTCTAACAATGAACAATTATTATTATTGTATTATATTTTAAAATATTTTTGCATTTTAAATTAGAAATTCGACAGAGCTTTGTTATAGAAAATAAATCAGATCTTTCAAAGCTATATCAAGCAAGTGTTATGGTCATTTACCTTCTTGGCACTCTAATTTGGAAGTGGGGTGAGGCAGGCCCACCGGGATTATGACTCCCGTGTCTCATTTTTAAAATGTTATTCTCATTATGAAAGCTCACGATTCATTATAATAATCTATATTTTAAAAAAGTAAAGTACCCTCGTCACGCCAAGTGGCGTATAGGGAATATGGTGTTAGTGACCATAAATTTTACAGACCTTCGGCACATAATAACCTATATACTTAGCATTAAAATAAAAACTAACCACTAAAAAAATTTTTCTTATCGATGTCCACAACCAACCTACCTAAGCACGTTAATGTTACTGTGGTGGAGGAATGATAACCACAACAGATTTCACAAAAGTGACCTGAATTCACAAAAACCATAGTGCTTGAGTGACGTATATAATCACCGCGCAAAGCTTAAAGCGTCAAAAATTGGATGCTCATCTAGAGGCAGCGTGAGACATTCAGCGATCAGTCGTTGCTGTACATTTAGAACAGCATAAGTCACTAACAATAAGGTGAGTTTGAGGTCTTCACCAGTTCCGCATAACTTGTCATGCAGAGTTGTTTCTTTCGTGTTCTTAGAGTGTTGAGGGTGCTGCAGTCCCGTAGATGCACTCTGGAGTTTTTCTGGATACGCTCTGCAGTCACATGTTGCAAAGTCACATCTGAGTCCTATCTTGTGCAGGTAGCTGAAGCCACAGTGACCTGTTTTGGTCTGCTTTATGTCTAGTGAATTTGTTTAAGCTGTCATGTTGTGGCTCATATATTCCATATAACTCTCTCCATTCTGTTTTCCGAGCTTGTTTCGGGACTATCTTTATTTCTTTGAGGCTCTGGGCAGTGGTGGATGTTCAGAGGAGACAACAGAGACACGAACTCCTCTAATATTTTATCAGAATACATAACACAATCAGCTCAGTGAGTTAGCTATGAGTTTACAATCAGCCATAGCATTCCCTAGTATAGCCGTGTTCAGCTGATATATAGTTCAAATAACTATAGCCGTTACTAATAAATAGACTTCAGTGTTTATGAAGGTCAAATCTACTATAACCGTACATAGACAACTGTTGACTTTGCAATAAGTATGAGAACTAGGTAGGCCAGTTTAACAATTAGCTCCCCAATGTCACGACAACAAAATAACGACTAACCAGATGACGTTCTATATTTTTATTGAAACATATAGAAGTAGTGTGGATGGTCGGGCGAATTTATTAAGTGCTTACAGTAATAATCACTGGGCTGTGTCTTTATGTACAACAAACCGGAACAAAACTATAAGAGCTTTTAATCAACAGCAAAACCATACTTTTTCTTAACTTATAATCCAAATAACTAAGATAGTATGATGCAATTATACTTAATTTAGGACAAAAATGAAGGAACTATATTACAAAGTGCAAATTGAATCAATGTTTATATCGCAAATTATCAGGTTAAAGGTTATTCTAAAGTTTGATTTCGTGATCTGGCTTCCTCAAGTTTCGAACTCACCGTCCGCTCTGACTCTGGGTTGGTTAGACTGTTGAAGACAGATGACTCCCATCTGCTTTTGCGATTTCCTCTGCTTTCTTGTTCCCAGTGATGCCATGCATACATGTGCTGGTATCCACTGGATGACTAATACTGATATTTCTGATAACGAATATAAGTTTTTCTTTTTTCCCGGAATGAATCTCTTCTGTTTCATCATCGTCATCATCATCATCATGTACCATACCGGTTGGAGTAGACGATCATGTCCTTCCACAATTTTCTTTCCACCGTCCATCATATCAATTTTGTTGTCGACTGTTTTCCATGCCATGACACCAAGCTATCCAGTATTTTCTCTCTTTATAGTCAACGATATCTCTTTCCATGTATTTTACCAGTTGTGACCAAGTATTCAAACTTTCCTCTTCTCATGATGTGCCAGAAAAATGTTGATTGTTTCTTTCTGATGTTTTTTAGGAGCTCCCTTTTCGTGTTGGCTCTCCTATGGAAATTCCTCATTGGTCTTTTTATCTGTCCCTGGAACTTTCAACATTCTTCTGAGAAATCCCATCTTTGTGACCTCTAATCGTCTTTTCATTTGTTTGTCTACTGTCCATGATTCGCTTCCATAGGTCAGAATAGGTTATATATAGATTAATATAGAAGAACTTTAACTTCTTTTCTTCCTGTTAATTGATGTATCTTTATAATTCATAAATTGTGTTACAATTCATAATTGCGTTCATAAATTGTTTGTCTTTCTTTTGTTGCTTTTCCATTTGTTCATATTTCTGTTTTAACTATCCTTCCTTTGCTTCTCTGCATTTGTTTTGGTTTTTTTTATGCAATATTTTGAATGTCCATTCTTTTTTCTTATGGTTTCATCATTTGTAATTAAAGTATTTTCTGTATTTTCTCAATAGCATTATATCTATTTTGTACTATTGTAGTGTATTTGTCACTCATCTGTCTATTCACTCTAAGCATATCTAGTTCGTCTTCCGTTTCAGGCTGACATAAACTTGAGTAACTAATCTTGCATTACTAAGGATGATTATTTTAGGGTTTAGTGCAATTTATTGTGCAATGAGAGTGTATGGTTGTGTGCAGTGCTACTGAATCCGCACTGAAATATGTGCACTTTTCTCCGGCTGGATGAGAGTATGTTTTTGCATTTTCACTTGGATAGGTTATAATTGTATATACCACTGTCTCCCTTCTTTGATGTTTCTGTTGCGTATCCATCTGTGAATATCCATCTCCATAAATCTCTGGGGTATTTTTCCTGGAGATGGTAAGTGACAGGGCTCTCCTTTCTGTCTCGAGTTGCTCGTTTTTGGAGACTATTCCTGGAACATCTATGATTTTTGTTTGTTTTGTTTTACAGTTGGACCATGGCTCAGGTGTGAGTACTTCCCACATATCTTTTTTTTTTTTTTGTTCTAATACATGTGCATGGTGTCTGAAGGTTAGCCTTGCAAGATGAACTAATTACGATCTTATAGGCAGAGATAGTGCCCCAAAGCTGATCAAGATTCTCATCCTTCAGCAACAGCACACGTCAGATTCTACAGTGCCTTAGTCCCCGTAGTAGTGGGAGCTGTTCACATTTAACACTTTGTCCAAAGTTTTCCTTTCTTTTCTTATTCAATTTCTTTATTTTTTTCACCTGAGGTCAACCTAATGTGTGCTATTTATTACAGACTTATGTCTTCGAATGTCAAAAGTCTACTTGTAGTCAATGAAAAAAGTAAACAGAAACATCTTGTAACCGATAATTTGAGCATTGTAGTATTAAACCATATCAGCTATTTCAACAAAAGTTGACGGCATTCATGTTTGAGAAAAAAATATCTCCGAATCAGTTTGTAAATATGTTGGACTTAATGTGACACACCAAAGAGACATCTTTCTGAACCTTTCTTTTGTCGCCATTCCATTTTATTTATTTATTTATTTATTTATTTATTTTTTTTGCTGTCACTTTCAGTAACAATTATGAACGACATAATTACATTCATCAGAAAAGATTATGCTTATAATCTGACTTTCCCCCCCCCCTCCCACCACGCCCCACCCCAAATACAGGGAGCAAGCAACGAGGAGCGTAACATGGCGAGGAATCTGCTCCGTTATCTTTGTCCAGACAGGTAGGTCTTTAAGAAGGATGTTTATTTTACTTTTATATAATCGGTTATGGTTTTACAAGCTAGACCGTCGTCATTTTCAACAACAAGAAATAAGAATATGTTAGCAGGTTGTTAGTCACTAGACAAGTAGAAAAAGTCGCATTTGTTTAAAAAAAAAAAAGGACACATTTAATAATATATTGTTCTTTACGGTGAAATCATCATCATCATCATCGAGTGCCTTCTCCGCAACGAAGGTTGGCTACCATGGATCGCCATTCTACTCTGTTTCTTGCTTTGATGGTGCAGGCTGTCATAGATTGACTTGTCCATCTTTTGATGTTACTCGTCCATGTTAGTCTTGGTCTGCCTCTGCTTCTTTTACCTTGTATTTTTCCTTCCAATATTACTTTTAGTAGGCTGTTGTGTCTTTTAACATGCCCTAAAAATTTCATTTGTCTTGTGTTAATTGTATTTAGTAGTTCTCTTTTTATTTTCAGTTGTTTTAAAACTTCATCGTTTGTTATCTTTTGTTTCCATCCAATTCTACCTATTCTTCTATAAATCCACATTTCAAAGGCTTCAATTTTCTGTTCTGTTTTCTTGTCTAATGTCCATGTTTCTGCACCATACAGGAATATTGACAAGATGTAACATTTTGCCATTCTTAGGTTCAGCCCTGTTGATATTTGTTTTGTTGTTAGTATATTTTTCATGGCATTAAAATTACTTTTTGCCATACCTATTCTTTTGTTTATTTCAATTTTGCATTTTCCATCATTGGTTACAGTATGTCCCAGGTAGTTGTAGCTCTGGATTGTCTCTAGATGTATTCCCTCAACTGTGATATTTAATTGTAGGTCTTGAGAATTTTCTTTGTTTATGATCATAGTTTTAGTCTTTTTGATATTCATTTCTAGTCCATATTTTTTGCTTGTTATGTTTATCACATTAAGCAATTGTTGTAGGTCTTTAGGATTTTCTGCTAGTAGAACAGTATCATCAGCATATCTTAGGTTATTGATTATCTTTCCATTAATGTTTAGGCCTGGTATCTCTAAGATGTTTTTAAAGATTTGCTCAGTGTATAGATTAAACAAGCTTGGTGATAGGATGCATCCTTGTCTTACTCCTCTTTTAATGTCCATGGGTGTAGAATTCTCCTTGTTATATCTTGTTATTGCTGTTTGCTCAAAGTACAAATTACATATTAGTCGTATGTCTGTGCCGTCTAGATTTATATCCTTTAGGCAGTCTATGAGTTGGTTATGGTGTATTCTATCGAAAGCTTTGGTGTAGTCTATAAAGCAGGCATATATTGGTTTGTTTACTTCTGTGTACTTTTCAATCAATGTTCTCATGCTGAATATGGCTTCTTTTGTCCCACTGTTTTTCCTGAATCCAAATTGTTGCTCATCTAATTCAGTATTGATTTTATTCTGAATCCTTCCCTGTATAACTTTTAGTAAAATGTTTGTTACCTGGCTCATTAGGCTTATTGTTCTTAAATCACTGCATTCAACTGCACCATTCTTTTTGAACCAATGCAATGAAAGTTGATGTTTTTAGATCGCTTGGTATGTAGCCTGTATGGTATATGTCATTGCATATGTCTGTGATCACTTCGACGCCAAACTCTTCTAGAGCCTGCATCATCTCTAACTGTATATTGTCAGGTCCTGCTGCTTTTCCCTTTTTCATTGTTTTTATAGCTTTTTCTACTTCAGATTTCAGGATTTTATAGTTGTATGTACATTTTATGTCTGGCTTTTTGTCTATTTCGTCATGAAATAATTACGTTATATATTCTTGCCATCTATCTATTATATCTTTGTTGTCTGTTAGCATTCTTCTCTCTTTGTTTGCAATACATCCGTTTCCTTCAGCATTTTTGTCTTTATTCGTCATTCTCTTTATTTCTGTGTGCATCTCTCTTAAGTTTTGTTTCCTTTCCATAGTTTCAACTTCTAGACATCTTTGGCTGAGCCAGTCTTCTTTTGCCTTTTTGCACATTCTCCGTATTTCATTGTCTATATCCTTGTATCTGGTAGTGTTTTTCGCTTGTCTTCTTTCTTCCATTTTTTTCTAAGATTTTGTCAGTTATCCATTTTTGTTTTTTGTTACTTTCATTTTTGGGCAAGGTGTTGCAGGATTCTTGCATGCTGTTTTTTATGCATTGCCATTTGGTTGTGACTTTTTCCTCAGCATTTTCTCTTCTGTACTGCTCAATCCCCTCTTCTAGCAGCTTCTGATATGTGTTCTTTACTTGTACAGTATAAGTTTCTTTTACATCTTTCTGGTTTAACGCTGATATATCTATTGGTGTTGCTGAATTAGTTTTTTGTTTGTTTCTCTTTAATTTGATTTTCATTTTTATCATTACAGGATTGTGGTCTGAATTAATATCTGCTCCTGGGTAGGTTTTGGCTTTCTTGACGCTGTTCCTGAATCTGTCTTTTATGATTATATAATCTATTTAATTCCTCTTCCTGTCTCCAGGGCTTGTCCATGTGTATAATTTCCTTTTCTCTTGCTCAAAGAAGGTGTTGCATATTATCAGTCTGTTTTCTTCACAAAATTGTATTAATCTTTCTCCTGGAAACATAAAATACCAGATATACATTTAAATACCATATGGGAAACATAAAATACAAGAACTTTAGGAAGATATAACAGGAATCATGAAAAAGGTACCCAATCAGACACAGAAAGAAAATACGTAGCAGAAAAACACATACACGATACCTACCCACAGGACTCTTGGTCCCACATATACACAGATGGCTCTGCTACAAATGCCACTAGAAATGGAGGGGGAGGTGTGTTCTTGACGCTGAATAACCAGGACGACATCACCAAGTCAATAGCTACTGGGAAATTCTCAAACAACTTTAAAGGCGAAACTGAGGCCCTCAGATATGCTGCAACACTGGCTACTCAACACAAAAATAACATGCACAATAAATTGGTGATTCTGACTGATGCACTGCCAGTATTATCAGCTCTAAAAAGCCCAAGAACAATGAACTAGATGGCTTGAGAAAAAACCTGGACCAACTATGCAATAACTTCCAGAGACTAGTCATTCAGTGGATACCATCACACTGTAATATATACGGGAACGAACGCGCAGACAAATTAGCTAAAGATGGAGGGAAATTACCCTAAGAGAACCATCCGCTCAGTTATGATGAAGCCAAATCAATCCTCAAGGGTCATTACGATGAAAAATAGAAACGAGAACACCCAAAGCATAACGAGAGTGACGGATACGACCAACTATCAAGGAGGGATCAAGTCATCATACTTCGCCTACGCACTGGACACAATAGAATGAGAAATCACATGTTCACCAAATTCAAAATTGGAACAACCAGCCTATGCCACTGTATACTGGACAATATGACTACAAAATATGTTCTACAGGATTGTCCCCAGTACACAGACCTGAGAAGAGCAATGTGGTCCACACCCACCTCCCTGGAAGAAAAACTATATGGGACAATCGAATCAATTAAACAGACAGCTCACTTCATGAGAGAGTCTGGAATCCTACTCTGATTGAGTCCTGATCGCAGAGAGAGAGAGAGAGAGAGAAAGAGAGAGATTCTAAAATAACTTCCGGGCGTCACCCCGGTACTGCAAAGTCATGAACGAAACTTAATGGTGAAAGGCGAAATGGAGCTTCGTTCATGACTTTGCAGTACCGGGGTGACTCCAGGAGGTTATGTTAGTCAGGAGGGATTTATAATTTCACAAATTCACATTGAAGGGAGATCTTACAGAATGTTGTTTGATGTGCGACGGGAATAATCCGACGACTAACTGTGTTTCATATGTTTGGATTTGGAGTCAAAAACGATGTGCTAACATCATCAAGCGCTATACATAAAAATAATATGATAATAATCATTTTTAGGAGGATGTGAACTTCAGGTCAATATGGTGGATAGGCGGCAGGAACCATTAAAGGCTGTGTCTGAAAAGTGTTCCTTGTTGCAGTTTCCTCATATTCCAAGTGCGGCTTGTTGTAGGAACTGCTGAGTGAAGTTCTCTGTGCACACTGTGAGCTGTGCGTTTCATCTGTTTTTATCGTGTTTCGACATTCCGATTTTTTACGATGAATGATGATATCGTATGATGGAGAACATATGGCTGTGCTCACTTTCGGTGCGGGTTCGCCGTATGTTTTTAGCGTGTGCTGAGACTGCTATGATATGGACTACAGCTACCTTTCTTTGTTTGGTAGATGAGATAGTAACTCGGATGATTCCACAGGCACGGGCCGTTGAGCAATTATGGATTTTAATTCGTTTGCAGTGTGTGTGCTGTGATAAGGCCACAGAGACTTAAATAAAAGCGAAGGAAATGTTGTTAAATAGGCGGTGTGCTGGGAAAGGTATGGTATAGAATATATATTTTATGAAATGTTATTGTTGTTTGAATGATATTTTGTAATAAAGTTTTGTTAAAAAATGTTATTGTGACAAGCGTAAATACCCTCATCATGTGTCTCATCATCATCAGCACAATGTGTTAGATGGATACTGTAGGAAATCATCATCATCATCAAGTACCGGGCCTAGTGGCGTAGGTGATCATGTCTCTCCACAGCATTCGATCTCGGCAGCTATTTATCATTTCTGTTCTTCACCTTCTGCCGAGCCATTCTCTTAAGCTGTCTGTTATTTTTTCTCTTCGCTTCCCTCTATCTCTTCGTCCCTCAATTTTTCCAGTTGTTACAATATATTCCAGTTGTTCTCTTCTCATTACATGACCAAAAAAGATGATTGTTTCTTCCTAATATTGGAAATTAGCTCTCTTTTTGCTTTGACCTTTCTCGGAACCTCTTCATTACTCTTCTTAGCTGTCCATGGTATTCTCAACATTCTTCTGTAAAACCACATTTCTACAGACTCCAGTGATGTTCTTGTCTGTTGTCCTATTGTCCATGATTCGCATCCGTATGTTAAGACTGGCTCTACGTAACATTTAAGAACTCTTTTTCTTGTTTCTATTGTCAAAAATGGATTGCATAGTATTTTCCTCATTTTTTGGAAAGCTGCTTTTGCCTGAGCCATTCTACATCTCACCTCTTTTGTACATCTTCCGTCTGAGGTTAACAAAGTTCCCAAATATTTAAATTCATTTACCTGTTTTAGTAGTGTTCCACTTGTCTTTATTTTGCACTGAGGTGATGTCTTTTTCTTTGTTGTTACCATTACCTCTGTCTTTTTGCTATTAAGGCGGAGTCCTTTATTTTTGCTTTCCTTCACTACAATGTCCAACATTTCTTGTAACTCGTTTTCACTCTTAGCGATTAATACTGTATCATCAGCATACCTTAGATTATTTATATTATGACCTCCAATTGTTATTCCAGGCATGCCCCTTATGGATCTTAAAATAATCTCACTATAAATATTAAACAAATCTGGTGACAGCACACAACCTTGTCTAACACCCTGTTTTATTTGTTGAAACATTCCCAATTGGTTTCCAGTTCTTATGGCCGCTGTTTGTTGCCAGTACATAAAGAAAAAAGTACCCCCCGTCACGCCAAGTGGCGTATAGGGAAATATGGTGTTAGTGACCCTATATTTTACAGACCTTCAGCACATGACTTTTGGGGTAATGTGGTCGGTATTACGCCCGTGCTGCTTTTACTTTCCCAGAAAAAATCTGGTACCCTTTTAAGGCTGGGTGAACCCGGAGCCGTCGGTTGGGATCGAACCCTACCCCTTGTCCGTAGTAGTCCAGTTCACTAACCACTGAGCTATCGCGGCTCCCACTAATTTTTAGGGAATTAGTAAAACCCAGGTGTCCTCGCCAGGGTACGAACCCCGGCTGTTGCCGTGGTAAGCCAACCGCGTTGCCAGTACATGTTCTTTATTATTCTTAGATCTTTGCTGTCTATGTTTATGCTTTCTAAAATGTTGTTTATTTCTTGGTGCTTTACTTTGTCTAATGCCTTGGTGTAATCTATGAAACATAGGTATAGATCTGTTTTCACCTCTATGGCTCTTTCTACTAAAGATCGTATGATATAAATGGCATTGCTTGTTCCTTTATCTCTAACAAAAAAACCACACTGTTCATCGCTAATTTCTGGACTGATTTTGTTTTGCACTCTTCGCATGATGATTCTTAGTAATATTTTAGTCATATGACTCATAAGGCTTATTGTGCGATGATCATCGCATTCAATCGCACCCGATTTCTTTGGTAGGGCTTTGAATATTGATTTGAGCATGTCGTCTAGTATATATCCGCTGTTGTAGATATCATTCAATTTTTTTGTTATTATTATTTCTATTCCAAAATCACCCATGGCTTCAATCTCTTCTTTAGTTATATTATCTGGTCCAGGAGTATGACTTTGGGGCTACATTTTTAGGATTTTGAGTCCAAGTTTGTGACTATGAGCCGAAATTTTCGGATATTGGCTCTAGGTTTCCTGGCCTGTAATAATGCCCTTTAATGTTGTCTGTCATTCGTTAAAGTGACAAAGATATAGAAATCCAAAAAGGTTAGGATAAGTACAAGTCGCTTGTTAAGTCAGTCCAATAAACGTCATCAATCACTGGAGTCTGTAGAAATGTGGTTTTACAGAAGAAGAATGTTGAGAATACCATGGACAGCTAAGAAGAGTAATGAAAACGTTCTGAAATAGACCAAAGCAAAAAGAAGAGCTAATTTCCAATATTAGGAAGAGACAATCATCATTTTTTAGTCGAGTAATGAGAAGAGAACAGCTGGGAAAATTGAGGGACGAAGAGATAAGAGGGAAGAAGCAAAAGAGAAAAGATATAAGACTGCTTAAGAGGATGGCTTGGCAGAAGGTCAACAACAGACATCACGACACATTGAAACAAAATTGCTAAAGGGATAAGACACCTTAAGGGATAACACTCAGCCATGACCACTTACACCCCCTCCCTCTCACTATTTAGACTACTAGATTTGGAAAAAAAAATCCAGACTCAAGCTTTCATTCAGCACATTAGGAGGAGTAGGAGGGGGTGGTTTGTCCAGTATACTTTCAATGCCGACTTAGCTTTTCTCTATTAACAACGAGTTTAGACAGTCAGTTTAAAAAAATGGAATTTTTTTGTAATTTTTTAAATGTTCAGTGTCGAGATCGAAAGTTGTGGTGAGACATGATCACTCTACACCAATCGGCTTGGTACTTGATGATGATGATGATGTTGAGGGGAGGGGAGGGTATGGTGGCAGATGTTGATGATGGTACATGACGATGATGATGGAAATTTATAAGATCAACACGCAACGTTGACGGGGCGATGGGTATAATGTCTTCAGTCTCTGTGTGATCCAGGTTAAAGGAGGTATTTTATCTATTATTTATTGCGATTGATATTCAATACTAAAGTGTCACAGTGGAGGGAAGCTATAGAGTAAAACTAAAACCGATGAAGAAGAAAGGTCCAGTCCTAATGAGGAGAGAGAGATAATACTGAGTAAAGGAGCACATGATGATACTTTGCTCAAATTATAAACATATGACACACAACATATTTACATCAGCCCCCGGAGGGCTTCCCCCCCCCCCCCCATTTTTAGAACTACGACACGCTAATAGATTTAAAAAGAAAAAATTCGCCTTACAACAAATCACCGGTAACAACAACACGTCGCCCTACCCCCCCCCCACCCTCCCCGTGGTCAGTTTCGTACCCCAATTAAATACGCACTAGGATGCAATAACTGTCTTGACCAGTTGATAGTGCCCACGTTGTAAGTTCCGGTCAGTTCATAACCAGTCATATACGGCGCTGCATGGTCGGGTACTTTCCTCAAATTATAAGCACACCACAAACAACACTGATGAGGGCACATGATGAAGATGTTGATGATGAGGGCACGGAATGGGACATGCTGGGGCACATGTCGACGATACTTTTATTTAAACTAACTTCGAGGAAGTGACATTTTTTTCAAAATACTACACGCTATTTCCCAGTCCCCATATAACACATGATGCTGATGAGACACATGGTGAGGGTATTTACGCTTTGTCACAAAAATATTTTTTAACAAAACTTTATTACAAAATATCATTCATACAACACCTTTACGGAGTACACCATAACGGACCATATCAACCCATATCACTAAAGATGGTGGATCTAGGTCACGTTCTCTTGATCGCTGCAGAAAGTACATTTGGGGTCTGATTAATTTCGGTTCTTCTTTGCACTTTTCTGCGTTAAAGTAAAAATGATGATCTACTTATTACATCTGCGCCGCTAAAGCGAAATTGTACGCCGGCAACAGTCCCTTTTTGACAAATCAAGTGTTGTGAATGCGACCTTCCACCGTCTAGACTTAATCTGCGCTTTAGGTCACATTGGTGCTGTTCATGACCGTTGTTGAAATTCCTTGACGCAAGTTATTTCCATGTTCCTCATTAATGTAAACTACTTCGTCAGCCTCAGTTTTATCTCTTTAGGGAATTTACACCGTGTTTTGTTCGTCGTAGGCTGCTTTCACTAGAGTAATCAGCAATCTAAAGGGAGCGAAATTGTTGTGTGTACGGCATTGTTGTGTGCTCCGTCGTCGTAACGGCTCATCGTACATCCCTAGACCGGCCCTACGCTAATCTTACGGTCTGTTGTTTGATGTGCGACGGCGATAATCTGATGACTAACTGTGTGTCTATATGCTCGGAATTGGAGTCAACAACGATGGCCTAACATCATCAAGCGCTATACATTTTTAAAAAATACGACGATCATCATTTTCAAGAAGATGTGAACTTCCGGTATATGGTGGGTAGACGGCAGGAACAATTGAAGGCTATGCATGAAAAGTGTTCCTTGTTGCAGTTTCCTCATATCCCAAGTCCGGCTTGTTGCAGGAGCTACTGAGTTAAGTGCTCTGTACACACCGTCAGCTGTGTGTCTCATCCGTTTTGATCATGTTTCGATATTCCAGTTGTTTACGATGAATGATGATAGAAAATGACAGGGAATAGTTGGCTGTTTTCACCTTCTGCGCGGTTTCGCCTTATGTCTTTTCGCGTGTGCTGAGACTGCTACGATGGGGACTACAGTTACCTTTCTTTGTTTTGCAGATGAGATATTAATTCGGATGAATCCGCTGGCATGGGCGGTTGAGCAATTATGGATTTTAATGCGTTTGCCTTCCATGAAGTGATGCCGGGCCTTCCATAACAAAAATAACCAAAATATTCATACAGCAATGACATTTTTTTAAAAATATATTCTTTACCATACCTTTCCCAGCATACCGCCTATTTAACAACATTTTCTTCGCTTTAATTTAGGTCTATCTGGCCTTATCAGCACACACCGTCCGCCGCCGAGAGGTCACCTAACCGGGGTCACCGATCAACAACATCCGGGGTCACGGCGCCGCCACCGGTCACGCCCCCAATACAAAAAAATGTTGGGGTAGGTCCAACATAAATAAATGTTGGGTACCCTTTTTATATAGGCGAAATGTAGGGGGCGGGACACACCTTTACGGACCATATCAACTTATATCACTACTGTCGTAAGCGTCAAGGAAGAGTTGCTAAACATTTGATACCTCTGCCAAAGACCATACCAAACAAAAGACCATACCAAACTAAAGGGCTATCACATAATCACCATGTATAACAAGGTGGAAAGAGTGTTGTACAAGATAATTGTCAGGAAAATAATCTACCAGCTGGAAAGTCTGTGTCTCCTTTCATCTACTCTCGGTGGTACTATCAAAACAATGAAATGGGTAAATGTTGCTATTTTTCCCATGGTATGTACGAAAGGCTTCCATGCTGTATTGAAACCCTTGCTGCTGCTGTTGACCAAGATCATGTATGCAACAGAGTACCTCAGGGATTCCAGATGTGACAACGTTTTGAACTAAAGATCAGTTCTTTCCTCCTTAATGGAATTTCTACTTCTTTTTTCTAACGAAAGGTGGTATTTAATTGTCGTATTGGCCTCTGCGCCCGTGCGCTGCCGGGGCCCGAAAGGGGAGTAAAGAATAGTGGTACTGTACCCTACCAGGCATGTTCGTAAGAGGCGAGAAAGGAGGGTTGGGCATGGGACTGGCTAACCCATACTGTAAAAAATAAGCCGAAAAAAACTTCACAAACATGGACAAGTCAAAGAAAAGTATAAAAGTAAATCCGCCATCCAGGAAAGATAAAGGATCTCTGTCTAAGAGACGTATGACGCAAGCCGGAGAAAGCCGTATGGAGTCCGGGTTGCCAACTCACCTTTTGTGTGCCAGGAAATCCTCCAGTATTGAACCTGGAATGTACGTACCCGAAACGAACAAGGAAAAGCTGCACAAGATGGCTAGGAACGAAAGGAATAAAACTAAATACAGGAGAGATGACTTTATCATCAGGACACCAGGAACCTGGAGCATAAGATAGTGAAGGGGTAGCTATAATGTTATCAAGGAATGCACAGAAGACACTAATATAATGGGAAGCATTAGGGTCAAGACTAATGAGAGCAACATTTAAAACAACAAAAAACAAAATAAAATTACACATTATCCAATGCTATGCACCAACCAATGATAAGGATGATTTAGTTAAAGATGAATTCTATAAACAGTTACAATGTCAGATGGAGGAAAGACGAGCCAAGGGTATTATAATCTTGATGGGAGATCTAACTACTAAAGTAGGATTAGACAACAAAGGCTTCAATGAGATTATGGGAAAACATGGACATAGAGATGTAAAAGAGAATGGAGTGATATTTGTGAATTTCTGTGCCCTTAATCAAGTGAGCCTAGGAGGAACAATATTCCAACATAAAATAACACATAAAGGTACATGGGTGTCACCAGATTATAGAACGAAAAATCAAATTGATCACATATGTATTAATAATAAGTTTAAGTCATCCTTATATGATGTAAAAGTATATAGAGGGGCAGATGTAGCTTCTGATCATCATCTTCTGAAAGCCAAACTTAAACTTAAACTAAAAAGATATACTACAACGAATAAGGGTAGACAGTATTTCAATGTAGGGTTTCTTAAAGAACAAGGAATTAAAGATAAATTCGCAGTCACAATATCAAACAAATACCACGTGCTACAACAACTAGAAAATACAATAAATATAGAAGATCATTGGAAACAGGTAAATGATATATGGAAAGAGACATGCGAAGAAGCGCTGGGTAAAAGAGAACGCCAGAATAAGGCATGGATGACAGCAGATACCCTGGATAAAATTAAAGAAAGAAAGAACATGAAAGCAGACATAAACAAAAGCAAAACGAGAAGTATTAAAGCCAAGACACAGGACGCTTACACAGAGGTGAACAAAGAAGTGAAAGGATGCATTAAAAGGAATATGAGGAAATATATAGATGAACTAGCTAAAGAGGCAGAGGAAGCAGCTAATCAAGGGAATATGAAAGAACTGTACAATAGCACAAAGAAAGTAAGTGGAAAATACAAACAGATCAATGCCTTTATTAAAGCTAAGAAAGGAAAATCTGCTTAGTAATATAAGGGAACAAAGGGAGAGATGGAAAGAGCATTTTGAAGAACTTTTGAACAGACCCGCCCCAAATAATCCTCCAAATATACTACCAGCAGAAGGAGAGTTACACGTTAACTGTGGAAAACCAAGCAAAGAAGAAATAATGAAAGCCATCAAGCTATTAAAAAATGGTAAAGCCACAGGACCAGATGAAATTCAGTCGGAAGCCATCAAAGCAGATATTAACACCTCTACCCAGATGTTACATAATCTATTAGATAAAATTTGGGAGAGGTAAGAAATACCTAAAGACTGGAAAGAAGGTTATATGATCGAACTACAAATGAAAGGAAGTTTACATGAGTGCACAAATTATAGGGGAATTATGCTACTATCATTCCCAGGTAAAATATTGAGCAGAATCATTCTGCAGAGACTAAAAGAGGCCATAGAGAAACATTTGAGAGATGAACAAGCAGGTTTTAGGAAGAACATATCATGTGCTGATGAAATATCTACTCTACGTATAATAGTTGAACAAAGTTTGGAACTACAGTCCCCACTTTATATTGGATTCATAGATTACGAAAAAGGCATTTGATAGTTTGGACAGAGGAATGATTTGTAAGTTGCTGAGTCATTACCGAATCCCCATAAAGTTTATTAATCTGATAAAAACAATGTATGAAGGAATGAAATGTAGTGTGGTGCATGAAGTGCAGCTTACAGAAGCATTTGAAATAAGAACAGGAGTAAGGCAGGGATGCCTTCTGTCTCCATTTCTCTTTCTACTGGCCATAGATTGGATTATGAAAATAACTCAAGACAAAAGAAACGGAATCCAGTGGTCACTGACCAAACAACTTGATGATTTAGACTTTGCTGATGATATAGCTCTCCTATCACACAGCCGTCAACAGATGCAAGATAAAATAAATATACTTGATGAAAGATCACAACAGCTAGGACTGAAAATAAATAGAGATAAGACTAGCATTATGAGAATTAATGCAGTTGGCAATAACCAAATAAAATTAGGAGAAATACCTCTACTAGACGTACAATCTTACATATATCTGGATATATAGATAAAGAGGGAGAAACAGAAAATAATACCAAATTAAGTATATCAAAAGCAAGAAGAGTTTTTGTTGCACAGGGAAACATAAGGAAGTCCAAAGAAATTAGGTTAAATATAAAAATTTTATTTTCAACTCCAATGTTAAGTCAGTCCTATTATATGGCTGTGAAACATAGAGAACAACAAAATTGACAATCATGAAGATACAGATTTTCATTAATGGATGCTTACACAGTTTAAAAGAGAGCCGCGATGGCTCAGTGGTTAGTGAACTGGACTACAAAAGACTAGGGGTAGGGTTCGATCCCAACCGACGGCTTCCGGGTTCACCCAGCCTTAAATGGGTACCGGATTTTTTTCTGGGAAAGTAAAGCAGCACGGGCGTAATACCGACCACATTACCCCAAAAATCATGTGCTGAAGGTCTGTAAAATATATGGTCACTAACACTATATTTCCCTATACGCCACTTGGCGTGACGGGGGTACTTTACTTTTTACTTTTTTTACGCAGAATAAAAGGATGGAAATGGCAGGACAAATTCACTAACATAAAATTATGGAAATGTACCAGTCAAATATCAGTGGATAAAGAGATACAGCGAAGAAGATGGCGCTGGATAGGACACACACTGCGGAAGCCAACTGAGAGTATTACACAACAGTCCCTATTTTGGAATCCCCAGTGGCAAAAAACAAAGAGGAAGACCAAGGAATTCTTGGAGAAGACAGATAGAAGCAGAGATGAAGATGATTGGAAAGACATTGAATGATCTTAAAAGAATGGCAAGAAACAAAACGACTTGGAAAGTGCTTGTTGAAGACCTGTGCTCCACAGGGAGCTGAAAGGTAGAAGAAGGAGAATGTTGACCTCTGAGCCAACAATACTCCCTGGTCTATCTCGGTTCACCATTACAGTTCAACGTATATAGAGTGAGAATCACAATTGAGCAAACCTTGAGATAGGGCAGGTCATTACCCTTCGATGATAAATGAGTTATTGAGTTATTTGTGGGTCATCATCATTGCACTCGGGAGCCGCGATAGCTCAGTGGTTAGAGAACTGGACTACAAAGGACAAGAGGTAGGGTTCGATCCCACCCGACGGCTTCCGGTTCACCCAACCTTTAATGGGTACCGGATTTTTTTCTGGGAAAGTAAAGCGGCACGGGCGTAATACCGACCACATTACCCCAAAAATCATGTGCCGAAGGTCTGTAAAATGCATGGTCACTAACACCATATTTCCCTATACGCCACTTGGCGTGACAGGGGTACTTTACTTTTTTTTTATAATTGCACTCCGAACATATCTTTGGGTGCCGAGATCATCTCCTCAACAAGTGCTGCAAGTGTCCTGCGACTGACCACTCCAGTTCTGTGTTGGTTGACAAGTCTTTTTATACGCACACTATGTTCTCGTCGTCAGCTAAATCGGCTATGTCGTCATACCGAACACCATCGTGACCAGGAGCAGTGTTGTGTGATATTTCAAGTGTTGTGCGAATGGCATCGATTGTGGTTGTGAAATCCTCTCCCAGCACTACATCCGCACACAATTCTGAGATTAACCCCTGTATTCTTACAACCTCATTTCTTTGGTCAGTCTGCTTAATATAGCGGGCAAGCAAGGCCTTCCCTTTGCTCTCATCAGATTTGTGCCATATCTGACATGTGCTCTGGAAATCTGGTATGCCTATGTATTGTATGGTGCCATTCATGCTCTGATGATGGCGCCAGAATGTGGCTAGTGATTTTTCTGTGCAAATATTTTTGCAAAAATCATCCCACTCGGCATCCTTAGCCTGCTTAGCACATAATTTAAAGCGCATTATTTTAGTCGACCTCTTCTTTCAAACGCTTCAAGAGCACAGGTTGTGTTCTTCTGTTCTTTCTGGCTTTCTGCCATGTCTTGGCGTGTCTCTTGTTCTGCCTAACTGCCTCGACCTTTACGTTCAACCAGGACGGCTTTTTCCATCTATCCTGCCTCCTGCGAGGGGAGCCCTCTTTCCTATGTCTGATTTTGCTAATAACGTCCTGGTCTGTGTTCTCATAGTGGAATGTGTTGAGCTTTTTTTCTGCCTTCTATTTGTGCCTTTCCCAATTAGGAGGACACAAGGATGTATGTCTTCGCCACATCTCGACTATTAAAATAATTTTTTTAAACCCAGAGAAGAATGACAAGATTGATGCAATAAGAAGCGGTAAAGAAATATTCAATCTGTTTAATATTATATTTATCTTGTGTTAGAACTACCATCATCATTATCCCATAACTCTTGCTGCACTATTGAGAAACATTGTTAACCTTCTCCATTTCTCTATATCTTCAGTTAATGTTTTGGAATCCTCAAACTCGAGCCCTGTCCATTCTTTGATGTTATGTTATCTCCCATCTCTTTTTCTGATTACATCTCCTCATTCCTTTCACTGTTCTTTATAGAATTATCTACGCCGCTAGGCCAAATGATCGATATACTTTACTATACCATTAAATTTTGCGCGCCTTCACAATGGTCAAAGAGTATTAGGTCCTCTAATTGTTTGTTTGCACGTCATGAGATTTTCATCATTTCAAGTTTTTTTTTTTACTGCTGCTTGAATTACATCGCGAAGTATAGGTTAGTCTTATTCAACTACATACTATGAGCGCTGCATCTCCGTTACTTTTTGTGTTATACAGTTTTGACATGTATTCTTCCTATCGATTGGTAATCTCACTTGCTTCCGTGAGACATTGTCCTGATTTATCGAATATTATTGTGGATCTGTTTATCTCCATCAGCAGTTAAGTTTTTAACTATTTTATATACTCGTTTACTATTAACTTTGCTTTATTTATCCTCTATTTTTTAACATTTTTGCTCTATGTAATTCTCCTCTGCTTTTTTTTCATACTGCTTCGAACGTTGTGGTTTATTTCCCTTTATTTGTGGCTGCCTTCTGTTGTGCGCTTAGTATTTTGTTAGTTTTATTTTTACATTAGAGTTTGATGATGTAATCCATGTTTTCTTTGTCTTTTAGTGGTTGCTTAGAATTTCGTTGATTATCTGTTATAGCTGATGTCATGGTCAATGATTCAACATCTGGATTATCATTTTCAAAAAATGGTGAGAGTTTCGAATTATCCTTTTATTATTGCTATAACTGCGTAATAATAAAACAACTCCTACACAATGCGTTTGCAACCGCCTCTGCAGATATCTACTTTCATACAAGGTCTGACGGCTCCCTATTTAATCTAGTACGTATGAAGTCAAAATTTGAAACAACTGAGACCCTAAACCAAGGAGCTTCTATTCGCGTATGATGCTGCACTGGTTGCTCACGATTAATCCGTCCTGCAGTCAATGAATGAGAATCTAGCTAGATTATGGGATTTATTCTCCCTGTCAATAAGATCCCAGAAAACTGTAGTGCTTCAACAAGGTTCCGCAGCTATATCAATAAAAATAACACAGCCCTTGATTCAGTGAGAAAGTTCACCTATTTAGGTCCAATGGTCACAACCGCCGTCTCCCTTATATAAGAAATAAATTCCCGAATCGGAAAGACAACTTCCACATTTGGTAAACTTAAAGACAGATCATGGGACAACACCAAATTAAAACCCAGTACTAAGATTCAAATTTAAAAAGTTGTATGGTTATTATACTTCTAAATGGATCAGAAACTTGGGCTACCTATGCAGGGCAGGAGAAAAGGTTAAAAAGCTTTCATGTGCCTGGCCTTCCAAAGATTATGAACATCAAATGGTAAGACCAAGTAGCCAACTCTAATGTCTTAAAACGACCCAAACTCCCATCCATCATGACAAACACTTTGGAGCAGTAGACTAGGTTGGCTGGGTCATGTAAGAAGAATGGCAAACAATCGTATTCCCCCCCCCCCCCCAACCCCCAATTTTTTTTTTTTTGGCGAACTTAAGGACAGGAAGAAAGCAAAGGGCAGACCAGTGCTAATATATTTTTAAAATTTGTATGGCTTCCTTGAGGGAATTATCTTTCAGTGAAAGAAACTGGGTGAATCTGGCTGCAGATCGTAGCACACAGAATACAAGAATAAAAATGGCACAGCAGCTTTCGTGGCAGTGCTGATATTTAATTCGAAAGATAAAAGGCGCAGGAGAAAGGAAATGAGTCCAGGCACCACAAATACATCATATTCATTCTGCGGACGGATTTCTCCGTCCAAAAATGGCAGATTCAGCTACGAGAGAAGCTGTTCAGCAATGCAGTATCCAGAATAAGACAATAATATTTTACCAAACTACTGACTTATCATGATTGCTTGCTACCAACCATCAGTCAAGACTACAGGGGCATATATAAATTGCATAATTTTAGAATCCTTCAGTTTTTCAACGTCAAACATATACCTACTTTGTTTGGGTCTATTTACTTTCTTCGAAGGGAGACGAGAAGTAAAAGTAAAGTAAAGTAAAGTACCCCCGTCACGCCAAGTGGCGTATAAGGAATATGGTGTTAGTGACCATAAATTTTACAGACCTTCGGCACATGATTTTTGGGGTAATGTGGTCGGTATTGCGCCCGTGTCGCTTTACTTTCCCAGACAAAAAATCCGGTACCCATTAAAGGCTGGGTGAACCCGGAAGCCGTCGGGTGGGATCGAACCCTACCCCTAGTCCTTTGTAGTCCAGTTCACTAACCACTGAGCTATCGCGGCTCCCGAGACGACGAGAAGTAGTCGTAAGAAATTCATGATCGTTTCCAATGTCAGCTCCTAGAAAACTTCTCGTTGTGGCAGTGATTATTCCCGATTGCATTTGTTTTTCTCTCCAGCTGATATAATCAATATGATTAGAATGTTTTCCATCTGCACTGTGACAGGTCAATAATATGTACTGGCCTGTATCAGATTGTGATATCTAGCAAAATTCCAAGAGCTTGTATCCTCTTTCATTGATGTTATCGTTCCAGTATAGCCATACATGTTGAAGCAGGGTTTCTTTCACCCTTAGTCAGAGCTCCCGGAATTTAGATAAAAAGACAACTATTCTCTCTAACATCAGCAATACAACGCTGACATAGAAGAACATAGATATGCCCAAAGTATTTTGATGAGGCGATTATATTTTCATAATTAAAGAGGAGGTAGCTCAAACAACCGAAAAAAAAAGATTGTGAGGAATTTGATGGTACAGTGTGTTAAACCTTTAAGTGACTGGCTTCAAAAACAGAGCGAACGAGCTACGAATTGCGGTAAAAACACAGGTTGTGAAATATTACAAAACATAGGAGAGATACTCTATACTACTGAAATTAAGGGGAAACCATTGGCTTTAATGGCTGATGAATCCACAAACACTCCCAGCAAACCTGAACTGTCAATATGTATGAGGTATGTGACAGACTGTGGAGAAATTAGTGACTTTTTGTGCATAATTCCACTTCAAAAGCTGAAACCATCACAAACTGCATTGCAAGTGAAATAAATAAACGAGGTTTATCATTTTTGGCAATTTTACCTGCTGCTGTATGCAGCAGACAGTACAACCTGCGCCTGCCCTGCTGCCTTGCAGGTATACTCGGGAAAGTAAAAGGCTAAGGGAGGGTACCCTGAAGTAAAACAACCCCACTGCCATGTGGGTGAGACTTTTTAGTCAAAGGCTAGCGAAGCTAACCGTAAACAAACCGACGGGAGCAAGAGAACCACAGTTGTAATAGAGTTCACGACAACAACGTTAAGGGGGATTCTAATGGAATACCTTCGTTCGATAGGGGATATCATATGCTACTGGTGATACCCGATCGCCATCAGGCTACTGTGAGCAAGATAAAGACAAAACAGAGTCTAAAGATAGGTATTTGGAATGTGAGAACACTCATGCAGAAGGGTAAACTGGAAAACATCAAGCAGGAATTAAATAAATCCAGAAATTAGTGATAAACAGTGTGGTTTTATTGGAGGCAAAGGAACGAGCAATGCCATACACATCATAAGATCTTTAGTAGAAAAAAGCCATAGAGGTGAAAACAGATCTATACATATGTTTCATAGATTATACCAAAGCATTTGACAAAGTAAAGCACCAAGAAATAATCAACATTTTAGAAAGCATAAACATAGACAGCAAAGATCTAAGAATAATAAAGAACATGTACTGGCAACAAACAGCGGCCATAAGAACTGGAAACCAATTGGGAATGTTTCAACAAATAAAACAGGGTGTTAGACAAGGTTGTGTGCTGTCACCAGATTTTAAAGGGCATGAGCGTAGACATCAAAGATCTAAGAATAATAAAGAACATGTAATAAAAAAAGTAAAGCGCCCCCGTCACGCCAAGTGGCATATAGGGAATATGGTGTTAGTGACCATAAATTTTACAGACCTTCAACACATGATTTTTGGGGTAATGTTGTCAGTATTACGCGCTTGCCGCTTTACTTTCCCAGAAAAAAATTCCGGTACCACTGAGCTATGAGCCGGGTCCAGTAAAGAACATGTACTGACAACAAATAGCGGTCATAAGATTGGAAATCAATTATGAATGTTTCAATAAATAAAAAAAAGGTGTTAGGCAAGGTTGTGTGCTGTCACCAGATTTGTTTAATATGTATAGTAAATATTATTTTAAGATCCATAAGGGGCATGCCTGGAAGGCCAATCGGAGGTCATAATATAAATAATCTAATGTATGATGATGATACAGTCTTAATCGATAAGAGTGAGAATGAGCTACAAGAAATGCTAGACATTATAGTGAAAGAAAGCAAAAATAAAACCTCAGCCCTAATAGCTAAAAGACAGAAGGTATCGTAACAACAAAGCAAAAGACAAGTGGACTCAGAGCAAAATAAAGACAAGTGGAACTATATTAAAACAGGTACGTGAATTTAATTTTTTTTTTTTCGTTCACCAGCTTTTACCTCTGACGAAGTCCCTAGAGACTAGGAACTGAATTTTGCGTGTTAATCCATTTTTCCCTGGCAGCCGTGTGCACAGGGGTCACTCGCCGCACAGGCAAATAACTCCGACTTTGGAGGTACTCATATTTTTTTCAGTCGATTAGTAATTGACGTTTCAAGCCGGGCCTCGCTGCTGAGACCAGGGGTAGTTACCGCGGAGAGAAATCATATATAAAAATCCCAACCGGTGTAGCCGAGATTTGAACCTACAACCACTCTGTCTTGAGGCCGGCGTCTTACTCCGAGACCAACCAGTCAATTCAAATATCTGGGAACATTGTTAACCTCAAATGGTAGATGTACAACAGAGGTGAGATGCGGAATGGCACAGGCAAAAGCAGCTTTCCTAAAAATGAGGAAGATACTGTGCAATCCATTTTTGACAATAGAAACAAGAAAAAGTGTTCTTAAATGTTATGTAGAGCCAGTATTAACATATGTATGTGAATCATGAACAATAGGTCAACAGACAAGAAAATCACTGGAGATTGTAGAAATGTGGTTTTACAGAAGAATGTTGAGAATACCATGGACAGCTAAGAAGAGTAATGAAAAGGTTCTGAAAATGGTCAAAGCAAAAAGAGAGCTAATTTCCAATATTAGGAAGAAATATTCATCATTGTTAGCCATATAGTGAGAAGGCAACAGCGGGAATATATTGTAACTTGGAAAATCCGAGGTACGAAAAGATAGAAGGAAGCAAAGGGAAAAGATACCAAACAGCTTAAAAGAACGGTTTGGCAGAAGGTCAACAACAGAAATTATATATAACTGTTGAGGTCGAAAGTTGTGGAGAGATTGGTTATTGGTTATTGGTTATTGGTTATAGAAGGCCTCGGTATCACTGCGAACGAATTAAAATCCATAATTGCTCAACCGCCCGTGCCAGTGGAATCATCCGAATTACTAACACATCTCCCAAACAAAGAAAGGTAACTGTAGTCCCCATCGTAGCAGATATGATCACCTACGCCAGCAGGCACCGTACTTGATGATGATGATGCTGATGTCATTTTGGTAATCTTATTGCTTGTGGATTTTATGGATGTTACAATTTTTCAGGCATTATTTATGCGGTTCACAAAAGTATGTCAGATAAAGGAGAAATGGATATAAATAGAAAAAGAAGTATGGTTAAAACTTTACGCCATTAACGGACGACACAAATTTAAAGGACGTTTCGGCACATTAGGCGTTCAGCAGGAACAATAAGCAACACACACAAACATATATGTAAGTAAATAAAATTAGTCCTACATAGCTAACTAATAATGAAGTATCTAAAACAAAGTAATTTCAATTTCTAACTAGAATGAGAAATAGATATAAAAATGTCTTCCATGCGTATAGCACTGTGGCCAGAAGGATAATGAATGAGGTCTAGCCCCCGCAGGATACACGGTGCATTTGACCAAGTAATGGGAGGGCCAAAACACAGGTGGAAGAGTTCTAAAAAGATGTGGGGATGGGGTATATTGTATAGTGGTGGGGTGTGATATACACTATAAGGTACTGACAGCTTTACAAAGAAGGAGCACAACAAAACACTGACGTTTCCGCCGGCTGTCTTTATTCAGGAGACGGGAACAACAACAACATACGGTGAGGCACAGATACCTATAGCTACATGTCGGATGATGAGGTTAGAGAGAGGTGGACAGAGGGATAAGAGATGGTACGGTGATACGAGAAAGAGATGTGTCACATATTAGAGGATAGGTGATTTTAGAGATAAGAAGTTTTCTTGTCGATAGTGTTATCCCAGACGCGTTGAAGTATATGGGGAGGGGTCCACCTGGAGACTCCGTTCCGTGACCACTTGTAACAATTTATCAAATATACTGTGGCCAGCTCTCCTCGTGTGGTATCATAATAAAGTTGGTCCCATAGTTGGTGCCGCAATCTCTCCTGAAGCTCAAGATGACATGAATGCCATATCACGTTGTTAATCATCTCGCGACACCCCACACAGTGTCGATTTGAATTTTCCTTCAGTTTTTTAATGATCGTTTCGATTATTTGTTGTTGTTCCATTTTTTAGAAAAATCTGAAATGTTTGATTGTGTGTATATTTAGAAATTGTGTTAAGTCAACCACCTATTTAAACAGGATAAAACAAAAGGAAAATCATTTTAGTGGAGTTGTAAATTCAAGGCTTTCGTAGTATGGCCCAGATACTTTTTAGTGTAAGTTCATGTTCAGGAGACGATGAGAATTATGAAAGGTCTGATTGGTCATTGGAAGAGCAAGCTTTCCCATCTTGGACGCCGCCTAATGCTTATTTTAATAACGGGTTAACTTTAGATTCCCTCTTCAAGAAGATCCCCAATAGCTTGTTAATTAGAAATGAAACCTCTGATCATGTGAGGTTTCAGCTACTTTTCATATTAAATTCAAATTCAGAAGGTGACGAGCGTGATGAAAACTTCGAAATTAGGGGTGAAGAGATTTCCGTTCCGGAGATAGATTATGAGGCGGTTAATGCACGTTGGAATGAAATTTACCCTACTATCAACAACACTTCCTCTCAAACACACGATCCAACAAAAAATATAATTAACAGGGTGTGTATTTGTTCGTGGGTTACTTAGTGTTTTAAAGGCTTAGTGTTTTATAGTCTGATATAACAACAGCAAACCCATAGGGATCGGTCGTTAATTGCATGACTTAGCAGAGATTTCTATAATTCCAATAATCAAACACAGACATTCAGGTTACTTATAGATACATATACCAACATCAAATCTTCTAATCCAAATATAGATTTTGTATTCTTAAAAATTAAATACCAATAATATACCGAGATTAACAATCCTAATGAAAGTTGCATTTAACCTTATAATTCAACTTGTCCTTAGGTTTGTTTTGTCGCGGCGCCTGATATTATTTCATTTGTTGATCCGCAAGATGGGGACCTCATTTCTCGTTGGCACCAGTTTGCACTTGAACGTGCACGATTTGAAAGACGTTTACTGGAGTATGGTAAAATCATCTCACCTGTTCTGGAGTCTGGTCACAGAGCTAGTATTTTAGCAACTAGAAAGTTCCAGTCTAGTTAAGTACTGACGCAGAACACGTTGGTACACTCTGGCCTTATCAGCGGGTGCTAAATCATCGCGGAATAGGATACGTTGGTGTCGACGTATCTCAAAACGATACGTTGGTTACACCATCGGAGAATACCTATCCTTTTAGAGCAGTGTTTGAGGCTACCCTAAACTATGGGGAGGATGCGAAAACGGGATACTTGACGGCCGCTCTGTTTTACAAAGACACAGCTGGCCACCACGATAATATGAAAGAAAATGAGGGTTTTAAAACACGGCGCAATTTCACCTCGAGTAGTAAAGAAGCTGAAATGATGGGTCGTTTGCACTCTGATGTCTTTGTGCAGGATCGTTACAAGTTAAACAGAGTCGATGTAAAGTCAAACTCACGCGCTCTAAGGGTATGTTCAACATCATTGCTCATGATAGCTATGTAGGTTATAAGAGTGTTATCACCTACGCCGCGCTCGTAGTCAGGAAAGCTAAGCTAAACCCAGCGATTTCTCTGGCCCCCGAAAAGGCTCTTTCAAGCGGGAATGCTCGGCACCCGATCAAGAGGGTTACCATCAAAACATTTTCCATCGCTAGCGGGATGTTCTCCCACAGTCAAGACAATTTATTTGTATCTCAAACACCAACCCATATAGTGATAGGTCTGATTACAGCCAGTGCCTTTAATGGTGTTATACCGCTAACCCTTTCAATTTTCAACACTTTGGTTTGACTTATATGAACCTGGCGGTCGACGGGAAATGCATTTCCGGAAAGCCTCTAACTATGGACTTTGAACGAGATCAATACACGAGAGCTTTCTTTGGTACAAATCTGGCCATGGGTCTGATTGGTAAATACGCTGGGAATAACATTGATTATCGAGAGTTCAAGGACGGATATTGTCTATTTGGTTTTTACCTCTCCTCCAGCCTACTAGACGGGTCCCATTTTGAGCTAGCCACAAGCGGGCCCTTGTCGATAGAGCTCAAGTTTGCCGCTCCCACAATTACTCCCCTACAGGTTATCGTCTACGCCGAGTTGGACTCAGTACTCGAGGTGTTCAAGACACGACATGTTCTAACAGACTTCGCCGTTTGAGAGAAAGAAAATGAACACGGGGGAGATTTACAACCTTTTGATGTCGGATATTTTCGTTCGACGTTGTTCCCTTGTTAGTGTCATTCCACGAAACCACTTATCGCCCAGCATCGACCCAACCGCGACTGCAGCCTTTGTCATAAACACCGACCCTGCCCACAAACCAGGTGAACACTGGGTGGCCCTCCACACTACCCAATAGTCAACCACTCACTGAGCCGAAAGTTGTGCGACACCA